>CM016614.1:131182841-131782841 GCA_005393395.2 Gossypium australe
AAAACTTGTTTGAGAATTTCAGCCTCTTTGTTAAAACCCAAAACACTTAAGCAATTGTTATTTACTTGAAAACGTAATCTTTAAAACCTTTTTGGTTGTGAAAATATATTTGAAATAAACAATTTACGAAAATGGGACGTCTGGGAATAGAGTTGCAGAAGTATTTTGAAAGAAAATCCGAGGCCTGATTACAACATTTAACCCAAAATAGTAGAGTAATAAAATAAACAAGAAAGAAGTCTGAAGTCCAAATAAACCATTTCTGAAGTATGGTCTCCATCGAGTCATCCAAGGCCCAAGTCCACGTCACTGAGCATTACCTGAAAAGGTTAAGAGAAAGGGGGTGAGTTTACAAGAACTCAGTGTGTATCCCCTTACCATCATCCACTGGGTCGGAACACACATGCAATATTTTGGGCCTAAGCCCATTTACAATTATAACATAATAACATGTATATAATATGCATATGATATGCAAATCCCAAACCAAACCTAATTTCCATCCGCTACACACCACCCGTACCAACCAGCACACCTGTGGGGATCAAGTCAACCCACCCCGCCAACACACTAATCGCAGGCATAAAGCCATTTAATGTTTGTGGCAGAGCCACCGAACTAGATTGTGACAGAGTCACCGAACTAGATTGTGGCAGAGCCACCGAACTGGATTGTGACAGAGTCACCGAACTAGATTGTGGCAGAGCCACTAGCACTTCTCTTTTTATCCCAACCCATGCAATCAGTATGCATATACAAAGCATAACAATATTCATAGAATAATTTCATCATAAGGCCCATAATACAAGTTGGCCCATTAAGCAATCTAGCAATTTGGCCCATTAATCAATCTTAACAATTTGGCCCATTAAGCGATCTAGCAAATTTTGGCCCATTAATCGATCTAGCAAATTTTGGCCCATTAATCACATGAGGCCTTTTTTTTTCAGATTTCACACTTGGCCAATTTATCAAAATAATTCATATGGCCCAAATATCACTTTTTAACAAAATAACCCATTAAGGGAAAATCCGTAATTCCCACAACCTTAATACTGGTTCATGCATTTACACAAAAAGTGTTATTATACCGTATTTTTTGATTTTACAAATTTTACGATTTATTCTAATGCTTACGGTATAATATCTAACCCATGAGATAAGTGTGAAATTACACACTCTGGCCCATATCACAAATATCAAACTGCCCATATATCAAATATCACATTTGGCCCATAAAGGGTATTTTCGTAATTCGGTCCATAGGGACATTTCGTAATTCGGCCCATTAGGGGCATTTTCGTAATTCGGTCCATAGGGACATTTCGTAATTCGGCCCATTAGGGGCATTTTCGTAATTCGGCCCGTAAGGGCATTTTCATAATTCGGTAATCGTACCCACTAAGGGCAATTCGGTAATTTACTCTCTAAGGGAAATTCAGAAATTTTACCCACCAAGGGTATTTCGATAATTTTGCAACCCAGGGGTATTTCAGTAATTTACCCTCTAAGGGTATTTCGGTAATTTTGCAACCTAGGGGTATTTCGGTAATTTATCCTCCAAGGGTATTTCAGTAATTTCACAACCCAGGGAATTTCGGTAATTTACCCTCTAAGGGTATTTCGGTGATTTTGCAACCCAGGGGTATTTCAGTAATTGCACAACCCAGGGGTATTTTGGTAATTTGCACAACCCAGGGGTATTTCGGTAATTTTCCCTCTAAGGGTAATTTAGTAGTTTTACCCACCAAGGGTAATTCGGTAATTTACCTTCCAAAGGTAAATTCGGTAGTTTTACCTACCAAGGGTAATTTGGTAATTTACCTTCCAAGGGTAATTTCGGTAGTTTTACCCACCAAGGGTAATTCGGTAATTTACCTTCCAAGGGTAATTTCGGTAGTTTTACCCACCAAGGGTAATTCGGTAATTTACCTTCCAAGGGTAAATTCGGTAGTTTTACCCACCAAGGGTAATTCGGTAATTTACCCTCAAAGGGTAATTTCCGTAATTTCATATTCAACGGTGTTTCCGAAGGCCTACTATCGCCTCGAGTGGCACAGAATTCTATTTGGATCTCTTCGGAACTATAAAGTCAAAAATCCATTTTAGGCCCAAACGGGGTAGTTTCGCAATTCTGGACTTAACTACTAATTTGGGCATAAAATTTAAAACTGTCCATCTGTGTCGTACTGACTAAATTGATTATAACTCGAGTTAGGAAACTCGAAATTTAGATCCGTAAAATTTCCATGAAACTAGACTCATATATCTTCTTACTGTCATTTTTCTAGAATTTTTGGCCTAGCCATTTAGTATATTTTATTCCTTAAAGTTTCCCTTGTTTCACTGTCCAATGATTCTGATCTTTCTTTCCTTAATTTCGAATATCTCACTGTACGGTTTTCATATACTGTTCCAACTTGTTTCTCTTGAAAATAGGCTCACTAAGGAATCCATACATATAAATTATAACTCATAATTAAGTTTTTACAATTTTATATGATTTTTCCAAAACAGATCAGTGAACCCTGAAGTTAATCAGAACCAGTCTCACTAAAATCAAGATATCTCAGAATATAAAATTCCTTTTCCTTCTCTGTTTCTTCCATATTAAAATAGACACAATAATATTTAATTTGATATCTTATTCACTTTCTAATTCATTTTCTCCTATTTTTAGTGAGTTTTCAAAAACACATCACTGCTTCTAACCGAAACTGTTTTATTACGAAATACGATTACCACTATGATCATACGCACACCCGAGTGATTACGGATGCCGATTTTTAGTTTTCTTCGGTATTTCCACCGATTAACAGCATATTTCATACAAAATTTCAGAGAAGTGTGAGATTACACACCATTTCACATACGTATATGGAAGGGTATGAGATTACACACCTTATTCGGAATCCGTAACACGATGCTCTCCGCGACACCAAAAATCCGAGTCACCTATTACGAGGGATAGGTTTTCGATTGAACCTTTGATAAAGTACTTCGAGAACTTGCAACCAGCATAAAATCTCTCATGGCAAGTCCCTAGACTCTCAACCATATTACAATTTAGTCCCCTCATTAGCTAGCTTAAGCTTTGGGGATTCCAAAAGTACAATTTTTTATCAAGCAAGATCATAAAAATCACTTACTTGTGAGGAGAAATGTTTGCTGAAAATTTTGAGCTCCATAACCCTTATTTCTCTTCAATTTTCAGTGGATGAAGATGTAGGAATAGTGAAAAGATGATAACATCTTTATTCCTCTTATTCTATTCATTTAAAACACCTAACATCACCAACTTTTGACCAAAATAAATGCTCTTGTCCCTATATTTTTTTTTGCTGGCCTACTCATTTAGACAAGGCCAAATTGTACTTTAAGGACCTCCAATTAATATTTCTTAGTCAATTTGCACCTCTAGCAATTAAAATTAAACTTTAGCACTTTATGCGATTTAGTCCTTTTTTCGAAATTAAGCCCTCAATCGCTAAAATTGAGACACCAAAAATTTCATGCATGTTTATAAACATGTTATACACATAGAATAACATGAAAATAATTTTCTCTATCCTTGGTTTAGTGATTCTGAGATCACTGTTCCGACTATCCCCTAAATCGGGCTATTACACCCTCCATGCATTTTTTTTTCACCTACCCCATTCTTTTCAAATCTCATCATTATATTTTTTTTCACCTACTCCATTATTTCAAATTCCATCATTATTATTTTCCCACTTCTTTATTATCCTTTTTCTTTTATTTCTTTCTTTTCTTTTTCCTTGTTTTCCTCCTTACCTTATCTTTTTAGTCATAATTTCATTTTTCCTTTATTTCTTTCCTTTAATAATGTCATGGTTGATACTTGGAAGAGCACACAAAAATAAATCCAAAATTTGCAAAAGATGGGATTTGAACCTCTTCCCTCAAGGTACTTCACTTGATGCCATAACCTCTTTGCCATATGCTCATTTATGCTAGCAATTTACTCTTTTATTTCCATAAGCCTTGATGCCACTTACTATCTCTCCTTGATAGGCTTAAACACAAACTTTTACTAAGGCCCAACTTGAACTCGAACCTTCATAGAACCCCGTAACTTTCTAAAATCATCTTCTTAATAAGTCCAACTTGAAATAATGTCATTCTCTTGTTCTCAAAATTTTTAAACACTCCTACGCCCAAGGCCCAATCCTACTAGGCCCAATTTAGGGATGTTACAGCTAAAGTCTGAGTCGTGTTAATAGTGGTAAATAAATGAATTGGTAATAGAAAAGATGTTGAGTAATTTTGAATAAGAATTGGAATAAGATATTAAAATGAAATATTAAAAAAATATATATGATTTTTGATATAGCGAGATGATGTTTAAATCTAAGTAAAGAAGTGCTATTTGGAAATAGCTATTAATTAGAAATGATAGAACATCATATGAACTGATTATTGAAAGACTAATGTTATAATATTTTAGGTATGAAATGGTTATTGATGAAATGCATGAAATGGATATTGATATAGTAAGGAGATATGTAAATTAAAATGAAGAAAATCTATTTAAGATAAATATTATTAAGAAAATTTAAAGTTTAAATGCATGAATGATTCATTGAAAGTAAATGGTGGTAAGATTAAATGTGCATATTTATTGTTTTTACCTTAAGTATTTAAGTTATAGTAATACCACTGAGTGTATACTCAGCGTACAGTTTATTTTCGTGCGCAGATTAGGTATAGTAATTTTGAAGAGTTGTATTTGAGATTGTGAGCATTCATCTCATCACATCTCCAAGTATCAAGAGGGTATATTTTAAAATTTTGAATAGAATGGCATGTACTTAGGAAGATCAAGTATGTTCCAAGTAGTAGTAGGGACTAAAATATAAATTATTTAAAGTTATTATTTGTTTTTATGTTCAAATATATTTAGTGATTAGCCAAAATTACTTTGGTACCAAATGTAATATTCCTATATCAGGTTCATTGGGTCGAACATGGTATAGGGGTATTACATTTAGTGTTATCAGAGCTTTAGTTTTTTGATTTTTGAGAAAAGAACGAGTTTAGAATTACATGCCATATAGGATATATTGATGTGATGAGATGTGATATGAATATTAGAAGTATTGATAAGTTTGAAAATATGAATTGTTATTGATAAGGAAATGATTTTGAATTAGTTAGTAATGACTCAAGAGGGAGATAGATAAATACTGAAATTTGATAAAAACTTATTTTCTGTCATAGATATTGGAAGAAATGGCAATAAATTTGATATTGCCTGATGAATTAACAAGTTCAGCACGTAAGGAGAAAGTTGATAGGATGATGAAAGAAGTACAAGATTATAGAATGAAACCAGAAGAAAACATTGTTCAACACCTTATTACTGTAAATCGAAAGATGCAAGAAATGTTATGGAAGGGTCAAGAACTGATTAAAAAGAATAAAGTGTAATTTCTTGACCCTTAGAGGAACATTAATAGAACGAGAGCATCAAATGATTTTAGATCAATTTTGGAAGACATTGGTACCACAAAATATTGTAATATAGTTATACACTATGTGAAGTTTATAATCTCCGAAGGAGCAAGGAAAATAGCGAGACAAAGTGTAGGCTCACGAAAGTTGACTGGGAAGCAAAATGTCTTTAATATGCCATGGATGGAAAAATTAGTTGTTAGGAAATTACCAAGAGAATTTATAGATTCAATACCCGTTATAAAGATGGAAGAGGAAGAAGATCCTGAGGAATTTCCAAATTGGATCGTAAAAGATGAATCTGAAGAGAATTTAGAACTTAATATAGAGAAGTTTCCAAGGGAAGATACAGAATCAGAGATGGAAGAAGACGCAGAAATGGATTTAAGTGGTTAAAAGTAAAAGTTAGGGATTAGTGAATGTAATGACCTAAAATTCACGGGTATCGAAAAAGAGTGTTATCGGGCTTGTATTTTAGTAAAACAGGTTTGTATTTACGAAGCTAGTTATGTGTTTAATTAGGTTTTGGTTAGGTAAATTTGTCTTAATTAGGAATAATTAGGAAAAAGGACTAAATTGCAATTGGGGTGAAAGTTGAATTATAGATTAAAGAAAAGCTAAAGGGACTAAAAAGGCAAATAAGCCAATTGCAAAGATTGAGGCGGTTTAAGTGTAAAATGTCAAAGATATTTTTTAGTTAAAATATGTATATATATATTTTTCTTAATAAATAAGTATATAATAAATTAATTATTATATTATTATATAAAATAAATAAAAATTTTGACAATTGTATGGTGATGATAATATACATGTGTAATAAGTACATGTATACACTTGTAAAATATATATATATAATTACTTATTGTTTAAGAAATTATTATTATATTATATTATTATAATATTATATTAATTAAATAATAAACAAAACACATAAAATGGAAAAGAAAGAACAAAGAAACAGAGAAGCAAACGAAATAGGGAGCAAAAAAGAAGAAAAGAAACGAAAAAGGAAAAACTAGGGTTTTAAGGCTTCAAGTTTAACTTGGTAAGTCAATTTAGTACATTTTGTTATAATTTTGATATTTTTGGAATCTTAGAACAAAGTATCATTGGATTTATGTTGAAATTTTGTTAGTTGACAGATTTTTAGACATAGTTCATGATAGGAAAATTGATGAATTAGGGATTTATTTGATAGAATATCTAGTTAGAATTGGTTAAAGCATTAAATTGTAAAATAAGTTATAAGTTTTGTGTTAGAGGGACTAAATTGCAAGAACTTCAAAATTAAGAATTTATGATGAAAATTAGTTGGTTAAGTTTAAGTTTAGTAGGAAATTGAATGGAAATAAAGCATGAATTGTGATAGGAATATAAATGAATTTAGTTAGGACTAAATTGGAATTAAGGTAGAAGTTAAATAGGAAATTCAAGTATTTGAAGTGAATAATTGTTGTATTAATAATTGTAAATTTTTTTAATTTTCGTAGCTAACATCGAACCGGAGCCATCGACTCAGAAGGAAAAAGGAAAAGATTGCCAGAGAGTAACTTGGGAGAAATTCTGGTTTGTATTACTATAATTCGAATTTATTTATTATTAATTGTGAATAGTGATTAATATGCATGGTAAGAGAAATTAAGGTGAGTATTGATATTGAATTGAATGAAAATGTATTGAATTGTGAAAATGTGTGAATATATAGATTGAAAATTGATTGAAAGGTGGAAAAATGATTGAATTCAAAATGTGAGAAATTGTGATTGAATTGAGGTTATATGTGATTTAAATACCCTATTAACTAGTCGAGCTGAGTCGGATATAGTTGGCATGCCATAGGATTAGAAGTGTTCAGAGATACTTCGACCTTGAGTCGATGAGACACTGGGTGTCATCATATTACTTCGGATAGATTCGATGAGGTACTGGGTACCAACTTACTTCGGCTTGGCCGATGAGACATTAGGTGTCAATTATTTGCTTCGAACTATCCGATGAGGCACTGAGTACCATACTGGAGTATTTGGTTAGATCCGTGTATCCGCCAAAGTTTGAGTTTTGTTAATAGGAGTAACGAATGAAATGGTAAAATTGAATGAAAGTAAATGATCTTGATTGAGAAATGAAATAAAAAATTGAAATTGAGAAATGAGAATGAATGAATGAACCAAAGGTTCAGGGAATTATTGATGAATCAAAAAAATGAGATTATGAAAATGCATAGTATGAATCATTGTTCATAAATAGACAATAGTGTATTGATAAATGAAATGAGTAAAGAAAAGCTATTTAGAATGGCTATGGTTGTTATGTAATGAATAAGTATATTTTGTTTATTTGTAAATTTTAATAAGCATGATTTGTATGTTATATTAAGTAATTTGAATTATAGTAATACCACTGAGTATATCCATACTCAGCGTATGGTTGTTTTCCGTGCGCAGATTAGTTGAAGTCAAATGTTCCGGTCCAACTTCCAAAGCCAATCCCGATCTCAGAAAACTTTGGTGATGTATATTTCTTTTGGTAAAAGTGGCATGTACCTAGGTTATGTATGAGTTATTTTGGAATTGGTAGTAAATGATGTGTTTGAATGGTTATGTGAAATGATAAGACTATGAAATGGTACTTATGATATAAAATTTTAAAAAATAGAAATTAATGATGTCATAGCCCTATTTTGCCCGAGCTAGCAATCCCATAGACCCAAACCAAGCACCTATCAGCCTAAACCCCAAACTAAACCAAACCAATACCAATATCCCAACATTAGACCAACCCAATCAAAACCCAAAATTACTAAGCCTAAAACCAGACCCAATTAACCCATAATGAGCCCAAACCCTAAAACAGAAAAAACAACAACAAAGAAAAAGCCAAAACCCTAGGTGCGCCGCACCTAGGGCCTTCTGACTTCTGGCCTTCTGACCTTGCCAGCGCCACTTGCCTGCCACCGTAGCCTTGTCCAGTACCGCCCAAGCACCTGTAAGAATTAAAAAGAAAAAGACAGAACACGCAACAGAGAAAACAACAAAAGCAGCAAGCAAGCATGTAATTCCTTTCGGCTATTTAAGCCCGAAAACAACAATGTAAAAAGGAACCCTTTTTTTATCAATAAAAAGACGGATTTATCGATATTAAGCAAAAGATTCGCAAATACAAAAACAACAAGATCCAAACACAACAAGGCAGAAAAGAAAGCACTAAGAAAATCCAAACAGTAGCAGAAGGTGATTTCTTTTCCTTTTCATTGTCGAAGTTTTCTTTTTTTTCTTTCCCTTTTTTGACACACATATACACATATATTTAAAAAAAAAGAGTAAAAAATACATTTCTCACGGTGGCCGGAGCGACGGAGAATGGCAAACGGAGCGATGCTGAAGCCTTCCCCCCCTTTTCGGACCTGCAGAGAACAGAAGAGAGAAGTCAGGCCCGTTTTTTTAAAACACAAAGCAGAAATGATTTTTTTCAACAATTTTTGCCTTATATAGCTATGTGAAACGACGCTGTTTTGGCAGGCGTCCAAAAGCCCCAAAACGACGTCGTTTCACCTTGGCCCGACCCTATCCGACCCGCCTACTCGAAGATCCGCGTGTTTTTCCGGAAAAAGGGATATTTATGCACGCAGTCCCTCCGCGTTTTCACCATTTTTCAATTAATACTATTCATTTCTTTTGGCTTTGCAATTTTGTCCCATAACTTTTGCGTTTGTTTCATTTTGGTCCACGTCAAATTTGCATGTTTCGCAAGGTAGGGAATTTTGCCTATTTGGTCCCTCCTTGTATGTGCGTGATACAATTTGACCCTTCCCTGCCATTTTATTGTATTTCGAATTTACCCCAGCACTCTGCCTTTAATCCAATTTTCGTCCTTTTCCTTTTTTTTACTTATTTATTATTTTTCTTTTTATTATTATCACATTATATCTAGCATTACATTTGATATTATATTATTATTACTATTACTATACTATATTTTATATATATACATATGTTTTATTAAACGTTTATCAGTCACTATTACTATTATCAATATTATTATTTTTATTTTTATTTACTATCATTATATTTATACATATATAAACATACTTTTTATATATTATTATTAGTTTACTACTACTATATTAATATATATGTATTTTACTATTTATTATTATCGTCATTGTTCTATTGTCTCTATTTTATCATTATTATACTTCTTATTTATTAGTGCTATCGTTACCATTTACTATAGTTTTATACTAAGACTATATGTGTTATCTATATTAATATAATATTAAATATCGTTCTATATTACTATTATTATGTATCTTTGTTTATTTGTGGTTATGTAATACATATATCTTATCTTGCTCAATTATTTTCAAACTTCACAACATTATTTTGTTAATGTATTTATACAGTCATATCATATTTTTCACGTTGTTACTCACCGTACTAATCTTTATTCGATATATATTAATTTTTAAAAGAGATCGATATTCCGTATTTAGAAGTTCGAGGAATCGTGTCCAATCGTGCTGGATTTCGATGCCCCGTTCATCTAAACGACTAAATATCATTCTAAAGTTTTGATCGTGTTTTCCTAAATAAGGCAATATTGCGTGTTTGGACATTCAAAGAATCGTGCCCAATCGTGCTGGGTTTCAGTTTTTTTGTTTTGGCCAAATAGCGGAATACCTTTTTTGCAATGTGAATTTTGGAGATCATGAAATGATCTTGGTTTCGAAGATTGAAACATCGTATCCTATCGTGCAGGATGTGACATTTCTTTTTTTGGGACAAGAGAATTTCGATATCCAAATCTGAATTATCCAAACATTTCCTAAAGGATTCGTGTTTTAAAATCCTTTCAAATTTTCGACATTAAGATGTTAATTAATTAATTCGGTACCAATTTTGGGCGTGACGAGGGTGCTAACCCTTCCTCGCACGTAACCGACTCCCGAACCCGTTTTCTCAAATTGCGTAGACCCAAAAAATGTTTTAGTAAATCAAAACGTTTTATTAAAACAACGGTGATCTGATCACACCTAATAAAGATCGGTGGCGACTCCCATTTTATTTTCATTTTCAAAACCAAGTCGATTCCCATTTTTTCAAAAAAAAAGGTTACGACAGCTTGGCGACTCCACTGAGGAGATGTTAAAAAGAGAGTCAAGCCACGAGTTGATTACTTTCTGTCTTTTTGTCGAAAATTGAAAACTTTGTTAATATACGATCTCTTCTTTGCATTTCGTTTGCGTTATGTTACGATCTTCATCATTGTATTTATATTTCCTTTATTTGCTTTAACCTTTTGGTATACTTTGGCATTGCATTGCATGACCGTTGTGGTCACACCCTTAAGTGGGAGCAAGAAGCTATGCCTTCATGAGGTTTTCACCTCCGCATGGGCTAGTGAATTGCTTCTGGGATACACCCGTACCTATGTCTTCGTGAAGTTTTCACTTCCGCATGGCCATAGGGAAATGTATTCCCCTGAACCGAACTCAGTCCGTATGAGCCTATAATGGGTGAGGATCGAGGAATCTGCTGGTTCAGGTACCTCAACTATTGAACTAAATCGCATATAGTGAACCCTAGGAGCCCACCTTAGGTAGAACTACGTCAAACCTTAGTGGTTACCCAGATAGGTGTTGTTCATTTTTACTTGCTTTGTATTTCATAGAACTAACTTGTCGTGTTTTATTCTTTGGTGCATATCATTTCATATTTTTAGAGGTATCGATTCACGGTCAGTTTCTAAGTTAGAAAGCTGGTTATGGAGAACGAATTCCTTGATAAAATGGAAGACAATGCAGTCGTTCGTATGTAAAAAAGGTAATTAGAGAAAGGAGGGTATGGATTCATTTGAGCAAGAAGGAAATGGGGCAGCGCTAAAATCCCTGCCACCTGTGCCTCTTGACATTGTTCCGATCAGAGCAGAATCGGATGCGAAGAAGATTATACGAAACCCTATGGCAAGGCGTGGTGTTGGAGCTAAAGGGTAGAAGGTAACTGTACTCACCAATCACTTCAAAGTGAACGAGGGAAGTATGAATTGACGCTTCTACCATTACAGTGTTTTTCTTTATATGAAGATGGTCGCCCTGTGGATAGTAAGGGCGTTGGAAAGAAAGTGATTGACAGAGTGCATGAGACCTGCAAAAATGATTTGGATGGAAAGAATTTTACCTTTGATGGTAAAAAAGGGTTTATTTATTATAGGTCTGCCACCAAACAACAAGCGTGAGTTTACTGCTGTACTTGAGGATGTTGCACCTACCAGAAACAATGGAAATGCAAGCCTTGATAGCCCAAAAGGACGTGAAAAAAGGAGATTTGATTCAAACAACATTGCAAGGGATTTGATTCGTTGTGGAGAAATTCGTATTGATCCCCTATTTGAAATATTCAATGAAGATGAACCAAAATAGGCGCCTTTCACCTGTGGTTAGAATTGAAAAATGGTTAAATAGATACAATCTAAACTTCCTGGAGCTCCGCAGTTTCTTTTCTGTCTGCTCCCTGATAGGAAAAATTCTGATCTTTATGGGCCATGAAAGCGGAAGAATTTTTAGTACGGCCTTATGACTTAGTGTATGGCAGCAGCTAGGGGGTATGATCAATACTGCACAAATATTCTTCTGAAGATCAATGCTAAGCTTGGGCAGTCTCTTCATCACTATTGAAGCTATGATTTCGCGATCGAGTTAAAGTCAAGCCTGAAAGGTAAGAATTAGAAACAATATTGCACAGTTGTGAACTTCAGATCGAGCTCCCTGAAATAAGAGAATGGCATTGGAAGGAAGAGCTTCATCATTCCCATGACCAAGTCAAAAGTCGGGGTTGCCTCAGGGGTGAAGCAGTTGTTCAGATTCAAGAGGTAGCTGATCAGCTACAGACTTTGACATCACATGCTGATGCATTGAGCATGAGGTATAAGTTACAGTCCGATCATAGTCAAAAGCTAGCTTCATTGCTTGGGAAAATCAAAACCTTAGAACTTAGGGCGAAAGCATATTCGTAGTCTGTTTTATGTAAAGGATTTTGTTTTCTAATAAAGTTTTCTAAAATAAGGTTGATCAGAATCGATGCCTCTTTGCATTCATGCATTTGCATTGCATTTCATTACATCTCATCATATGCATTAAAATTTGTAGAAAGGTCCTAATTAGGTGAAGTTATTTCAGTTAACCTAGAAAGATATGGACCGAAGGTTGGAAAGAATAGAGCAAATGCAAATGCAGATGCAAGAGCAATTGACCAAAATACGGGAACAAATGCTAGATTTCCAAAAGAATATGATGGGCCAGTTAACCCAGTTACTAGCCGGAGGACTTGAAAAAAGAAGTGACCCAGTGGTCAACAGTGTGGATGATGATGAAGACATCGTTTATTCCCCAATAAATGTCCCGACTCAACCAGACGCGCATTCTCATATGGTACCTGTCATTATCGGATCCCAATATATGACTGATACCTCGGTACTGCTGAACTCCCCAATGGGTCTTGGTAATGATCAAGTCGATCGTATTGTTCTTGGCCTACCAGAGACAAAGAAAAAAGGAGACTGGGCTTCAAAGGCCCCGAAGAGGAAAGACAAGGATGTGGATAACACGAGTGGGTATAACAAGGGTTATTCGAAGCCGCTTACAGTGAACCAGCCAAAGAAGGCAGTTACCAGTTATCTGGTCCCCCCAAAGCAAAAAACCAATCCAAGATCGAATTCAGAAAAACCTCAGTTCACTCCTATTCCCACGATGTATAGGGAGTTATACCAGAACTTATTTGATATGCATGTTGTAGCTCCTTATTACACGAAACCGATGCAACCTCCATACCCAGGATGGTATGAACCAAATACCCAGTGCGAGTATCACGCGGGGGTTACAGGGCATTCGATAGAAAATTGCCCGGCTTTCAGGAAACTGGTGGAAAAACTCATCAACATGGGTATTGTGAAGATAGATGACGTGCCAAATGTAGAAATGTGAACCTGGGAGTGTTTTGGGCAATGAGACTGTAGAAGAAATTCCTGTAGTATTTAGAAGCTTAGAGTAATGTACAAAACGTACTTGTTGCTTTAAGCCTAGAAGCAATAAGGTTTCTTTTGTGAAATAGGCTTATGTCCAGAATTACTATTTCAGTAAAATGCATCTTTTTGAACAAATATTTCTTTTCTCTTTCATACTATACATTCTATTGAATATTCTTTTATTCTTCATTCATAAATAATCATTCTTGGAATCATTTATTCTTTGGAATTTAACTTCATACCCATAATGGGTCCCAGATATCAATGACATGAGCGACGCTGTTACTGACTCCCTTTCTAGTGGGATATGTGTTTAAAAAGATCTAAGGACTTAGAAGATGACAGAGATTGCAACTTATTTCCTAACTTGTTAAAAATGATAGATCTTACCTTACGAAGTGACAGCGGACACTACGAGCTAACGAGGGAGATGAAGATGGAAGATTAGCCCACTGCAAGAATAATACAAGGCATCATTGAGTTATCTTCAAGAATTCAAAGATGTTATGACATGATCACTAAGACATGCCTAGGCTACTGAAACGTGGGTATGCTATTAAGATTGGTGTTTAAAGAACCCATGTTAATGGTTCTACAACGGCCATGAGGTTCAAGCTACTAGTTTACCAAGAAAAGGAAATCGAATACATGACTTATGTGCCTCCTCTATTTCTTCACAGATTCCCTATATGTGGGGCATAGACATTATCAAGCCAGTATCCTTGTGAGCTTTTAGCCAACATCGATTCATGTTCGTGGTCGTTGGTTACTTCACTGCAAGGGTAAAGGTCGCTTTATATGCCAAAATTACAAAGTCAACAGTCATCAAATTCAAATTCAAATCCAAATTCAAAAAAAAAAGGGAGAGAGAATGGCAATAAAAAATGCCAGAAAGAAACATGTTTGACATAATTGCACAAATTTACAGTCTGTTCAAAGATCAGACACCATATCAGTGCAGTAAAGGCAGCCAAAAACCATTCAAAAGTTTTGAAAAATGACTGATATTTGTAAAAGTTGGCATATGAGAAGTTACCATTTGCCTTCTATGCTTCGTGAATGTTGGCCAAGACCTTCATCGGGGTAATGTCATTCTCGTTGGCTCACAAAAGGGGGGCAATTGTTGGAAATTAAGATTCCTTTTCTCCAAGTTGGATGAAGCAGAATGTCTACAGTAAGCTTGATTGAAAGTACCCATGGTCGAATGTACCAAAAATGGATGATACGGGCATATGACAAAAAGGTTTGCTCAAGAGAATTCCAAGAGGAGGACCTGCATTAAGAATGATTCTTCTTATTCAAAAGGACTCCAGAGGAAAAGTGAATGCCTTATGCAGCAAAGAAGACCTGTTATGGGGAAACATGGATATTAATCAAGATGATGGCAAATACCTGCCCAATCCTGTGAGTTCAGATTCGATAAAAAAAATTTCCAAAAAAATTTTCCAAAAAAAAACAAAAACAAAAAAAAAACACAAAAAACACAAAAAATGCAGAGAGAAAAGAAAAGAAGGAAAATGAGAGGCCAAGACGAAAACCCGCAAAGGGCACCTTGAGACCAAAGGGGATTTGAGTTGAAAACCCGAGAAGGGCAGCTCAAATTTTGATCGAAAGTGGGGCATAAAGTAGTCTTGCTACACTTGAATTAACAATGAAGAAGTATGTTACGTCTTGGGGCATCGATAAAGTACTCTGGATCCCCTAAACACATATTGAGCTTAAAATGGTCCTCAAGAAGTTTGAACAGAGAAGCTCAGGCTACGATATCTGGGGCGCCTAGTTTCTATTTTACCCTTTTTTGTTATTTGTGGTTACTTTTCTTGCGAAATACACTACCAATAAATTTCCTTCCTAATTGCATTTGCTATCTTTGCTTAACCTGTTTGTTTCGAGCTATCCTCCTAATCAATTTCCTTCTTGTCTATTGTTTTAATCTCTTTCAAGCATTTTGTATTGAAATAACGATTAATGGACTAAAAGGAGTTTCGCATATTACTCTGGGAACTTCTAGATAGTACAAGAACTTGAAACAGGATTATTACTTAAAACTCCTCAAGCTTATGGGATAAAAATAATGGTGGAGGGAAAGTCTGAACTGAGGCTATGTCGGAACTGAGGCTATCTCTTCAGATTTTGTCAAAAAATGGTAATTGAACAAAATGACGAGATATTACGTCAGTAATACCATCTCGATGAAAAAGGGGCAATGTTAACCCATGTGTAAATGGGGAATCATTCGCGAAAAAAATGATATTTTGTATCCGTGCAAATATCATGCATGCACACCTGGCCATGACCCCCGGGATTGGAAAGGTGCGGCAGACCAAATCGTTTACAAATTCTATACCCTTGAGTCGTAATGGGATGGATTGAAGATGACACAGACCATATACCCTCTGAAGTTGTAGATAGGGGGTCTGAAGATGGTATAAGCCTTAAAGTCCTATAGGTACCATGGAAGGCACCTTGAACTTATGTTGGGGCAAGTTATTTGAGAAAAATATGATTGCTTCTTTGAGTTTTTGGAAAAGGTACCAGCAGAGCAAGATAGCAGCATAATATGTCAGCAATAAGACTCTGATGGGGGACGAGCAGTAACAACCCTAAGCATTAAAAATGGGTCATTTCATTTTACATTCATACATCATTAAGGAGCGTTTCGATTATCGCATCCTGATCCTTATACATTTTTCATTATCATGTCATTCTGCATTCGTGCAAATGTCCTCCATAATATCATTTAGTTAGGAGCATTCGATTTATTAAGATCATTGCATCTTAATCATTGTAAAAAAATCATCATTCTCATGACATTTTGCATTCATGAAAATGTCATCCATAGCACATGTAGTTAGGAGCATTTGAGTCATTCCGGTCATAGCATCCTCATCATTTGCATAAGCATAAGCACGTAAAACTAATTCTACAGGATAGGTTTCCCAGAGAACGATGTAGCAATATCAATGATTTCAGATATTATCCCCTAGCGGGGCAGATCGAGGATTGAAGTCTTCCTGAGATTGAAGACATCAGTCTAGCTATCCCTGAGTTTGTAGGGAGCAGTTTGAAGATAGCAAATCTGGCAATCCTGATGTTGTAGGAGCAGATTGAAGATAACAAGTCTGGCAATCCTGATGTTGCAGGAGCAGATTGAGGATAGCAGACCTGGCAATCTTGATGTTACAGGAGTAGGTCGAAGATAGCAAGTTTAGCAATCCTGATGTTGCAGAAGTAGATCAAAGTTAGCAAATATGGCAATCCTGATGTTGCAGGAGCATATCGAAGATAGCAAATCTGGCAATCCTGATGTTGCAGGAGCAGATTGAAGATAGCAAATCTGGCAATCCTGATGTTGCAGGAGCAGATTGAATATAGCAAGTCTGGCAATCCTGATGTTGCAGGAGCAGATTGAGGATAGCAGATCTGGCAATCCTGATGTTACAGGAACAGGTCGAAGATAGCAAATCTGGCAATCCTGATGTTGCAGGAGCAGATCAAAGTTAGCAAATCTGGCAATCCTGATGTTGCAGGAGCAGATCAAAGTTAGCAAATCTGGCAATCCTGATGTTGCAGGAGCAGATTAAAGATAGCAAGTCTCGCAATCCTGATGTTGCAGGAGCAGATTGAAGATAGCAGATCTGGCAATCTTGATGTTGCAGGAGCAGGTCGAGGATAGCAAGTCTGGCAATCCTGATGTTGCAAGAGCAGATCGAGGATAGCAAATCTAGCATTCCTGAAGTTGCAAAAGCAGATCGAAGACGTCAAATCTTATCTGAGTTTGCAGTAGAGCAGATGAAAACGACAAATCCTATACCTCTGAAGTTGCAGTGGAGCGGACCAAAGCGACAAGATGCGGTGGACAGGAATAAAGCTACCTGTGGAAGAGCACCCAAGAAGTCAAGACTTAGTGGGACCGGGCAAAATTGGTCTTTCTTTAAAGTCTTTGCTCTATTCTCGTTACACGATAATGAGCAAAGAGGGGCAGCTGTCATAGCCCAATTTTGCCCGGGCTAGCAATCCCATAGACCCAAACCAAGCACCTATCAGCCTAAACCCCAAACTAAACCAAACCAATACCAATAGCCCAACATTAGACCAACCCAATCAAAACCCAAAATTACTAAGCCTAAAATCAGACCCAATTAACTCGTAATGAGCCCAAACCCTAAAACAGAAAAAACAACAACAAAGAAAAAGCCAAAACCCTAGGTGCGCCGTACCTAGGGCCTTCTGACTTCTGGCCTTCTGACCTTGCCAGCGCCACTTGCCTGCCACCGTAGCCTTGTCCAGGACCGCCCAAGCACCTGCAAGAATTAAAAAGAAAAAGACAGAACACGCAACAGAGAAAACAACAAAAGTAGCAAGTAAGCATGTAATTTCTTTTGACTATTTAAGCCCGAAAACAACAATGTAAAAAGGAACCCTTTTTTATCAATAAAAAGACAGATTTATCGATATTAAGCAAAAGATTCGCAAATACAAAAACAACGAGATTCAAACACAACAAGGCAGAAAAGAAAGCACTAAGAAAACCCAAACAGTAGCAGAAGGTGATTTCTTTTCCTTTTCATTGTCGAAGTTTTCTTTTTTTTCTTTCCCTTTTTTGACACACATGTACACATATATTTAAAAAAAAGAGTAAAAAAATACATTTCTCACGGTGGCCGAAGCGACGGAGAATGGCAAACGGAGCGACGCTGAAGCCTTCCCCCCCTTTTCAGACCTGCAGAGAACAGAAGAGAGAAGTCAGGCCCTTTTTTTTAAAACACAAAGCAGAAATGATTTTTTTCAACAATTTTTGCCTTATATAGCTATGTGAAACAACGCTGTTTTGGCAGGCGTCCAAAAGCCCTAAAACGACGTCGTTTCACCTTGGCCTGACCCGATCCGACCCGCTTACTCGAAGATCCGCGTGTTTTTCCGGAAAAAGGGATATTTATGCGCGTAGTCCCTCTGCGTTTTCACCATTTTTCAATTAATACTATTCATTTCTTTTGGCTTTGCAATTTTGGCCCATAACTTTCGCGTTTGTTTCATTTTGGTCCACGTCAAATTTGCATGTTTCGCAAGGTAGGGAATTTTGCCTATTTGGTCCCTTCTTGTATGTGCGCGATACAATTTGACCCTTCCCTGCCATTTTATTGTATTTCGAATTTACCCCAGCACTCTGCCTTTAATCCAATTTTCGTCCTTTTCCTTTTTTTTTACTTATTTATTATTTTTCTTTTTATTATTATCACATTATATCTAGCATTACATTTGATGTTATATTATTATTACTATTACTATACTATATTTTATATATACATATGTTTTATTAAACGTTTATCAGTCACTATTACTATTATCAATATTATTTTTATTATTTTTATTTAATATCATTATATTTATACATATATAAACATACTTTTTATATATTATTATTAGTTTACTACTACTATATTATATATATGTATTTTACTATTTATTATTATCATCATTGTTCTATTGTCTCTATTTTATCATTATTATATTTCTTATTTATTAGTGCTATCGTTACCATCTTACTATAGTTTTATACTAAGACTATATGTGTTATCTAATTAATATAATATTAAATATCGTTCTATATTACTATTATTATGTATTTTTGTTTATTTGTGGTTATGCAATACATATATCTTATCTTGCTCAATTATTTTCAAACTTCACAACATTATTTTGTTAACGTATTTATACGGTCATATCATATTTTTCACGTTGTTACTCACCGTATTAATCTTTATTCGATATATATTAATTTTTAAAAGAGATCGATATTCCGTACTTAGAAGTTCGAGGAATCGTGTCCAATCGTGCTGGATTTCGATGCCCCGTTCATCTAAACGACTAAATATCGTTCTAAAGTTTTGATCGTGTTCTCCTAAATAAGGCAATATTGCGTGTTTGGACATTCAAAGAATCGTGCCCAATCGTGCTGGGTTTCGGTTTTTTTGTTTTGGCCAAATAGCGGAATACCTTTTTTTTGCAATGTGAATTTTGGAGATCATGAAATGATCTTGGTTTTGAAGATTGAAACATCGTATCCTATCGTGCAGGATGTGACATTTCTTCTTTTGGGACAAGAGAATTTCGATATTCAAATCTGAATTATCCAAACATTTCCTAAAGGATTCGTGTTTTAAAATCCTTTCAAATTTTTGACATTAAGACATTAATTAATTAATTCGGTACCAATTTTGGGCATGACGAGGGTGCTAACCCTTCCTCGCACGTAACCTACTCCCGAACCCGTTTTCTCAAATTGAGTAGACCCAAGAAATGTTTTAGTAAATCAAAACATTTTATTAAAACAACGGTGATCCGATCACACCTAATAAAGATCGGTGGCGACTCCCATTTTATTTTCATTTTCAAAACCAAGTCGATTCCTGTTTTTTCAAAAAAAGGTTACGACAAATGAAATTAACTAAATTAGTTTGAATATTATATGTAAAATTCTTATGATTATACCTTGAGTAAATTAATAGATTGATGTTTTGATATGATTCAAGTGTAATTGTATATAAAATTGTATTGGTTGTGATATTGGTTTGAATTGGGTACGTTTTATGTTTGCAGGGTTGGTTAGATTATTAAAAATGGGTTATATTGAGCCCACACGGTCCGGTCTACACGGTGTGAGCCTTATATTTGTTAAAAATAAATAAATTTAGAATTTCATGAAAAATATCTCGAGCACTCGAATTAGTCCCGATTCACTTCTAACAAGTAATTTGGGCCTCGAGGGTCCATAAAAGGGACATTATGAATGTTTTACAATATGTATGTTATTTATTTGTGTAAGGTTCGTAATATGTCTGAAAGGTCCGATAATGCTCCGTAACCCTGTTCCGGTAACAGTTTAGAGTTAGGTGTTACAGTGAATATGAAGGAAAATAAGTATAAATGTATATATAGTTGTACATGTACAGAATGAGAACTTAGAAAGCTAGAGCTTTTGAATGAAAAGTTTGGTATATTAATATAAGTTTAGTCTTTTGGAAATGGAAGAGACAATAAAAATATGAGAAGTGGAATAGAATAATAATATTTTCCAATTATGAATATGAGAAAATGAAATTTTTAAAAAAAGAAGCATAGAAAGAAATAAAGACTTTAGTTAAGTAAATAACCAATATTAATAAGAGAATAAGAGAACATAGAGGTTCTTGAATGAAGAGAACATAATAAGTCTAAAAGATTGATGGTATATAATATTATAATATATTAATAGAGATAAGTTATAGTTAAGAAGCGTAGTATTTTTGTTTAAAAATAATGTGAAAATTATTAATGGTAAATTTTTAATATATAAATTCTAGTGAGAAGATGAACTGGAGAATTTCTTGAAAAGTATGAAAAGAAGAAAAGAGAAAAAGAATTAGGTAAAAGAGTGATGACAAGTTCAATTCTATTACGATCAATTAAGAAAGGTAAAGAAGCTTGAGAATTTGTACTTGTATATGAATATGAAGAGCAAGATAAAATAGGGTCTCAAGTTATCTCCAAGGCAAGTATTAAAAGTTTAAAGAAAAGAACTATTCGACCTTGGGGTAAATGCGAAAAAGAAAATCCCATTTAAGTGAAGATTGGATATTGTCTGAAAGATGCTTTTACATATGGCTCTAAAAGACATAGAATAAAGAATTGTTCAAAATTGATGAGAAAACCAAGAAATAGTTTGTAATGGGTATTAATAAGAGAATACATTGAATATAAAAAAAATTCAGAATAGATTATAGAAGATAAGAATAGAATTGACCATGAAAAATAGTGTAAGTACTTTAGAGAACATAAAAAGGTAGCGAAATGATTTTAAGAATTAGTGAATAAAAAGCGATCTAAAGTGTGAAAAGAAGAAGAAGAAGAAGAAGAAATAGCAAAGTTATAAATTATGTAATAAAAGAGGCAAACTTAGGAAAGAACAGTTACCTCGAGGAGACTGTTGGCAGCGGTCGGGCCAATAGATTTCTAAGAGGTTTGGATTAAGAGTAATAACTCTGATCTATAACTGGAATAATCATTGTTTGCCTCGAAAATAGAAAGAAAAGAAAGGAAATGAAAATGAGAATACAAAAGTATAATAAAGTAGAGCCTAAAAAAATGTTAAAAAGAATAGTGTCGTGATTTGTATAAGATAGTTGTGATAAGAATAATGATAAAAACAAATGAAAAGAAAGGATAAAGAATAATTATTATTGATAAGCTAGGTAAATATGTGCAGTAAAAAACTATAGAATTATAGAGATGATTTTAAGAAACTAAATGAAGAAAAGACTTTTGGTTAAGTAGAAAGAAAAGAAATAAAAGACCAATTGAGTAGAAAAAGGAAATATAGGATTATAAGAATAACTTCAAAGGTAATCAACTAAAGGTTTTCAATTCTTATGGAAAGAATATTGTCGTTTATAGTGATGATCCTTGAGCGGTTTTAGTCATGTTTTGATGTAAGACGGGAAGTGATTGCTTATGCATCTCATCAGCTAAAAATGCACGAACGCAATTATTTGACACACGATTTAGAACTAGCTGTTGTGGTTTTTGCTCTAAAGATTTGGATACACTATATGTATGATGAGAAGTGTTATATTTATACCGATCATAAGAGTCTCAAAAATCTTTTATCTCAAAAGGAGTTGAATTTAAGACAGCGTCGTTGGGTAGAGCTTTTGAAAAATTTTGATTGTGTTATTGATTATTACCCTGGTAAAGCTAATGTTATAGCTGATGCATTGAGTAGGAAAGCAGCAATTGAATTGCGAACAATGTTTGCTCAACTTAGTATCAAAGATGATGAAAGCTTATTGGCTGAATTAAAAATCATATCAGTGATTTTGATCAAATTAAGTCAGCACAGTTAGAAGATGACAAATTGGTGAAGAAAAGAGAAATGGTTCAGAATGGTATATTAGAAAATTGCAGCCTTGATAATTGTGGTTGCTTGAGATTTCACAATCGAATTTGCATTCTGGATGTTTCTAAATTGAAAAAGTTGATACTTCACGAAGCTCATAATGGTCCTTTTGCTTTGCATCCTGGAGGAACGAAAATTTATCACGATTTGCAAAAATCTTATTGATGGTCAGAAGTGAAAAGAGATGTGGTCGAGTATGTGGATTAATGTTTGACTTATCTACGAGTTAAGGTAGAGCATCAAGTTCCTACTGGATTACTTCAGCTTATTAACATTCCTGAATGGAAATGAGAATTGTGTCACTATAGATTTTGTAACAGGGCTACCCTTACCAGCAAGTAAAAAGAATGTTATTTGGGTGATTGTTGATAGGCTTATGAAATCAGCTCATTTTATAGCAGTCAAAACTGATTGGTCACTTCAGAAACTTGCTGAAGTTTAAATTTGGGAAATTGTGAGGGTGTACGGTATTCCTGTATGTTGAATGGAATTGAATGAAAAAAATGATTGGGCTAGAATTAATCCAAGAAACGGGGGGAAATTGTTAAGAAAATTCGAGATAGGCTAAAGGCAGCTTTCGATAGACAGAAATCGTATACAGATCTAAAACGCCAAGATATTGAGTACCTTGTTGACGACAAAGTATTTCTTAAAATTTTTTTCTTGAAAGAAAATATTGAGATTTGGCCGAAAAGGAAAACCGAGTCCTTGTTTTATTAGACCGTAAGAGATTATAGAAAGAGTTGGACCAGTTGCCTATCGCTAGCATTGTCTCTGAAATTACAGAAGATTCATAATGTTTTTCATGTTTTCATGCTATGGAGATATCGATCAGACCTTTCTCATATTATTTCGACAAAAGATATAGAAATTCAACCTGATTTGTCTTATAAAGAAGAACCGGTTGAGATTTTAGCACGAGAGGTAAAAGAGTTACAAAATAGACGAGTTCCCTTAGTGAAAGTATTGTGGAGAAGTCATAGTGTAGAAGAAGCAACTTGGGAACTGGAAGAAACTATGAGGTCTCAGTACCCCCATCTCTTTTCAGGTAAATTTCGAGGACGAAACTTATTAAGTGGGGAAGAAATGTAATGACCCAAAATTTACGGGCATCGAAAAAGTGTGTTGTCGAGTCTTCGTTTTCGTAAAACAGATTCGTAAATATTTAATAAAAATATTTACGAAGTTAGTTGTGTAGCTGATTAAGTTTTGGTTAGAAGAATTAGCTTAAATTAGGAGTAATTAGGAAAAATGACTGAATTGCAATAAGAGTAAAAGTTTAATTATAGATTAAAGAAAAACTAAAGGGACTAAAGAGGCAATTAAATCATTTTCTATAGTTGAGGTGGTTTAATGTGGAAAATATCAAAGATTTTTATAATTAAAATATATATTTACTTAATAAATATGATTATTATTATATTATATTATATTATATTATATTATATTATATTATATTATAACTAAACTATATAAAACAAAACAAAAGAATGAAAAGAAACAGAATAGCAAGGGACGAAACAGAGAAGGGAGAAAGAAAGAAAAGAAAAAGGAAAAAATAAGGTTTTAAAGGTTCCAAGCTAATTTGCTAACGTCGTGCAGGAAACATCAGCTAAGAAGGGGAAAGAGAAAGTTGACGAAGAATAACATGAGGATATACTGTTTGTATTACTATAATTCAAATCTATTTATTATTAATTATTATATTTTAATTAAAATACATGGTAAGTAAAATGAGGTGAGTATTGATATTGAATTATGAATATATGTGAGTATTTGAAATGTATATTGATTGGAAAGTGGAAAATAATTTGAATTGAAAGTATGAGAAATTGTGATTGAAGTAAAATTGATATAAATATTGAGTGAAATTGAAATGTGTTTTGAATTCCCTATTAACTAGTCGGGCTGAGTCGGATATAGTTAGCATGCCATAATATTGAAAGTGTTCAGGGATCCTTCGACCTCGGGTCGATGAGACACTGGGTGTCATACTGTTACTTCAGATAGATCCGATTAGGTACTGGGTACCAACTTACTTCGGCTTGGCCAATGAGACACTGGGTGTCAACTATTGCTTCAAACTATCCGATGAGGTACTGGGTGTCATACCGGTGTGTTTTGGTTGGAACCGTGTATCCGCTAAAGTCCGAGTCGTGTTAATAGTGGTAAATAAATGAATTGGTAATAGAAAAGATATTGAGTGATTTTGAATAAGAATTGAAATAAGATATTAAAATGAAATATTAAAAAATATATATGATTTTTGATAAAGCGAGAAGATGTTTAAATCTAAGTAAAGAAGTGCTATTTGGAAATAGCTATTAATAAGAAATGATAGAACAACATATGAACTGATTATTGAAAGACTAATGTTATAAGATTTTAGATATGAAATGGTTATTGATGAAATGCATGAAATGGATATTGATATAGTAAGGAGATATGTAAATTAAAATGAAGAAAAGCTATTTAAGATAAATATTATTAAGAAAAATTAAGGTTTAAATGCAAGAATGATTCATCGAAAATAAATTGTGGTAAGATTAAATGTGCATATTTATTGTTTTTCCTTAAGTATTTAAATTATAGTAGTACCACTGAGTGTATACTCAGCGCACGGTTTGTTTCCGTGCGCATATTAGATACAGTAATTTTGAAGAATTGTATTTAAGATTGCAAGCATTCCTCTCATCACATCTCCAAGTATCAAGAGTGTA
This sequence comes from Gossypium australe, assembly GCA_005393395.2. Lineage (NCBI taxonomy): Eukaryota > Viridiplantae > Streptophyta > Magnoliopsida > Malvales > Malvaceae > Gossypium > Gossypium australe. Next base: position 131,207,994 of record CM016614.1, read on the forward strand.
TGTTTTAAAATCACTTTGGCGCCAAATGTAATATTCCTATATCAGATTCCTTGGGTCGAATATGGTATAGGGGTGTTATAGTATTAATTATAAAATGTCGTTGGTTGCAATGAAACAAATTAAAAGAAGGGTAAATTACACCAAAAGTCACTCAACTTTGAGGTAGCTAACAAAACAGTCACCTAGATTTCATTTCAGTCACTCAACTTTTGAAAATTAACAAAATAGTCACTAACATTATAAAAAAAGTGACAAAACAGCCACTGATGAACAGTTTCTGTTAGTGTCTTAATGAGACCGCTAATGTGGCAAGTTAACTGTTGATGTAGACAGTTAACTTGCTACGTTGAATGTCCACAATGGAAACCCACTCAATTTAAGAAGAAATTGAAAAAAACCCTAAAAAACCTTTAATAACAGAGAAGAAGAAGAAGAAGAAGAAGAAGAAGAAACTATAAAAAAAAAAATTTTTCGTTGCCTAATTTGGCGGGGTCTAATTATTTGCCATTGAAACACCATGTCTTTGCTCTCCTTCTTCTTCTTCTTCTTCTTGGCTCTCTTCCTCTATAACATTCCACCATTGTTGGCGGGGTCTTAAGGTTTTTCCAGATTAGGATGTGGTTTACTGTTCGAATCCCACGTCACCAGGTGGCGGCTACAGAAGTGCATTGGGGCGCCTACACAAACTATTCAACGAAGTAGTATAACTCAATAAATCTGATACGAATCCTTTATTCAACGTATCTTCTAAAAAATCTACAGCTCTATTCACTTGACTCTTCTTGCATAGCCCTTGCATTAATATCCTATAAGACTCGACATCAAGTAAAACGTTTCTCTTAAACATTTTGTTGAACAGTTTGTACACAATACTCAAATCCCTGTTCAAACAAAACTTACCCATCAAAATGTTGTAAGATTTGGTATTGGGTAAAACACTGTATTTATGGGCAGTCTTGAAAAGGTTGAAAGCAAGCATTATGAAGTTACGATGAGAAACAAGCAGCTCGAGGATATGATTTAAGTGTCTAGGTAAAGGCTTAACGTTGAATTCAAGCATTTTGTAGAACACATTGGGAGCTTTCTTGGGTAAATCAGCTTCAGCATAAATTTTGATGAGGTAAGAAAAGATAGTCGAGGTTACCCGATATTGATCGGATTTAAGACGAACGAAAAGGTCGTCGACAAGAGAGAAGTGCTTGGAATAGCTGAGTTTGAAAATGAGGACGAAGAAGGAAAAGTAATGGTGAAAAAAACCGAGTTCAGTGGTGGCGACATCAAATATTTCTCTAGCGAGGAAAGGGTTAGACTGGGCGAATATCAGTTTCAAGACTCACGTAGGGGAAGCTATTGGCAACGGCGACAGTTGCTGTTGATTTAAAAACTAAAGGCATCTCCATTTTTTCTCTTCTCTTTCTTCTTCTTCTTAAACCCTAAATTGGTGCTAATAGGACGGTTAAATTGGTGGTAACTGGCCAACTAGAAAGTTTTTTTAACACCAAACACGCCGTCATCTACCATGTCACTTTGCCGTGACGTTTGTCACAGAAAATGAAAAAAAGAAGAAGATTATTTTGTCACTTTTTTTATAAGCTATTGGCAACTGCGACAGTTGCTGTTGATTTAAAAACTAAAGGCATCTCCATTTTTTCTCTTCTCTTTCTTCTTCTTCTTAAACCCTAAATTGGTGCTAATAGGACGGTTAAATTGGTGGTAACTGGCCAACTAGAAAGTTTTTTTAACACCAAACACGCCGTCATCTACCATGTCACTTTGCCGTGACGTTTGTCACAGAAAATGAAAAAAAGAAGAAGATTATTTTGTCACTTTTTTTATTGAGTGACTGACTTTTTAAAGTTGACTAAACTTTTTAAAGTTGAGTGACTAAAATGAAACCAAAGTGACTATTTTGTTAGCTACTTCAAAAAGTTGAGTTAGACTTTTTGAATTAGATGTCTACTTCTTCTTGAAGTATTCAGCTTACTGACTGCCGGTAAAAATATTGATATTTGTCCGTATTAATGAAGTCGAGAAAAATTATGATTTGCTACACACTTTATAATATAGTGCCAATTACCCCCTTTCAATTTCCCTAAATTTTGCCTAGACCTACCAAGGGGCTCTTTTATATTATTCTATATGGCATTTCAATACTTGCAGGAAATTAAAATTACATTAATTAATCCATCCATCTTCCCTAAATAAAAATAAAATTGTTTCATCACTGAAAACCAAAAAAGCTTGCTGAATTGAAACAGAGAACTGGATTCAGTTTTAAGGTAAACTACATGCCATCACATTGACAAGGCAAAAGAAAATGCTGCAAATATCTAAGCCCATCTTCAATACTCACATACCTCCAATCTACAACCCTCAATATCCCTACGCTCACTTTTTCCACTTTCATGTCCACCTTCAAATCTGCAACAATCCCGCTTCCCACTTCGCTGGAGCAACACCCTGGGCAAGGAAGCTCCTCCGAGAACCACCCTTCCACCGCCCTACAACTCAACTTTCCTTGCCAATCCATCATTGTAAAAATTGCTTCCCATCCTTTTAACACCACGTTCCACGTTACTTTCATCTCTTCCAAACCTTTAATCCCCTTAAAACTGCCATGCTTTACGTCAACATCGAACTTGAACACTTGTTTGTTTTTCATTTTGCTTGCGGCTTCTGCTACGGTGAAGATTGGAACTCCCTTGGTGGATAATTGAATGGTGAAGACAATGTTGTCTATGGAAAGGCGTGGTTTCGATGGGGGTTTATGACGCCGTTTGAAGGCGGCGAGGCCAGTAGCATAGAGGCGATGATATGGGACGGAAGGATAAGAGATTTTGAGATTAGACAAAGAAGGGAAACTAGAAGAACAAAGGGGCTGCCAAACGACATCTAGGGACATAGCTTGACACCATGATTTGGAAACGCATGAAGCAAGGGCTAAGGTTTGAGGATCAAGGTAGTGAGCAACCATGACAAGGGCTTCCCATGGTGGTAGATTTTTGGAACTTGTCTCAGACATTCTTAGCTTTGGTTTCTTTCTTCCTTGTAGATTCAGGGACTTTGGTTTCATTTTATTAGCTGTTTGAGGTGAGAACTTGTGTGGAGGGCACGTGTAATATGATGGGATGTTGCATGGAATTTAATTTACACGTCAGGTAGGAGAAACAGATTCTAAGCATTACACGTGCATTTTTATGTCATGCACACGTTTGTTGGGATTTCTATCATCGTTTGTCCAACAATTAAAAGCAAAGGTAAATTACACAATTAGTAACTAAATTATGAGTAAATTTTAGTTTAGTTTTAGTCATTTAATTAAAAAGGTTGTAATTTTATCATTAAATTATTCAGAAATTTTCATTTAAGTCATTAAGATTTTAAAATTGATGTTATATGACTTTCTTTGTTGCACTAATTGCACCAATTGAAAGCTCTATTTCCCCTTCTTCTCTACAATTTAGTTTTTTTTTTTTATGAAACAGCTTTAAACGTCATGAATCTGCGAACCAAAATTTAAATAGTTTTTTTCCGGCCTCCAACACTAATAGTCAGATCGAATTAGATCTAAAGTATGTTTTACTTGTTGATAATTTCTAATCCATGGAATCGTTTGTTGGCTTAGTCACAATAATTTATTAAACCATCAAAGGTATGTCACAAAACTAGTTAATACAACAACTTATAATTTAAATTGAGTATAAAAGATATGGTATTTAATATTTAGAGATGGCAAAAATTAAATTGTCTTATAAATTTCGAATCAATTTATTTTGAACCAATTTAATTAAGTATAAAATTATTGAAAGAGTAAAAATATAATAATATGTTATAAAAATATATATGTTTTATGTATAAAAGTTTTTTTTAAAGAATTACGTTTAAATATTCACTTGCATTTAAAAATATTGAAAATTTTAAAGATAAGTAACAAAAATTAAAGTGAAGCAAACTAGGATAGGGCGAGAATGGATGGAATCCAACATCTATGGAGGTGACAATGGTTTTCAAAATTATACATTCATAATAGAAAGTATGTCAACTATAGAGTTATGGTGGATTTAACAACATCCGTCTCCTTTCCACTCCATTGCTATCCCTATTAACATTACAAGTAATAGGTGAGTTTAAGGGATAAGTAAAATATTATTTTATAAAACCATCTTTTAAGAGAGCCATAAGAATAAATGGGGTATAAATGACTTTTTAACTTATTTTTAATATATATTTGCAGTTCCTAAGAGCTCTATAAAAATAAATAAAAGCATAATAGGATTTCAATATGTTAGAATTTATATAATACCAGGAATGTAATCTTAATTCTTGTACTTTTAATTATTTTATTTTAAATTTTAAATATTATAAAATTTATCACTAAATTTTATCAAAATTTTTCATTTTATAATCCTAAGTATTTATATATAAAATCTAATGATCATAATTTAAACATGTTTCTAATGTGTGCCATATATATAGCTTTTACCTTAATGATATTAGGAAGGCAGAAATCATAGATTTTTTTTTGGGTCGAAATTAAATTATAATTTTTATATAGAATTAAATTAAATTTTTATATTTCAATTTAAAATTTTAAAAAACTTAAATAAAAAATTTTCCATTTTAGTTTTCCCTCAATATTAGAGAATTAAATATTGATATGTTTCAATTACATTGTTTTTCATATATTTATATTTTAGATGATTTTCTTTTACATGGAGACAAAAGATGTAGAAGTTTTGTTTATTGCTTAATCACCCTATATCTATATTAAACATTTTGCTCCATATTATTATTATTATTTTGATCATACTCCATATTATTTTTTTTAATTATAAAAATTTAGAATATAAAATATAAACAAATAACATTGATTGGTTAATTTATAATTAAACTGATTTAAATAAATAATGAATTATTTGTACATTCATTTTCATAATTTTCGTTTTTTTTTAATTTCATATTTAAATCCAAAATTATAATTTGAAAAAAATCCAATTAATATTTTACTTTCATTCATGTAATAAAAATTAAAACAAAAGATTATGAATTCGTATACTACAAATATAAAAATATGTTTGAGTTTAATAAGTGCTAAAATATTTACAATAATAATGGTAGTTCTTACACTTGAAAAAAAAAACAAAAGCAAAAAAAAAATATTGTCGTTCATTCTAGACTTGATCATAGACCGAACTCAATTGGGTTCGGGCTGATTCTAAATTTTAGGCCCAATTCGAAAAATAAGACTAAAACTTTGTCCAAATCTGGCCCGGATAAAAAATGCTAAACTCGAACTCGGTCTAATTTACCCACATTAGAATCTATTATATAAAAAGAAATTAAAAAAATATAATACATCAAATACACTAAAAACATTGAAATAAATGTTTCTCAACAAATTGAAAATACATTAAAAAATATTTATACTTACACAATACTAATATAGTTGCAACTTAGTAAACAAATGCCTCTAAAATAGTAGCAAAATTAACTATAAATCAAGACTTATATAATATCTAAACAAAAACAACAAAATAGTAGCAATATAATAGCAAAATGGCAACAAAACAATAGCAAACAACATTAAAACAATGGCACACCAATAAAAGAATTTTTAGGTACTCGGGTTGGGCCAGGTTGTTCCCGGGCCAAAAAATTTTACCTGAAACTTATTTTTTGTCTAAACCCATTTTTCGGACCAATATTTTTGCCCAGAAACTTTCACTTTTCGGATAGATTTTCAAGCCGGTCCATGATCAAGTCTAATTCATTCTTGTTGCTATGTTTTTTGTATTGTAACACCCCATACCCGGCCTAGAAGTTAAGCCCAAATCTGGCGTGTCACATGGAAGTTTTTTTTTTTTTTTGAAACCATCTCTGAGATTGTTAAAAACTTGTTTGAGAATTACAGCCTCTTTGTTAAAACCCAAAACACTTAAGCAATTGTTATCTACTTGAAAACGTAATTATCTTTAAAAACCTTTTTGGTTGTGAAAACATATTTGAAATAAACAATTTACGAAAATGGGACGTTTGGGAATAGAGTTGCAGAAGCATTTTGAAAGAAAATTCGAGGCCTGATTACAACATTTAACCCAAAATAGTAGAGTAATAAAATAAACAAGAAAGAAGTCTGAAGTCCAAATAAACCATTTCTGAAGTATGGTCTCCATCGAGTCATCCAAGGCCCAAGTCCACGTCACTGAGCATTACCTGAAAAGGTTAAGAGAAAGGGGGGGTGAGTTACAAGAACTCAGTGTGTAATCCCCTTACCATCATCCACTGGGTCGGAACACACATAGCAATATTTTGGGCCTAAGCCCATTTACAATTATAACATAATAACATGTATATAATATGCATATGATATGCAAATCCCAAACCAAACCTAGTTTCCATCCGCTACACACCACCCGTACCAACCAGCACACCTGTGGGGATCAAGTCAACCCACCCCTCCAACACACCAATCGCAGGCATAAAGCCATTTAAAATGTTTGTGGCAGAGCCACCGAACTAGATTGTGACAGAGTCACCGAACTAGATTGTGGCAGAGCCACCGAACTGGATTGTGACAGAGTCACCGAACTAGATTGTGGCAGAGCCACTAGCACTTCTCTTCAATTTTATCCCAACCCATGCAATCATGTATGCATATACAATGCATAACAATATTCATAAAATAATTTCATCATAAGGCCCATAATACAAGTTGGCCCATTAAGCAATCTAGCAATTTGGCCCATTAATCAATCTTAACAATTTGGCCCATTAAGCGATCTAGCAAATTTTTGGCCATTAATCGATCTAGCAAATTTTGGCCCATTAATCGATCTAGCAAAATATCAGATTGGCCCATTCATCAAAATATCAGATTGGCCCATTTATTAAAACATCATATTGACCCATTTATCAAAATAATTCATATGGCCTAAAATATCACTTTTTAACAAAATAACCCATTAAGGGAAAATCCGTAATTCCCACAACCTTAATACCGGTTTCATGCATTTACACAAAAAGTGTTATTATACCGTATTTTTCGATTTTACAAATTTTACGATTTATTCTAATGCTTACGGTATAATATCTAACCCATGAGATAAGTGTGAAATTACACACTCTGGCCCATATCACAAATATCAAACTGCCCATATATCAAATATCACATTTGGCCCATAAAGGGTATTTTCGTAATTCGGTCCATAGGGACATTTCGTAATTCGGCCCATTAGGGGCATTTTTGTAATTCGGCCCGTAAGGGCATTTTCATAATTCGGTAATCGTACCCACTAAGGGTAATTCGGTAATTTACTCTCTAAGGGAAATTTAGAAATTTTAACCACCAAGGGTATTTCGGTAATTTTGTAACCCAGGGGTATTTTAGTAATTTATCCTCTAAGGGTATTTCGGTAATTTTGCAACCCAGGGGTATTTCGGTAATTTACCCTCCAAGGGTATTTCAGTAATTTCGCAACCCAGGGAATTTCGGTAATATACCCTCTAAGGGTATTTCGGTAATTTCGCAACCTAGGAAATTTCTGTAATTTACCCTCTAAGGGTATTTCGGTAATTTGCCCTCTAAGGGTAATTCAGTAGTTTTACCCATCAAGGGTAATTCGGTAATTTACCTTCCAAAGGTAAATTCGGTAATTTACCCTCCAAGGGTAATTCGGAAATTTTACCCACCAAGGGTAATTCGGTAGTTTACCTTCCAAGGGTAATTTCGGTAGTTTTACCCACCAAGGGTAATTCGGTAATTTACCTTCCAAGGGTAAATTCGGTAGTTTTACCCACCAAGGGTAATTCAGTAATTTACCTTCCAAGGGTAAATTCGGTAGTTTTACGCACCAAGGGTAATTCGGTAATTTACCTTCTAAGAGTAAATTCGGTAGTTTTACCCACCAAGGGTAATTCGGTAATTTACCCTCCAAGGGTAATTTCGGTAATTTCATATTCAACGGTGTTTCCGGAGGCCTACTATCGCCTCGAGTGGCACAGAATTCTATTTGGGTCTCTTCGGAACTATTGGGTCAAAAATCCATTTTAGGCCCAAACGGGGTAATTTCGCAATTCTGGACATAACTACTAATTTGGGCATAAAAATTTAAAACTGTCCATCTGCGTCATACTGACTAAATTGATTATAACTCGAGTTAGGAAACTTAAAATTTAGATCCGTAAAATTTCCTTGAAACTAGACTCATATATCTTCTTACTGTAACTTTTCCAGAATTTTCAGCCTAGCCATTTAGTACAGTTTATTCCTTAAAGTTTCCCTTGTTTCACTGTCCAATGATTCTGACCTCTCTTACCTTAATTTCAAATATCTCACTGTACGGTTTTCATATACTGTTCCAACTTGTTTCTCTTGAAAATAGGCTCACTAAAGAATCCATACATATAGATTATAACCCATAATTCATTTTGTACAATTTTATATGATTTTTCCAAAACAGATCAGTGAACCTCGAAGTTAATCAGACCTAGTCTCACTAAAATCAAGATATCTCAGAATATAAAATTCCTTTTCCTTCTCCATTTCTTCCATATTAAAATAGATATAGTAAGATTTAATTTGATATCTTATTCACTTTCTAATTCATTTTTTCCTATTTTTAGTGATTTTTCAAAAACACGTCACTGCTTCTAACCGAAACTGTTTTATTACGAAATACGATTACCACTACGATCATACGCACACCCGAGTGATTACGGATGCCGGTTTTTAGTTTTCTTTGGTATTTCCACCGATTAACAGCATATTTCATACAAACCTTCAGAGAAGTGTGAGATTACACACCATTTCAGATATGTATATGGAAGGATATGAGATTACACACCTTATTCGAAATTCGTAACACGATGCTCTCCGCGACACCAAAAATACGAGTCACTTATTACGAGGGATAGATGATCAGGCGATTTGATTCCTATCGTGACCGATTAGTCCAAAATATTAATCCATTTAGGAACCAATCGAATAAAGAATGATATCAAATAATCCATAAGGAACTCCTTACCTTGTTGACATTGGATTCGATTTCCACCACTTGACTTATGGCTAGAATGATACACGGCCACTCACTTAGAACACAATTTAATCGAAGAAAAGAGTGTCTACCCAAATGAGAAAGAATTTATGAAGGAGTGATTGTGGATTGAGAGTTTAGGCAAAACAAGGGAGAAAGATGAGCAAATGTGCTAGAGTGTTGACCAAATTTCTATCCATAAATTTCTATCCAAACTTCTCACCTCAATTCCCATAAATTTTCTTCTCTTTCTTTTTCATCCACCTACTCCACTCCTCAAATTCTTTTATTTCTTTCTTTTCTTTTTCCTTATTTTCCTCCTTACCTTATCTTTTTAGTCATCATTTCATTTTTCTTTTAGTTCTTTCCTTTAATAATGTCATGGTTGACACTTGGAAGAGCATACAAAAATAAATCCAAAATTTGCAAAAAATGGGATTTGAACCCCTTCCCTCAAGGTACTTCACTTGATGCCATAACCTCCTTGCCATATGCTCATTTATGCTAGCAATTTACTCTTTTATTTTCATAAGCCTTAATGCCACTTACTATCTCTCGTTAATAGGCTTAAGCACAAAATTTTACTAAGGCCCAACTTGAACTCGAAACTTCATAGAACCCCGTAACTTTCTAAAATCATCTTCTTAATAAGTCCAACTTGAAATAATGTCATTCTCTTGTTCTCAAAAATTTTCAACACTCCTACGCCCAAGGTCCAATAGGCCCAATTCTACTAGACCCAATTTCGGGATGTTACATGTATTGTAATTGTAGTATGGTTTTATCCGTCAGCATAGCCAGTTGTCCTAACTAATAAATATAAAATGCGTATGTAACATATAAATATTAATAAAAAGAAGTACATAACGTTAATAAATAATCAATGTAAAATAATTCTCCTTCCCTATAAAACTATGTCCATCATTCTCACCTTCATTACTGGTGATAAGCTTTCAGATCGTAAATTTTAACCTTCCTCTAACAATCTTCTTTACCTTTAAAACGTGCAAAGTTTGAAGGAATTGGTTCAAAAAGTTTGAACGAATCTTCTACTACTCCCACTCAACTTTTATGGAAGAAAAGCATCGACTACACTTCCAAATCTCTGACCAATGTGAAGGCAAGTTGAGCAAGAAGGTAGTAAAACACTCTCTCCATACAATTCAACAAATTTCAATGATTATTGAGGCAACACCCAAATGAAATTGAATGAAATTCTATAAAAGCATAATCCAATCACCTGAGGAACAAATATTTATAGAAAAAATAGTAATAAGTAATAAAATAAAGTGTAACTTAAATCATTTAAAATTGTAATTAATAATTTGCAAATGTAACTTAAATTTTTTTTTTTAAAAATAAATTTAAAGAAGATTAAATGTCAACATTTATATTTAATAATTAGAAAGTTGAAAAGTTTGAGGCTATTTTTATTATTAAATAGCACGTATCTAACAATTTCTCAATTAAATTAATCGTTATTAATTATAAATAAATATTTGTAAGTCTATTAGAGAGGAGAGAGTGACAATAAATAATAAAAAGTAATCCATGAAAATTTTAGAGATTATAAAAAAATTCAAGAGAAAGAAAAATGGATATGTAGGATGGTTTAAAGTATTTCGTAAAATAAAATAAAAAATTAAAACGAGAGAGAAAGGAAGAAATAAGCATGTTAATAAATTTAAGAATTAAATTAGAAAAATAATATTTTACCGTATTAAATTTAAAGGATTATGGGGGCATAGGAAATATTTTTATACAATTTAACAATCTGTTTCCAATGATGTCAGAAAATGTAGTTTTGGGATTTTGTTTTTGTAAATCGAGTCCGTAAATATTTTACGAAATTATTATATAGTTAAATTGAATTTTGGATTAGTAATTTAATTGAATTAGTTATTAATTAAGATTTAGGGACTAAATTGTAAAGTCTAATCACTATAGATTTTTAATTAGTAAATGCATTGAGGACTTAAATTATAATTAACCAAAGGTTTAAAATTGCAATTAACCATATTAAAATTCATAATAGTGGACGGTTGATTTAAAGAACATTAGTTTAATTAATTTAAGTTTAACTAATTAAATTATGTTTAATTAAAATTAATTATATGTAAATTTAAGTTTAACTAATTAAATTATGTTTAATTAAAACTAATTATATGTATTGAAGTTAGTGGAGGAAGAAAACATTTCATCATCATCTTCCTCCCAAAACCGATACAAAGGAAAGAAAAATCTAAGAAAAAGTTGAAGCTTTCTGCACTAATTTGGTAAGTGCAAAATTTTTTATTTTTTTATTTTTATGTTTTCGAGGTCATGAAAGCTTGATTATCTAGCTAATGTACCAATTTGTAAAATTTATAAAGTTTTAGGAAGTTTCCATTGTTTATTTCTTGAATTTTTAGGTGTTAAATTGTTAGATTTTAAGCTTAGATGTGAAAAAAAGACTAAATTGTAAAGTTTAATTGATAGTTTTGCATATTAGGGACCAAACTAAATAAATTGTAAAATAGATTAGTAGGAATAATAAATAGGAGGTCCCTAATGAATAATAGTGGAATCAGATTTCAATTTGGAGCTCTAAATTGAAAGTTATGCTAGTCCCGATTTTAGGGACTAAATTGAAAAAAGTATAAAATGTAAATTCCTTTGTAATCGATTGTGAATTGAGCTAGAATTTAATATTATGCATTTTTAGATTATAATTCGTAGCTAAGGACGATGCGAGAACATCGAGAGGGAAAGGAAAGACAATAGCCAATGATGAGTAATCCGAGTGTTCGGTTTGTATTTCTATAGTTCAAATCATTTTAATTGTTGCATATTTCCATTGTTTAGCATGGTAAGATATAAGGTGAGCTAAAATTGGTTAATTGAATAGAATTGGTATGAATGTGATTGATTGTCGAGATAAATAACTAAATTGAATAGAATTGAAAATAATGTAACTTGATGAAATTATAAAATTGGCTTTGAATTGAGTTGAATTATACTATGACATATAATGAAATGATGAATTGATTTTTGAATTGGAAATGATGAAATGTAATTTGGATGTTATAATGGAATTGGAAATTTGGTTACCCTATTAATTGTTCAGGCAGAGTCGAGTTGAGTACGAGTTGTTTAGATTACATGTCGATGAATGCTAGGCACAAATTTTATTTCGGTTATACCAATAAGCACTGGGCACAATCTATTTATTTTGGATTTTACTGATGATGCACTGGGTGCTAAATTTGGTGTTGGTTGGATTCATGTATTTGTTCGAGTCCGAGTCAAGTTAATAGGGATATAAAATGTAATGTTGATAACGGTATATAAATTGAATTGATGTTAAAAGAAGAGTTATAATATATGAATTTTCAATAGTACACGAAAGATCATGCGATCCGAATACACAAGTCTCGAGCACTGGGCGCAATATATTCTTAGTTTAGTTAATTGAACATGTATAAGATAAATTATATGGTATAAATGGTATACTTAGCATGTTACTTTGTAGTTGGTAGAATGACATTTTAATTAAATGTTCATAATTGACTTCCTTGCATTTTGTTATTTGAATTATAAAATACCATTGAGCTTTATCGCTCAGTGTACTGTTTTATTTTCCATGCACAAGTTAGGTTCAATTCGAGTTTCTCGAGCATCGACTTCATCATCCAGTCAAAAATCTCAGTCTTGACTATGTTTGTATACCTTTTTTTTGTTATTTAAATGGCATGTACCTAGGTTTGGTTGATTTCGATACAAAATTATGTTTTATGCCCTTTTGATTTAAAAATTGTATATATGAATTAGGCTAATAGAATGTAGTATGCATATGTGTAACATCCCTCGCCCAACCCGATCACCAGGTTTGGGCTACGAAGTGCTATAATCATTGCCGGGGAAACTTTGAATAGTTTCACATTTAAACCATCATTTCACATCATATTTCATGCAATCAACAACAATACAACAATACAACATTGAATATCACGAACATCCTTTTTCGGGTATTGTATAGGCATACAAATGCTTTAAAGTCAACCCAAGATCGAATATGGACCATTTTGCAACATTCTTAAAATTTCAGATCAAATATATATCTTAAATAAATTCTACACTTAATCAATCATGTCATAAACACTCAAATTAAATGATACGTAAATAAATCCAAACCTTGATCGAGCTTACAAAAGCTCTTTTGGTGACTCGGGCAGGAATTAAGGCCAAATTGTAAAGTTTTGAAAGTTGAGCTCGATGTCGTGATGTTGCCAAACAGTTTATCACGTCATGACGATGTCATAAACTAATGGTCGATGTTGCGACGAGGGATATTCCACGTCATGACGTGAAACCTATTTTTGGTAAAATTTGGCCATATGGTACCTATTTTGTGTCAAACCAAACCAATAGCTCATTTGGTGCATACATGCACGCTTAACCTACACAAAAAAAATCCAAAACATATACCAAGGCATCCATTTAACCATTCACAAGATTATCCAAGTCATTACACATCAATTAGATACTTTGCTAAAGCATAACAACCTATGTAATCACCAACTATTCAAACCTTTAATGCCCTTCAATTGCATCATCTAACTCAACCATTTCATTATCAATTTGGTTGTTCATATATTTCAAATATAGCTAAACATGTTACCAATATGCACATTTATATACATAACCTATAACCATTCACTTTCAAACATTGTTTAAGGTCCAAAATCAAGCATATTCCATGTTCAAACTCAAGAGCATTCAAAATAAGCACATACACAACATAACTCCTATATATATGCCATATAATTGAGTCTAAATAGTTTAAAAGTCTAGCGAATCAAAATTTGGATAGTGTGAACTCCGAGGTGATCCGATCAACACATTCCGCAAAATGAGCACTACAGGAACAAAAAACAAAATAGAGTAAGCATATCGAATGCTTAGTAAGTTCATAATAAATTAACTTAATTTACCTTGTCATTATAACAATTTAAGTAAATGAATCACAAAGGCACAATATGGCATATCCTTGGCATATTTATTTATATATAATTTTAAACCATTTTACAAGACAACCTATAAGTTAGTACTTCAACATAACAAGATCATGAGATTTAAATTCATATACATGTACAACCAAATTATTTTACATCATACTATTCAACCTTGTTCAATACTAAAACACATCAATGGAATTTACATTCAATCATTTCATTACCATTTAATTTTCATTTTCTATCCAGAAACCTATAGCAATTTAAATCGGATACACGAGATTAATTTACTTCCACAAATTGTATAGCTGGTTTACTTATACAATCTTTATTCGATGCTGCTCCCTCAAGTTGTCGAGAATCCGCAACACAAGATGGATCTCAGTCATCGGTAAAGAAATTCGACGCATGATTTAGAGTTAGTCGTGATTGTGTTTGCATTAAAGATTTGGAGGCACTACTTGTTTGGTGAGAAATGCCACATCTATACAGATCACAAGAACTTCAAAAATTTAATGACTCGGAAAGACTTGAATTTGCAACAACGAAGATGGCTTGAATTATTGAAAGACTATGAGCTAGTAATTGATTATCACCCAGGGAAAGCAAATGTAGTTGTTGACGCTCTAAGCAGTAAGTCATTATTTGCTTTACGTGCAATGAGCACACAGTTAGCTTTGTCTGATGACGGTTCGATTGTAGCTGAGTTGAAAGCGAGACTGTTATTTCTTCAGCAAATTTGTGAAGCTCAGAAAAGTGATGGTGAATTGCTAGCTAAAAGAGTGCAAAGTGAGTCGACTAGTGATTCAGAGTACCAAATCGGAGCCGATGATTGTTTAATGTTCCGAAACAGAATCCATGTATCGAGAAATTTTGAGCTTATTCAGAAAATTCTGCACGAAGCACATAACAGTTGTTTATCTGTTCACCCGGGGAGTACCAAAATGTATAATGATTTGAAACAATTATATTGGTGGTCGGGTATGAAACGGGATATTTCAGAATTTGTATCGAGATGTTTGATTTGCCAGTAAGTGAAAGCTGAACATTGAGTGCCTTCGGGACTATTACAGCCAGTGATGATACCAGAGTGGAAATGGGACAGAGTTACGATGGACTTTGTATCGGAATTGCCTCTATCTCTGAAAAATAAAGATGTTGTTTGGGTTGTAGTTGATAGATTGACGAAATCGGCGCATTTTGTACCAGTACATACAGGCTATTCACTCGATAGACTAGCAGAATTATACATTACTGAAATTGTTAGATTGCACGGGGTGCTAGTTTCAATTATTTCAAATAGAGATCCGAGATTTATGTCGTGATTTTGGAAGAAATTGCAATGAGCTCTTGGTACGAAGTTGAATTTTAGTATAGCTTTTCATCGGCAAACTGACGGTCAATATGAGAGAGTAATTCAGGTTCTCGAACATATGCTTCGCTGTTGTATTTTAGAGTTTGAATGCAACTAGGAGAGATATTTGCCCCTGGTTGAATTCGCATATAATAACAGCTTTCAATCGAGCATAAAGATGGCACCATATGAAGCATTGTATTGTCTCAAATGCCGAACTCCATTGTACTGGACCGAGCTTAGCGGGACACAGATTCACAAGGTTGATTTGGTTAGAGAAATTGAAGAGAAAGTGAAAGTAATTCACGATTGTTTGAAAGCAGCTTCAGATCGTCAGAAATCGTACGCAGATTTGAAACGAAAAGATATTGAATTTCAGATAGGTGATAAAGTATTTTTAAAAGTGTCTCCGTGGAAGAAAATAATTTGATTTGGTCGCAAAGGCAAATTGAGTCGGCGTTTTATCGGGCCGTAGTAGATCATCGAAAGAATAGGGCCAGTAGAATATCGATTAGCTTTGCCGACTGAGTTAGAAAAGATCCACAATGTGTTTCATGTATCGATGTTGCATCGATATAGATCAGATCCTTCACACATAATTTCTCCGGAAGAAATTGAAATTCAACCCGATATGGCGTACAACGAAGAACCGATCAAAATTCTAGCTCGAGAGATCAAAGGGCTGAGAAATAAACGCATAGCTTTAGTAAAAGTCTTGTGGCAACGTCATGGTGTCGAAGAGGCTACGTGGGAGCCCAAGGAAACTATGAGAAAATAGTACCCTAACCTATTCACTAATAAGATTTTCGGGGACGAATATCCCTAAAGGGGAGAGTTGTAACAGCCCGTTTTTGGTCAAATCAGAACAATGGTTTTGGAATCACAAATATGAGGTTGAAATATTATTTTATTATTATTTCAATATTTACAGCATGATATTATGATTGTGTGAAAATTTCGTTAAGAAATTTAATCGTTTGAATGCTTAATTTGATAAAAAAAGGACTAAATCACGTAAAGTGCAAAAGTTCTGTTCTATTAGCTAAAGGTGTCAAATAGTTATAGAACCTTAAGGTTAAGATCCTTAAGTGATAATTAGACCATTAATTAGATAGTGGATGTTAATGGCTTGGTGTTATTGAAATTTTGAAATAATTTTAAAGTTAGTTTGGTAAATTGGTTATTAAATGATAATTTAATAAAATAAAAGCCATTTTTATTCATTATCATCTTCATCTAGCCGATTTTACAAAGGGAAGAAGCTATTTTCTTAGCTCCAATATTCGGCCATGCTATCTATGATCAAATAAGTACGATTTTTGTCCCGTTTTTAATGATTTTTACGTTTTTGAGATCGTTGCAACTTAGTCTAGCTAGCCGAGGGACTATTTTGCAAAATTGTTAAAGATTTTAGATGTTGCCATTGATGAATAAGCATGTGTTTTGAAGTTTCTTGATAGATTATGAATGCTTGTTGATAGATAAACAAGTTTTGTTAAGTGATTTTTGAGAAAAATGCAAAATAGGGGTTAAATTGAGAAATGTGTAAATTGTGTGGTATAAGTCAGTATTCTAACAACCCAAAATCCGTGGGCACTGGAAAAGTATATTATCGGCCCTCCGTCTTAGTAAATCGAGTTCGTAAATAATTATTAGGAAAATTTATGAGTTTAGTAGTGAGCGTAATTAAGTTTTAAATAGGTGAATTTAGCTTAATTTAAAGTAATTAAGAAAAATGTAACACCCCAAACCCATTCGTTAAGACCAAACTTGGCATGCCACACAATTCGAACTTACGTCCAATCATCAATGCTTTTAATGAAAACAATTTTTTAAAATGATTTTGAAGACAGAGTTTATCAAAAATCGAGATTTATTTGAAAACCATGACTTTAAAACATGAGAGTTTACAATTTGATTTTCAGAGAAATAATTGGTTAAAAACTTAAATAATTGGTTGAAATAAATTTATAAAAGAGTTTTCACGGGAATTTTACGAGTAAGTGATATTTAAGAAAAACCATTTTTATACGTAAGTTTAAGAAAACATTTATAAGAATTAAACAGCCCCATTTAAGTAACTAAAACATATTAAAATCCATCCACGAATAAAAATCCATAAAAATAATACCAGAGGCCTTATTACATCGCAATTAAAATAGTACTTAGATAAAAAAAAAACTACTTAAAAGAAGTTCAAAGTTTTTATAACTCATCATTCGTAGTATGGCCTCCACACGAAGTCATCCCCGGCCCAAGCCTCCATCAATTGTCATTACCTGAGAAGGGTAAGAAAACGAGGTGAGTTACTTAGAACTCAGTGTGTAACCCACTTACCGTGTCTACTGGGCCATAACCATATAAACATATATTTGGGCTTGAGCCCATTTACAAATGTGCATTATATAAATCAAATATAAAAATGCATGTGATATGCAATTCCCAACCAAGCCTAATTTCCATCCGCTACACACCACCCGTACCAACCATCACACCTGTGGGGATCAACTCAACCCACCCCGCCAACACACCAATCGCAGGCATAAAGCCATTTTAAAAATTGTGGTTAAACCACCGAACTAGATTGTGGCAGAGCCACTAAAACTAGATTGTGGCAGAGCCACGCGAACTAGATTTTGGCAACAGGCCTTTCTTCTCTTCATCAATTTTCCCAACCCATGCAATCATGTATATATATAAAACATAACAATACATTCACATGATGAATTTTAACAAAAGACCCATATATCGATCTAGCAGTTTTTTTTTTAAAATTTGTCCATATAGCAAATTATCAAATTGGCCCATATAACAATTTATCAAGTTGGCCCATATAGCAAATTATCAAGTTGGGCCCATATAGCAAATTATCAAGTTGGGCCCATATAGCAAATTATCAAGTTGGCCATATAGCAATTTATCAAATTGACCCATTAAGGGTATTTTCGTAATTCAGTCCATAAGGACATTTCGTAATTCAGCCAATTAGGGGCATTTTCGTAATTTGGCCCATAAGGGCGTTTTCATAATTCGGTAATTTACCCTCTAAGGGTATGATGGTAATTTTCGCAACCTAGGCTTAATTACTAATTTGGGGCATAAAAATCAAAACTGTCCATCTGCGTCGTACTGACTAAATTGACTATAACTCGAGTTGGGAAACTCGAAATTTTGATCCGTAAATTTTCCCTGAAACTAGACGCATATAACTTCTTACTGTAATGTTTCCAGAATTTTTAGCTTAGCCAATTAGTATAGTTTATTTTTCAAAGTATCCCTTGTTTCACTGTTTGACAGTTCTGCCCTCTCTTCACAAAATCTCAGATATCTTATTGTACAGAACTCAAATACTGGTTTCGTTTGATCCAAATAAAAATAGACTCAATAAGGATTCTAATAATATAGACCTGTCACGTAATTATTTTTCTACAATTTATAGTGATTTTTCCAAGTCAGAACAGGGGATCTCGAAATCACTCTGAACCAGTCTCACAAAAATCTAAAAATCCCAAAATATACAAATTCTTTGTTTGCTCTGTTTCTTTTATAAGAAACTAGACTCAATTATCTTTCAATTCATATCTCTTTCACTTTCTAATTCAATTTCCACTATTTTTGGTGATTTTTCAAAATCATGTCACTGCTGCTAACCAAAACTGTTTTATTGCAAAGTATGCTTACCACTACGAACATATGTACGCCCGAGTGGTCATAGATGACTTGTTCGATCAGTTGAAGGGGGCATCGGTCTTTTCAAAGAAAGACTTGAGGTCAGGGTACCATCAGCTTAGGGTCAAGGAGGCGGATGTTCATAAGACGTCTTTTAGGACTCGTTACGGTCACTATGAATTTATGGTGATGCCGTTTGGATTGACCAACGCGCCAGCAGCGTTCATGGACATGACGAACCGAGTATTCCAACCCTACTTAGACCGGTGTGTCATGGTGTTTATCGATGATATCTTGGTTTATTCGAAGTCAGAGGAGGAGCATGATGCTCATCTGCGAATAATTTTGCAGATTCTAAGGGAGAAGCAGTTGTATGCCAAATTCAGTAAGTGTGAATTTTGGTTGAAGGAAGTAACGTTTCTAGGGCACGTTGTATTGGCAGAAGGGATTAGGGTTGACCCTCGGAAGATTGAAGCAGTGTTAGATTGGAAGCCACCCAAGTTTGTCGCTGAGATAAGGAGTTTTCTTGGGTTAGCTGGGTACTACCGCATGAATTAAATTACCCTACCCATGATTTGGAATTGGCGGCAGTAGTGTTTGCCCTAAAAATTTGGAGGCATTACTTGTACGGGGAGAAATCTGCCATTTACACAGATCATAAGAGCTTGAAGTATCTTTTGACTCAGAAGGAGTGGAATCTAAGGCAGAGAAGATGGATCGAGTTGCTAAAGGATTACGACTGCTCGATCGAGTATCACCCGGGTAAGGCTAATGTGGTGGCAGATGCTCTAAGTCGTAAAGTGGTCTCCGACTTAAGAGCAATGTTTGTACACATTAGTTTGTATGAGGATGGGAGTTTGTTAGCTGAACTTCAAGTGAAACCTTCTTGGATTAGTCAAGTGAAGGAGAGGCAACAAACAGATGAGTTGCTAAAGGGGAAATTGCAGCTAATCTCAAAGGATGGGCCAGCAGAATTCAGTACGAATGAGGAAGGATTGTTATGCTTTCGAGGGAAGGTTTGCATGCCAAAAGATCTGAAGTTAAGACAGAGGATTTGAATGAGGCGCATGGTAGTGTATACGCTATGCACCCTGGAGGAAGTAAGATGTTTCGAGATTTCAGAGATCAGTTCTGGTGGCCGAGTTTGAAGCAAGAGGTAACCAAATTGGTGAGTAAGTGTTTGACCTGTCAGCAGGTCAAGGCGGAACATCAGTTACCATCAGAATTATTGCAGCCAGTGAAGATTCCACAATGGAAGTGGGAAAGAATCACCATGGACTTTGTTAGTGGGCTTCCCCTCACACCCACTAAGAAAGATGCGGTTTGGGTAGTTGTTGATCGCTTAACGAAGTCTACACACTTCATACCAGTGTGTATTGACTATTCCTTGCAAAAGTTAGCTAAGTTATACATAGAGGAGGTAGTGAGGTTGCATGGAGTATCGGTCTCGATCATATCAGATAGGGACCCTAGGTTTACCTCACGATTTTGGAAAGCGTTACATCAAGCAACCTCACGATTTTAATTTAATTTAAATTAACAACATTGTTACTTGCTACTGTTTACAAAATGATGAAGATTTCCTTCTAAAATAGTATTATGTAATTTGCTGACATGCATACATATTATTTGTTCAAACACAGTTAATTAGATTTTCACATGATTCTAATTGTATAATTTTGTCACTAACAACTAATAATATTATCAATTTGGACTACCGATAATATGTAGCAATTGTAGCAAGTTAAATATCTACATTTTTTACTTTATCTGAATCTGAATTTATAAATTTACCTAAAAATCTGAATCCGTTTATTATTAATAAATTATCCTAGTATTATTATTAAAATTTGAATTTGAATTATATATTATTATCAGTCAAATACCCGAATCTAAAAAAAAATTCCAAATTTTTAAAATAAGTCTTTGAACATTGAGGTATGCAAAAATCCGAATTCAAATCCTTTAAAATCCTTTATATTTGCCATATCAAAAATCAAAAGGTGGATTCCTATGTGCCCATTTTACAATCCATGGCGATTAATCATTTCGAGATTTATGGTTGTTCTCTCCACAACATCACCTCTAGGGTTCAAATCTAAGTTTTTTCTCTGATAATGTAATGTGTCTTACTATTATATCAACACTTGTTATTTGATCCTCTACTTTAGCTTGACATAATTTATCATTTACTTTTTCAATGTTATTAGTAATTTCAAATTGATAAGAATATTATTTGCAGCTGATTAAATGGTGATACAAAATTTTCTTTTAAAACAATCTTAAGCATTCGATTCACATATAAATTTATTATTTGTTGAAAATGATTGATTGAGTTTTCACATAGCTCTAACTGTATGATCAAATAATAGTTAAAAATATCTACTTCATAACATTATCGTATTATATAACATTGTTATCGATCTGAATCTAGGAAAAATTATAAAAATAGAGAGCTTAAATTATGCCAAATTAAAGCAGAGGGATTAAACCTCTAATTTTAATATATTAAAAGGACTAAAACTAGAATTAGACCAAGAGATTTTAAAGTGGAGGGTGTGACCCACAATGGACCTAAAAAGACGTTATGTCAACTGGTGATAGCCCTTCAAATGTTTTTGGGTTGTCTCCCACATTCTTTTCCCTATTCCACCTTCTCTTCATTAGCTGACATGACATTAATTGAAAAAAAAACTAAAGAAAAAGAATGATTATTTACTATACATTATTATCTAAGAGGTTTCTGTTTTGGCTCCATGCCATTAATGATGATAATTGAAGGTGAGTGAGCCGCCATTGATAAATAACACGCACGAGGGGTGAATGATGGGTACACACCCCATGCGTCTTCATGCTCCATGAACCCCCCTTTCACCATTCTTTGTAATAAAATATTAATCAACCCATGTGTAGAAGATTATTTCAAATTATTACTCCGTTAGCAACCAGTCGAATATTGAATAATATCAATAATCCATAAGAACTCCTTACCTTACTAATATTGGATCCGATTTCCCCCACTTGACTTATGGCTAGAATGATACACAGCCATCCACTTAGAACACGATTTAATCGAAGAAAAGAGTGTCTACCCAAATGAGAAAGAATTTATGAAGGAGTGATTATGGATTGAGAGGTTCGGTATTGACTTGAAGTTGTGGCAATGATAGGAGAAGTTGGAGAAAATAACACAAAAGGATGCCAAAAGAAAATTAGGCCTATCAAGCACCAAAAATCCTACCAAATGACTAAAACAAATCCAGCTACCCTTTCCTTCACCTCAACCGTCCATGCCTTTGCAAATAAGCCAAAATTTACCAACCCAAAACTTTAAAAAAAAAAAACCAACATGCTCCCTAATTCACTATCCATCATTCCCTAAAAAACCAACAGCTTTGATGCCTCTTACTATCTCTCCTTAATAGGCTTAAACACAAACTTTCACTAAAGCCCAACTTGAACCCGAAACTTCATAGAACCCCGTAACTTTCTAAAATCACTTATCTAATAAGTCCAATTTACAATATTACCGTTCTCATATTCTCAAAACTTTTAAAATGCTTCTACGCTCAAGGTCTAATGGGCCCAATTCTACTAAGCCCAAATTCGGGATGTTACAATTCTACCCCCTCAAAAAAATTTCGTCCTCGAAATTTACCTGGTTGAAAGAGGTGAGGATATTGTTGCCGAATTACGTCCTCAGGCTCCCACGTAGCTTCCTCTGCTCCGTGATTACGCCACAGAACCTTAACTAACGGCACAGTCTTCTTTCTTAGCACCTTAACATCACGGTCTAAGATTTTCATTGGTTCCTCCTCGAAAGACAAGTCTGGCCTTAATTCCACTTCTTCCACCGGTACAATATGTGATGGATCCGATCTATAACGCCTCAGCATAGAAACATGGAAGACACTATGAATCTGACTCAACTCCGGAGGTAATTCAAGCTGATAGGCCACTGGTCCTACACGCTTCAACACACGGTACGGTCCAATGAACCTAGGGCTCAACTTACCCTTCCTTCCAAATCTGAAAATCTTCTTCCAGGGTGAGACTTTCAGAAAGACCTGATCTCCCACCGCAAATTCAATATCCTTACGCTTTAGATCTGCATACGTTTTTTGTCGATCCGAAGCTTCCTTTAACCGTGCTCGAATCACCTTTACCTTTTCTTCCGTCTCAGATATCAACTCAGGACCCAACAACTGTCGTTCCCCCAATTCAGTCCAACAAGTAGGAGTACGACACCTACGACCGTATAATGCTTCATAGGGTGCCATTTGGATACTGGATTGGTAACTGTTATTATACGCGAACTCTGCCAACGGTAGGAAATCCTCCCAACTACCTCTGAAGTCGATTACACAACCACGCAACATGTCTTCCAAAATCTGAATTACTCTTTCTGACTGACCATCTGATTGAGGATGAAAAGCCGTACTAAAGTTTAACTTTGTTCCCAAAGCCTCATGTAAAGCTTTCCAAAACCGTGATGTAAACTTGGGATCCCTGTCCGATATGATAGACATTGGTACCCCATGCAACCTCACGATCTCAGATACCTACAGCTTAGCCAATTTCTGCAGCGAGTAATCCGTACGAACTGGTAGAAAATGAGCAGTCTTCGTTAATCGATCAACTACCACCCAAACAGAATCTTTCTTAGTAAGTGTTAAGGGTAACCCACTAACAAAATCCATCGTTATCCGTTCCCATTTCCATAGAGGAATCTTTACTGGTTGCAATAATCCCGATGGTAATTGATGTTTCGCCTTAACTTGTTGACAAGTCAAGCATTTCCCCACAAATTCAGTAACCTCCCGTTTCAACCCTGGCCACCAATACTGCTCATGAAGATCCCGATACATCTTATTTCCTCCGGGGTGCATAGCATAAGGACTACTATGCGCCTCCCGTAGAATCATTTGTCTCAAATCTGAATCCATGGGCATACAAACTCTTCCACGAAAACATAGCACGCCATCTTGTTCAATCCAAAATCCCCTATTATACCACTTTCAACTTGTTGCATTAAAGGACCCAACTTTTTATCTGATAACTGTTTTTCCTTGATTTGCTCCAACCACAGAGGCTTCACCTGAAGTTCCGCCAGCAGACTGCCATCCTCAAACAAACTGAGATGAGCAAACATTGCTCTCAACTCCGATACTACCTTACGACTCAACGCATCTGCCACCACGTTAGCCTTTCCAGGATGGTACTCGATTGAGAAGTCATAATCTTTTAACAACTCCACCCATCTTCGTTGTCTCAAGTTCAACTCCTTTTGAGTAAGGAGGTACTTAAGACTCTTATGGTCCGTATAAATGATCGATTTCTCTCCGTAGAGATAGTGCCTCCAAATCTTTAAAGCAAACACCACCGCCGCCAACTCTAAGTCATGAGTAGGATAGTTGACTTCATGCGGCCTCAATTGACGAGAAGCATGCGCCACCACTTTCCCACTTTGCATCAACACACATCCTAAACCCGTATGTGATGCATCACAGTAAACGGTAAACTCTTTTCCAGCCTCAGGTTGAATCAGTACTGGCGCTTCTGTCAAAATCTTCTTCAGTTTCTCGAAACTTTCTTGTTGTTTATCGGTCCACACATACGGTACTCCTTTTTGCAACAACTTAGTTAGGGGTGCAGCAATCAATGAAAACCCCTCAACAAAACGTCGGTAATAACCAGCCAACCCTAGGAAACTCCGAATTTCAGCCACTGACTTCAGTGGTTTCCATTCCAACACAGCCTCTACCTTCCGAGGATCAACTCTTATTCCTTCAGCTGACACCACATGCCCCAAGAAATTCACTTCCTTCAACCAAAATTCGCATTTACTGAATTTGGCATAAAGTTGCTTATCCCACAAAATTTGCAACACAATGCGCAAATGTGAGTCATGCTCTTCTTCATTCCTCGAATATACCAAGATATCATCTATGAACACCACTATGAACTGGTCTAGATAGGGTTGAAAGACTCGGTTCATCATGTCCATAAATGCAGCTGGTGCATTGGTCAAACCAAATGGCATAACCAAAAACTCATAATGTCCATAACGAGTTTGGAATGACGTCTTATGAATATCCGCCTCTTTAACCTTGAGTTGATGATAACCCGATCTCAAATCAATCTTGGAGAAAACTGAAGCTCCTCTCAATTGATCAAACAGGTCATCGATTCTCGGCAATGGATACCTATTCTTGATCGTCAATTTATTCAACTGCCTATAATCAATGCACATACGCATCGACCCATCCTTCTTCTTGACGAACAAAACCGGTGCTCCCCACGGAGACACACTCGGTCGGATAAATCCCCGATCTAACAATTCTTGAATTTGAGCTTTAAGCTCCGCTAACTCCTTCGGCGCCATTCTATAAGGAGCAATGGACACCGGAGCCGTTCCGGGCAAAAGCTCAATACCAAACTCTACTTCTCAATCTGGAGGTAGACCCGGAAGTTCTTCGGGAAAGACATCTGGAAATTCCTTCACCGTTCTCACACCTTCAACTGATAATTCCTTGGCATCCGAAGCACTAATGAAGGCTAGGAATGCTCCATACCCTTTCCGCACCATCTTTTCTGCCTTCAAAGCAGATACCACATTTGCCAAAAAGTTCCTTCGCTCACCAATCATAACTACCTCCTCATCATCCACAGTCCTTATCAACATCCGCTTTTCAGTACAATCCAATTGCGCCTGGTGCTTCACCAACCAATCCATTCCTAAAATAAGATCGAACTCGCCAAAAGGCAATTCCATCAAATCCGCCAGAAATATTTCTCTTTAGATTTCTAAGGGCACGTCTCTAAACAGTTTATTCACAATTACCGACTGTCCTAAAGGACTAAGTATCGTCATCTTTTTATCGGTAATCTCAGATCTAATATTCAAGTTTCTAGATATGGCACTAGCAACATACGAGTGCGTAGACCCGCTATCTATCAAAGCAGTAACAGGTACATCAAAGATAAAGAACGTACCAGTTATCACATCAGGTGCATCGTCATCTTCCCGACGCCTAACCGCATAGACCAACCCCGACTGTCTTGCCTCCGCGCTACCTCTAAAGCCATTTCCTCGACCAGGTGTACCTTGACCACGTCCAATACCATTACCACCACGACTTGGTCCACGGCCTCTCAATGGCTGCTGAGTGCCTCTAGCTGGCTGAGCATCAGTGTTACGAGCTTCTGGAGTCGTATCAGTCCGTCGAGGGCAATTCTTATACTGATGGTCTTTGGAACCACATTTATAGCAGGCACCGGTTTTCCTCCAGCATTCCCCGGGGTGTCGCTTCCCACAGTCAGCACAGTTTCGACTCCGATTGGTAGTCATAGGTTCTCTAGCTTGAGCTGACTCATCATTTCGGGGCTTCTTCTGGAACCTTTTAGCAGAGCCCGTGTACTTAATATCCCTCTTGCCTCTAACTCTTTCTCGGTTCTGGAGTTCTGAGTTCTTAGCCTCTTCGGCTATCTTGGCTTTCTCCACAAGCAAGGCAAAAGTCTGTACTTGTTGTGGGGCTATCAGTACCCGCAACTCATCATTCAGCCCATCTTCAAAGCGTACACAGTACTCATGATCGATCGATACTATAGTGCGAGCATAACGGCTCAAACGAAGAAATTCCGCCTCGTAGGTTTCCACCGTCTTATTTCCTTGAACCAAATTCAGGAATTCCTTCCTCCGGGCATCTACATAACTTGTCCCGACGTACTTCCCTTGGAAAGCAGCTTTGAAGAAATCCCAAGTAATCAATGCAGCCTCGGTGCCTTCTCAAACCGTAAGCCACCATTGATACGCCTCGTCCCTTAGCAAGGACACAGCCCCACTCAGTTTCTGCTCGACAGTGCACTCTATATCATCTATAATCCGCTCTACAGCCTCGAGCCAATATTCTAAAACATTCGGAGCTACACCCGAGACACCTCTAAAAACCTCGGCACCACTTGATTTAAGTCGTTCCGAGATTGATCCACGGATTGCTGGACCAGTTCTAACCCCAGTGACCCTTTCTAGAAATCGCAACATTGCTTGAGTCAAAGCATTATCCTCTCCCGTATGATCATGAGATCCAGTCCCACTCCCAGGTGACACGGGTGCATCCATTTCCGGCATAAGACGCGACGCTTCAGACGCCACCCTAGCACCTCGGCCTCTACCACGGCCACGTCTACCACTTCCACGTCCACGTCCTCTAGTGCTCATATTGGGTATTTTGGTTTAATCTGATTATAAGTTTTATGAATCAGTATACTATTTCAGCATTTATTAACGATATTTTATGAGATATAAGAGGTAAAGTTGTTTTCGCAATCACTTCCTATAGTCTCAATCTATACCGTTTTCAACATCTAAAACTAGAAGTTCTAGAGTGTTCCTATGGTCATATCACAATAATAAATATTTAATATACAAATACTTACTTGACTTGGTGTCGGATGCTCGTAATGCCATACTACCTTTAACACATAAAATCTAGAAATTTAAACAGTTTTTAAACAAAATTTGTTGTTGAACCCAAACCACAGCCGAGTTTTGAAACTGGCTCTGATACCACAAAATGTAACACCCCAAACCCGGCCTATGCGTTAAAACCAGACTTGGCATGCCACACAATTCGAACTTACGTCCAGTCATCAATGCTTTTTAATGAAAACAATTTTTTAAAACGATTTTGAAGACGGAGTTTATCAA
This sequence comes from Gossypium australe, assembly GCA_005393395.2. Taxonomy (NCBI): domain Eukaryota; kingdom Viridiplantae; phylum Streptophyta; class Magnoliopsida; order Malvales; family Malvaceae; genus Gossypium; species Gossypium australe. The sequence goes on from CM016614.1 coordinate 131,235,753, forward strand.
AAATCGAGATTTATTTGAAAACCATGACTTTAAAACATGAGAGTTTACAATTTGATTTTCAGAGAAATAATTGGTTAAAAACTTAAATAATTGGTTGAAATAAATTTATAAAAGAGTTTTCACGGGAATTTTACGAGTAAGTGATATTTAAGAAAAACCATTTTTATACGTAAGTTTAAGAAAACATTTATAAGAATTAAACAGCCCCATTTAAGTAACTAAAACATATCAAAATCCATCCACGAATAAAAATCCATAAAAATAATACCAGAGGCCTTATTACATCGCAATTAAAATAGTACTTAGATAAAAAAAATACTTAAAAGAAGTTTAAAGTTTTTATAACTCATCATTCGTAGTATGGCCTCCACACGAAGTCATCCCCGGCCCAAGCCTCCATCAATTGTCATTACCTGAGAAGGGTAAGAAAACGGGGTGAGTTACTTAGAACTCAGTGTGTAACTCACTTACCGTGTCTACTAGGCCATAACCATATAAAAATATATTTGGGCTTGAGCCCATTTACAAATGTGCATTATATAAATCAAATATAAAAATGCATGTGATATGCAATTCCCAACCAAGTCTAATTTCCATCCGCTACACACCACCCGTACCAACCATCACACCTGTGGGGATCAAGTCAACCCACCCCGCCAACACACCAATCGCAGGCATAAAGCCATTTTAAAAATTGTGGTTAAACCACCGAACTAGATTGTGGTAGAGCCACTCGAACTAGATTGTAGCAGAGCCACGCGAACTAGATTTTGGCAACAGGCCTTTCTTCTCTTCATCAATTTTCCCAACCCATGCAATCATGTATATATATAAAACATAACAATACATTCACATGATGAATTTTAACAAAAGACCCATATATAGATCTAGCAGTTTTTTTTTGAAATTTGCCCTTATAGCAAATTATCAAATTGGCCCATATAACAATTTATCAAGTTGGCCCATATAGCAAATTATCAAGTTGGGCCCATATAGCAATTTATCAAGTTGGCCATATAGCAATTTATCAACTTGGCCCATATAGCAATTTATCAAGTTGGCCCATATAGCAATTTATCAAATTGACCCATTAAGGGTATTTTCATAATTCGGTCCATAAGGACATTTCGTAATTCAGCCCATTAGGGGCATTTTCGTAATTTGGCCCACAAAGGCATTTTCATAATTCGGTAATTTACCCTCTAAGGGTATGATGGTAATTTTCGCAACCTAGGCTTAATTACTAATTTGGGGCATAAAAATCAAAACTGTCCATCTGCATCGTACTGACTAAATTGACTATAACTCGAGTTGGAAAACTTGAAATTTAGATCCGTAAATTTTCCCTGAAACTAGACTCATATAACTTCTGACTGTAATTTTTCCAGAATTTTTTGCTTAGCCAATTAGTACAGTTTATTCTTCAAAGTATCCCTTGTTTCACTATTTGACAGTTCTGCCCTCTCTTTACAAAATCTCAGATTTCTTATTGTACAGAACTCAAATACTGGTTTCGTTTGATCTAAATAAAAATAGACTCAATAAGGATTCTAATAATATAGACCTGTCCCTTAATTATTTTTCTACAATTTATAGTGATTTTTCCAAGTCAGAACAGGGGATCTCAAAATCACTCTGAACCGGTCTCACAAAAATCTAAAAATCTCAAAATATACTAATCCTTTGCTTGCTCCGTTTCTTTTATAAGAAAATAGACTCAATTATCTTTCAATTCATATCTCTTTCACTTTCTAATTCAATTTCCACTATTTTTGGTGATTTTTCAAAATCACGTCACTACTACTAACCAAAACTGTTTTATTGCAAAGTATGGTTACCACTACGAACATATGTACGCCCGAGTGGTCATAGATGCCGATTTCCGGTTTTATCACAGAACATTCATGTAAAATTTCAGAGAAGTGTGAGATTACACACCATTTCAAACATGTATTTGGAAGGGTATGAGATTACACACCTTGATTAGGATTCCCTAAGAACCACTCTTCGCTGCCTCTAGAACAATACCAACCAAAGGTTAGCCTCGGATTTCCAAAAGATTTCGTATCACTCACACTTGAATCACTTACCACTATGTCCGAAGGTAGAATATATCGAGTGATTTGTCCCTAAAACATATAGTCGATTATTTCAAATTATTACTCCGTTAGCAACCAATCGAATATTGAATAATATCAATAATCCATAAGAACTCCTTACCTTATTAATATTGGATCCGGTTTCCCCCACTTGACTTATGTCTAGAATGATACACGGCCATCCACTTAAAACATGATTTAATCGAAGAACAGAGTGTCCACCCAAATGAGAAAGAATTTATGAAGGAGTGATTATGGATTGAGAGGTTCGATATTGACTTGAAGTTGTGGCAATGATAGGAGAAGTTGGAGAAAATAACACAAAAGGATGCCAAAAGAAAATTAGGCCTATCAAGCACCAAAAATCCTACCAAATGACTAAAACAAATTCAGCTACCCTCTCCTTCACCTCAACCGTCCATGCCTTTGCAAATAAGCCAAAATTTACCAACCCAAAACTTTAAAAAAAAAACCAACATGCTCCCTAATTCACTCTCCATCATTCCTTTTTTTTTCTCACCTACTCCATTATTTCAAATTCCATCATTATTATTATTCTTTTATTTATTTTTCCTTTCTTTTTCCTTGTTTTCCTCCTTACCTTATCTTTTTAGTCATCATTTCATTTTTGTTTTATTTCATTCCTTTAATGATGTCATGGATTGCACTTGGAAGAGCACATAAAAATAAATCCAAAATTTGCAAAAGATGAGATTTGAACCCCTTCCCTCCATACTCTCCATTTGATGCCATAACCTCTTTACCAATAGTTCATTTATGTTAACAATTTACTCACTTATTTCCATAAGCTTTGATGCCTCTTACTATCTCTCCTTAATAGGCTTAAACACAAACTTTCACTAAGGCCCAACTTGAACCTGAAACTTCATAGAACCCCGTAACTTTCTAAAATCACTTATCTAATAAGTCCAATTTACAATATTACCGTTCTCATATTCTCAAAACTTTTAAAACACTTCTACGCTCAAGGTCTAATGAGCCCAATTCTACTAAGCCCAAATTCGGGATGTTACAATTCTACCCCCTTAAAGAAATTTCGTCCTCGAAATATACCTGGTTGAAAGAGGTGAGGAACTTGTTGCCGAATTACGTCCTCAAGCTCCCACGTAGCTTCCTCCGCTCTGTGATTACGCCACAGAACCTTAACTAACAGCACAGTCTTCTTTCTTAGCACCTTAACATCACGGTCTAAGATTTTCACTGATTCCTCCTCGAAAGACAAGTCTGGCCTTCATTCCACTTCTTCCACCGGTACAATATGCGATGGATCCGATCTATAACGCCTCAGCATAGAAACATGGAAGACACTATGAATCTGACTCAACTCCGGAGGTAATTCAAGCTGATAGGCCACTGGTCCTACACGCTTCAACACACGGTACGGTCCAATGAACCTAGGGCTCAACTTGCCCTTCCTTCCAAATCTGAAAATCTTCTTCCAGGGTGAGACTTTCAGAAAGACCTGATCTCCCACTGTAAATTCAATATCCTTACGCTTCAGATCCGCATACGATTTTTGTCGATTCGAAGCTTCCTTTAACCGCGCTCGTATCACTTTTACCTTTTCTTCCGTCTCAGATATCAACTCAGGACCCAACAACTGTCGTTCCCCCAATTCAGTCCAACAAGTAGGAGTACGACACCTACGACCGTATAACGCTTCATAGGGTGCCATTTGGATACTGGATTGGTAACTGTTATTATAGGCGAACTCTGCCAACGGTAGGAAATCCTCCCAACTACCTCTGAAGTCGATTACACAACCATGCAACATGTCTTCCAAAATCTGAATTACTCTTTCTGACTGACCATCTGACTGAGGATGAAAAGCCGTACTAAAGTTTAACTTTGTTCCCAAAGCCTCATGTAAAGCTTTCCAAAGCCGTGATCTAAACTTGAGATCCCTGTCCGATATGATAGACACTGGTACCCCATGCAACCTCACGATCTCAGATGCCTACAGCTTAGCCAATTTCTGCAGCGAGTAATCCGTACGAACTGGTAGAAAATGAGCAGTCTTTGTTAATCAATCAACTACCACCCAAACAGAATCTTTCTTAGTAGGTGTTAAGGGTAACCCACTAACAAAATCCATCGTTATCCGTTCCCATTTCCATAGAGGAATCTTTACCGGTTGCAATAATCCCGATGGTAATTGATGTTCCGCCTTAACTTGTTGACAAGTCAAGCATTTGCCCACAAATTTAGTAACCTCCCGTTCAACCCTGGCCACTAATACTGCTCATGAAGATCCCGATACATCTTATTTCCTCCGGGGTGCATAGCATAAGGACTACTATGCGCCTTCCGTAGAATCATTTGTCTCAAATCCGAATCCATGGGCATACAAACTCTTCCACGAAAACATAGCACGCCATCCTTGTTCAATCCAAAATCCCCTATTATACCACTTTCAACTTGTTGCATTAAAGGACCCAACTTTTCATCTGATAACTGCTTTTCCTTGATTTGCTCCAACCACAGAGGCTTCACCTGAAGTTCCGCTAGCAGACTGCCATCCTCAAACAAACTGAGATGAGCAAACATTGCTCTCAACTCCGATACTACCTCACGACTCAACTCGTCTGCCACCACGTTAGCCTTTCCAGGATGGTACTCGATTGAGAAGTCATAATATTTTAACAACTCCACCCATATTCGTTGTCTCAAGTTCAACTCCTTTTGAGTAAGGAGGTACTTAAGACTCTTATGGTCCATATAAATGATCGATTTCTCACCGTAGAGATAGTGCCTCCAAATCTTTAAAGCAAACACCACTGCAGCCAACTCTAAGTCATGAGTAGGATAGTTGACTTCATGCGGCCTCAACTAACGAGAAGCATACGCCACCACTTTCCCACTTTGCATCAACACACATCCTAAACCCGTATGTGACGCATCACAGTAAACGGTAAACTCTTTTCCAGCCTCAGGTTGAATCAGTACTGGCGCTTCCGTCAAAATCTTCTTCAGTTTCTCAAAACTTTCTTGTTGTTTATCGGTCCACACATACGGTACTCCGTTTCACAACAACTTAGTTAGGGGTGCAGCAATCAATGAAAACCCCTCAACAAAACGCCGGTAATAACCAGCCAGCCCTAGGAAACTCCGAATTTCAGCCACTGACTTTGATGGTTTCCATTCCAACACAGCCTCTACCTTCCGAGGATCAACTCTTATTCCTTCAGCTGACACCACATGCCCCAAGAAATTCACTTCCTTCAACCAAAATTCGCATTTACTGAATTTGGCATAAAGTTGTTTATCCCACAATATTTGCAACACAATGCGCAAATGTGAGTCATGCTCTTCTTCATTCCTCGAATATACCAAGATATCATCTATGAACACCACTACGAACTGGTCTAGATAGGGTTGAAAGACTCGGTTCATCATGTCCATAAATGCAGCTGGTGCATTGGTCAAACCAAATGGCATAACCAAAAACTCATAATGTCCATAACGAGTTCGGAATGTCGTCTTATGAATATCCGCCTCTTTAACCTTGAGTTGATGATAACCCGATCTCAAATCAATCTTGGAGAAAACTGAAGCTCCTCTCAATTGATCAAAGAGGTCATCGGTTCTCGACAATGGATACCTATTCTTGATCGTCAATTTATTCAACTGCCTATAATCAATGCACATACGCATCGACCCATCCTTCTTCTTGACGAACAAAACCGGTGCTCCCCACGGAAACATACTCGGTCGGATAAATCCCCGATATAACAATTCTTGAATTTGAGCTTTAAGCTCCACTAACTCCTCCGGCGCCATTCTATAAGGAGCAATGGACACTGGAGCCGTTCCAAGCAAAAGTTCAATACCAAACTCTACTTCTCGATCTGGAGGTAGACCCGAAAGTTCTTCGGGAAAGACATCTGGAAATTCCTTCACCGTTCTCACACCTTCCACTGATAATTCCTTGGCATCCGAAGCACTAATGAAGGCTAGGAATGCTCCATACCCTTTCCGCACCATCTTTTCTGCCGTCAAAGCAGATATCACATTTTCCAAAAAGTTCCTTCGCTCACCAATCATAACTACCTCCTCATCATCCACAGTCCTTATCAACATCCGCTTTTCAGTACAATCCAATTGCGCCCGGTGCTTCACCAACCAATCCATTCCCAAAATAAGATTGAACTCGCCAAAAGACAATTCCATCAAATCCTCCAGAAATTTTTCTCTTTGGATTTCTAAGGGCACGTCTCTAAACAGTTTATTCACAATTACCGACTGTCCTAAAGGACTAAGTACCATCATCTCTCTATCGGTAATCTCAGATCTAATATTCAGGTTTTCAGATATGGCACTAGCAACATACGAGTGGGTAGACCCGATATCTATCAAAGCAGTAACAGGTACATCAAAGATGAAAAACGTACCAGTTATCACATCAGGTGCATCGCCATCTTCCCGACGCCTAACTGCATAGACCAACCCCGGTTGTCTTGCCTCTGCGTTACCTCTAAAGCCATTTCCTCGACCCGGTGTACCTTGACCACGTCCAACACCATTACCACCACGACCTGGTCCACGGCCTCTCGGTGGCTGCTGAGTGCCTCTAGCTGGCTGAGCATCAGGGTTACGAGCTTCTGGAGTCGTATCAGTCCGTCGAGGGCAATTCTTATACTGATGGTCTTTGGAACCACATTTATAGCAGGCACCGGTTTTCCTCCAGTATTCCCCTGGGTGTCGCTTCCCACAGTCAGCACAGTTTCGACTCTGATTGGTAGTCACAGGTTCTCTAGCTTGAGCTGACTCATCATTTCGGGGCCTCTTCTGGAACCTTTTAGCAGAGCCCGTGTACTTAATATCCCTCTTGCCTCTAACTCTTTCCCGGTTCTGGCGTTCTGAGTTCTTAGCCTCTTCGGCTATCTTGGCTTTCTCCACAAGCGAGGCAAAAGTCCGTACTTGTTGTGGGGCTATCAGTACCCGCAACTCATCATTCAGCCCATCTTCAAAGCGTACAGAGCGCTCATGATCGATTGATACTATAGTGCAAGCATAACGGCTCAAACGAAGAAATTCCGCCTCATAGGTTGCCACCGTCTTATTTCCTTGAACCAAATTAAGGAATTCCTTCCTCCGGGCATCTACATAACTTGTCCCGATGTACTTCCCTTGGAAAGCAGCTTTGAAGAAATCCCAAGTAATCAATGCAGCCTCGGTGCCTTCTCGAACCGTAAGCCACCATTGATACGCCTCGTCCCTTAGCAAGGACACAGCCCCTCTCAGTTTTCGCTCGATAGTGCAATCCATATCATCCATAATCCGCTCTATAGCCTCGAGCCAATATTCTGAAACATTCGGAGCTACACCCGAGACACCTCTAAAAACCTCGGCACCACTTGATTTAAGTCGTTCCGAGATTGATCCACGGATTGCTGGACCAGTTCTAACCCCAATGACCCTTTCTAGGAATCGCAACATTGCTTGAGTCAAAGCATTATCCTCTCCCGTATGATCATGAGATCCAGTCTCACTCCCAGGTGACACGGGTGCATCCATTTCCGGCATAAGACCCGACGCTTCACACGCCACCCTAGCACCTCGGCCTCTACCACGGCCACGTCTACCACGTCCACGTCCACGTCCTCTAGTGCTCATATTGGGTATTTTGGTTTAATCTAATTACAAGTTTTATGAATCAGTATACTATTTTAGCATTTATTAACGATATTTTATGAGATATAAGAGGTAAAGTTGTTTTCGCAATCACTTCCTATAGTCTCAATCTATACCGTTTTCAACATCTAAAACTAGAAGTTCTAGAGTGTTCCTATGGTCATATCATAATAATAAATATTTAATATACAAATACTTACTTGACTTGGTGCCGGATGCTCGTGGTGCCATACTACCTTTAAAACATAAAATCCAGAAATTTAAACAGTTTTTAAACAAAATTTGTTGTTGAACCCAGACCACAGCCGAGTTTTGAAACTGGCTCTGATACCACAAAATGTAACACCCCAAACCCGGCCTATGCGTTAAGACCAGACTTGGCATGCCACACAATTCGAACTTACGTCCAGTCATCAATGATTTTAATGAAAACAATTTTTTAAAACGATTTTGAAGACGGAGTTTATCAAAAATCGAGATTTATTTGAAAACCATGACTTTAAAACATGAGAGTTTACAATTTGATTTTCAAAGAAATAATTGGTTAAAAACTTAAATAATTGGTTAAAATAAATTTATAAAAGAGTTTTCACGGGAATTTTACGAGTAAGTGATATTTAAGAAAAACCATTTTTATACATAAGTCTAAGAAAACATTTATAAGAATTAAACAGCCCCATTTAAGTAACTAAAACATATTAAAATCCATCCACGAATAAAAATCCATAAAAATAATACCAGAGGCCTTATTACATCGCAATTAAAATAGTACTTAGATAAAAAAAAATACTTAAAAGAAGTTCAAAGATTTTATAACCTATCATTCGTAGTATGGCCTCCACACGAAGTCATCCCCGGCCCAAGCCTCCATAAATTGTCATTACCTGAGAAGGGTAAGAAAACGGGGTGAGTTACTTAGAACTCAGTGTGTAACCCACTTACCGTGTCTACTGGGCCATAACCATATAAACATATATTTGGGCTTGAGCCCATTTACAAATGTGCATTATATAAATCAAATATAAAAATGCATGTGATATGCAATTCCCAACCAAGCCTAATTTCCATCCGCTACACACCACCCGTACCAACCATCACACCTGTGGGGATCAACTCAACCCACCCCGCCAACACACCAATCGCAGGCATAAAGCCATTTTAAAAATTGTGGTTAAACCACCGAACTAGATTGTGGCAGGGCCACTCGAACTAGATTTTGGCAACAGGCCTTTCTTCTCTTCATCAATTTTCCCAACCCATGCAATCATGTATATATATAAAACATAACAATACATTCACATGATGAATTTTAACAAAAGACCCATATATCGATCTAGCAGTTTTTTTTTTAAATTTGCCCATATAGCAAATTATCAAATTGGCCCATATAACAATTTATCAAGTTTGCCCATATAGCAAATTATCAAGTTGGGCCCATATAGCAATTTATCAAGTTGGCCATATAGCAATTTATCAAGTTGGCCCATATAGCAAATTATCAAGTTGGCCCATATAGCAATTTATCAAATTGACCCATTAAGGGTATTTTCGTAATTTGGTCCATAAGGACATTTCGTAATTCAGCCCATTAGGGGCATTTTCGTAATTTGGCCCATAAGGACATTTTCATAATTCGGTAATTTAACCTCTAAGGGTATGATGGTAATTTTCGCAACCTAGGCTTAACTACTAATTTGGGGCATAAAAATCAAAACTGTCCATCTGCGTCGTACTAACTAAATTGACTATAACTCGAGTTGGAAAACTCAAAATTTAGATCCGTAAATTTTTATACAATTTAACAATCTGTTTCCAATGATGTCAGAAAATGTAGTTTTGGGATTTTGTTTTTGTAAATCGAGTCCATTTAAATTGAATTTTGGATTAGTAATTTCATTGAATTAGTGATTAATTAAGATTTAGGGACTAAATTGTAAAGTCTAATCACTATAGATTTTTAATTAGTAAATGCATTGAGGACTTAAATTATAATTAACCAAAGGTTTAAAATTGCAATTAACCATATTAAAATTCATAATAGTGGACGGTTGATTTAAAGAACATTAGTTTAATGAATTTAAGTTTAACTAATTAAATTATGTTTAATTAAAATTAATTATATGTAAATTTAAGTTTAACTAATTAAATTATGTTTAATTAAAACTAATTATATGTATTGAAGTTAGTGGAGGAAGAAAACATTTCATCATCATCTTCCTCCCAAAACCGATATAAAGGAAAGAAAAATCTAAGAAAAAGTTGAAGCTTTCTGCACTAATTTGGTAAGTGCAAAATTTTTTATTTTTTTTTATTTTTATGTTTTCGAGGTCATGAAAGCTTGATTATCTAGCTAATGTACCAATTTGTAAAATTTATAAAGTTTTAGGAAGTTTCCATTGTTTATTTCTTGAATTTTTAGGTGTTAAATTGTTAGATTTTAAGCTTAGATGTGAAAAAAGACTAAATTGTAAAGTTTAATTGATAGTTTTGCATATTAGGGACCAAACTAAATAAATTGTAAAATTGATTAGTAGGAATAGTAAATAGGAGGTCCCTAATGAATAATAGTGGAATCAGATTTCAATTTGGAGCTTTAAATTGAAAGTTATGCTAGTCCCGATTTTAGGGACTAAATTGAAAAAAGTATAAAATGTAAATTCCTTTGTAATTGATTGTGAATTGAGCTAGAATTTAATATTATGCATTTTTAGATTATAATTCGTAGCTAAGGACGATGCGAGAACATCGAGAGGGAAAGGAAAGACAATAGCCAATGATGAGTAATCCGAGTGTTCGGTTTGTATTTCTATAGTTCAAATCATTTTAATTGTTGCATATTTCCATTGTTTAGCATGGTAAGATATAAGGTGAGCTAAAATTGGTTAATTGAATAGAATTGGTATGAATGTGATTGATTGTCGAGATAAATAACTAAATTGAATAGAATTGAAAATAATGTAACTTGATGAAATTATAAAATTGGCTTTGAATTGAGTTGAATTATACTATGATATATAATGAAATGATGAATTGATTTTTGAATTGGAAATGATGAAATGTAATTTGGATGTTATAATGGAATTGGAAATTTGGTTACCTTATTAATTGTTCAGGCAGAGTCGAGTTGAGTACGAGTTGTTTAGATTACATGTCGATGTATGCTAGGCACAAATTTTATTTCGGTTATACCAATAAGCACTGGGCACAATCTATTTATTTTGGATTTTACTGATGATGCACTGGGTGCTAAATTTGGTGTTGGTTGGATTCATGTATTTGTTCGAGTTCGAGTCAAGTTAATAGGGATATAAAATGTAATGTTGATAACGGTATATAAATTGAATTGATGTTAAAAGAAGAGTTATAATATATGAATTTTCAATAGTACACGAAAGATCATACGATCCGAATACACAAGTCTAGAGCACTGGGCGCAATATATTCTTAGTTTAGTTAATTGAACATGTATAAGATAAATTATATGGTATAAATGGTATACTTAGCATGTTACTTTGTAGTTGGTAGAATGACATTTTAATTAAATGTTCATAATTGACTTCCTTGCATTTTGTTATTTGAATTATAAAATACCATTGAGCTTTATCGCTCAGTGTACTGTTTTATTTTCCATGCACAAGTTAGGTTCAATTAGAGTTTCTCGAGCATCGACTTCATCATCCAGTCAAAAATCTCAGTCTTGACTATGTTTGTATACCTTTTTTTTGTTATTTAAATGGCATGTACCTAGGTTTGGTTGATTTCGGTACAAAATTATGTTTTATGCCCTTTTGATTTAAAAATTGTATATATGAATTAGGCTAATAGAATGTAGTATGCATATGTGTAACATCCCTCGCCCAACCCGATCACCAGGTTTGAGCTACAAAGTGCTATAATCATTGCCGGGGAAACTTTGAATAGTTTCACATTGAAACCATCATTTCACATCATATTTCATGCAATCAACAACAATACAACAATACAACATTGAATATCGCGAACATCCTTTTTCGGGTATTGTATAGGCATACAAATGCTTTAAAGTCAACCCAAGATCGAATATGGACCATTTTGCAACATTCTTAAAATTTCAGATCAAATATAAATCTTAAATAAATTCTACACTTAATCAATCATGTCATAAACACTCAAATTAAATGATACATAAATAAATCCAAACCTTGATCGAGCTTACAAAAGCTCTTTTGGTGACTCGGGTAAGAATTAAGGCCAAATTGTAAAGTTTTGAAAGTTGAGATCGATGTCGTGATGTTGCCAAACAGTTTATCACGTCATGACGATGTCATAAACTAATGGTCGATGTTGCGACGAGGGATATTCCATGTCATGACGTGAAACCTATTTTTGGTAAAATTTGGCCATATGGTACCTATTTTGTGTCAAACCAAACCAATAGCTCATTTGGTGCATACATGCACGCTTAACCTACACAAAAAAAATCCAAAACATATACCAAGGCATCCATTTAACCATTCACAAGATTATCCAAGTCATTACACATCAATTAGATACTTTGCTAAAGCATAACAACATATGTAATCACCAACTATTCAAACCTTTAATGCCCTTCAATTGCATCATCTAACTCAACCATTTCATTATCAATTTGGTTGTTCATATATTTCAAATATAGCTAAACATGTTACCAATATGCACATTTATATACATAACCTATAACCATTCACTTTCAAACATTGTTTAAGGTCCAAAATCAAGCATATTCCATGTTCAAACTCAAGAGCATTCAAAATAAGCACATACACAACATAACTCCTATATACATGCCATATAATTGAGTCTAAATCGTTTAAAAGTCTAGCGAATCAAAATTTGGATAGTGTGAACTCCGAGGCGATCCGATCAACACATTCCGCAAAATGAGCACTACAGGAACAAAAAACAAAATAGAGTAAGCATATCGAATGCTTAGTAAGTTCATAATAAATTAACTTAATTTACCTTGTCATTATAACAATTTAAGTAAATGAATCACAAAGGCACAATATGGCATATCCTTGGCATATTTATTTATATATAATTTTAAACCATTTTACAAGACAACCTATAAGTTAGTACTTCAACATAACAAGATCATGAGATTTAAATTCATATACATGTACAACCCAATTATTTTACATTATACTATTCAACCTTGTTCAATACTAAAACACATCAATGGAATTCACATTCAATCATTTCATGACCATTTAATTTTCATTTTCTATCCAAAAACCTATAGCAATTTAAATCGGATACACGAGACTAATTTACTTCCACAAATTGTATAGCTGGTTTACTTATACAATCTTTATTCGATGCTGCTCCCTCAAGTTGTCGAGAATCCGCAACACAAGATGGATCTCAGTCATCGGTAAAGAAATTCGACGCACGATTTAGAGTTAGTCATGATTGTGTTCGCATTAAAGATTTGGAGGCACTACTTGTTTGGTGAGAAATGCCACATCTATACAGATCACAAGAACTTCAAAAATTTAATGACTCGGAAAGACTTGAATTTGCAACAACGAAGATGGCTTGAATTATTGAAAGACTATGAGCTAGTAATTGATTATCACCCAGGGAAAGAAAATGTAGTTGTTGACGCTCTAAGCAGTAAGTCATTATTTGCTTTACGTGCAATGAGCACACAGTTAGCTTTGTCTGATGACGGTTCGATTGTAGCTGAGTTGAAAGCGAGACTGTTATTTCTTCAGCAAATTTGTGAAGCTCAGAAATGTGATGGTGAATTGCTAGCTAAAAGAGTGCAAAGTGAGTCGACTAGTGATTCAGAGTACCAAATCGGAGCCGATGATTGTTTAATGTTCCGAAACAGAATCCATGTATCGAGAAATTTTGAGCTTATTCAGAAAATTCTGCACGAAGCACATAACAGTTGTTTATCTGTTCACCCAGGGAGTACCAAAATGTATAATGATTTGAAACAATTATATTGGTGGTCGGGTATGAAACGGGATATTTCAGAATTTGTATCGAGATGTTTGATTTGCCAGTAAGTGAAAGCTGAACATTGAGTGCCTTCAGGACTATTACAGCCAGTGATGATACCAGAATGGAAATGGGACAGAGTTACGATGGACTTTGTATCAGAATTGCCTCTATCTCTGAAAAATAAAGATGTTGTTTCGGTTGTAGTTGATAGATTGACGAAATCGGCGCATTTTATACCAGTACATACAGGCTATTCAGTCGATAGACTAGCAGAATTATACATTTCTGAAATTGTTAGATTGCACGGGGTGCTAGTTTCAATTATTTCAAATAGAGATCCGAGATTTATGTCGCGATTTTGGAAGAAATTGCAATGAGCTCTTGGTACGAAGTTGAATTTTAGTATAGCTTTTCATTGGCAAACCGATGGTCAATATGAGAGAGTAATTCAGGTTCTCGAAAATATGCTTCGCTGTTGTATTTTAGAGTTTGAATGCAACTGGGAGAGATATTTGCCCTTGGTTGAATTCGCATATAATAACAGCTTTCAATCGAGCATAAAGATGGCACCATATGAAGCATTGTATTGTCTCAAATGCCGAACTCCATTGTACTGGACCGAGCTTAGCGGGACACAGATTCACAAGGTTGATTTGGTTAGAGAAATTGAAGAGAAAGTGAAAGTAATTCACGATTGTTTGAAAGCAGCTTCAGATCGTCAGAAATCGTACGCAGATTTGAAACGAAAAGATATTGAATTTCATATAGGTGATAAAGTATTTTTAAAAGTGTCTCCGTGGAAGAAAATACTTCGATTTGGTCGCAAAGGCAAATTGAGTCCGCGTTTTATCGGGCCGTACGAGATCATCGAAAGAATAGGGCCAGTAGAATATCGATTAGCTTTGCCGACTGAGTTAGAAAAGATCCACAATGTGTTTCATGTGTCGATGTTGCGTCGATATAGATCAGATCCTTCACACATAATTTCTCCGGAAGAAATTGAAATTCAACTCGATATGGCGTACAACGAAGAACCGATCAGAATTCTAGCTCGAGAGATCAAAGGGCTGAGAAATAAACACATAGCTTTAGTAAAAGTCTTGTGGCAACGTCATGGTGTCGAAGAGACTACGTGGGAGCCCAAGGAAACTATGAGAAAATAGTACCCTAACCTATTCACTAGTAAGATTTTCGGGGACGAATATCCCTAAAGGGGAGAGTTGTAACAGCCCGTTTTTGGTCAAATCAGAACAATGGTTTCGGAATCACAAATCTAAGGTTGAAATATTATTTTATTATTATTTCAATATTTACAGCATGATATTATGATTGTGTGAAAATTTCGTTAAGAAATTTAATCGTTTGAATGCTTAATTTGATAAAAAGGACTAAATCACGTAAAGTGCAAAAGTTCTGTTCTATTAGCTAAAGGTGTCAAATAGTTATAGAACCTTAAAGTTAAGATCCTTAAGTGATAATTAGACCATTAATTAGATAGTGGATGTTAATGGCATGGTGTTATTGAAATTTTGAAATAATTTTAAGGTTAGTTTGGTAAATTGGTTATTAAATGATAATTTAATAAAATAAAAGCCATTTTTATTCATTATCATCTTCATCTAGCCGATTTTACAAAGGGAAGAAGCTATTTTCTTAGCTCCAATATTCGGCCATGCTATCTATGCTCAAATAGGTATGATTTTTGTCCCGTTTTTAATGATTTTTACGTTTTTGAGATCGTTGCAACTTAGTCTAGCTAGCCGAGGGACTATTTTGCAAAATTGTTAAAGATTTTAGATGTTTCCATTGATGAATAAGGATGTTTTTTGAAGTTTCTTGATAGATTATGAATGCTTGTTGATAGATAAACAAGTTTTGTTAAGTGATTTTTGAGAAAAATGCAAAATAGGGGTTAAATTGAGAAATGTGTAAATTGTGTGGTATAAGTCAGTATTGTAACGACCCAAAATCCGTGGGCACTGGAAAATTATATTATCGGGCCTCCGTCTTAGTAAATCGAGTTCGTAAATAATTATTAGGAAAATTTATGAGTTTAGTAGTGAGCGTAATTAAGTTTTAAATAGGTGAATTTAGCTTAATTTAAAGTAATTAAGAAAAATGTAACACCCCAAACCCGGCCTATGCGTTAAGACCAGACTTGGCATGCCACACAATTCGAACTTACGTCCAATCATCAATGCTTTTAATGAAAACAATTTTTTAAAACGATTTTGAAGACGGAGTTTATCAAAAATCGAGATTTATTTGAAAACCATGACTTTAAAACATGAGAGTTTACAATTTGATTTTCAGAGAAATAATTGGTTAAAAACTTAAATAATTGGTTGAAATAAATTTATAAAAGAGTTTTCACGGGAATTTTACGAGTAAGTGATATTTAAGAAAAACCATTTTTATACGTAAGTTTAAGAAAACATTTATAAGAATTAAACAGCCCCATTTAAGTAACTAAAACATATTAAAATCCATCCACGAATAAAAATCCATAAAAATAATACCAGAGGCCTTATTACATCGCAATTAAAATAGTACTTAGATAAAAAAAACTACTTAAAAAACTACTTAAAATAATACCAGAGGCCTTATTACATCCGCTACACACCACCCGTACCAACCATCACACCTGTGGGGATCAAGTCAACCCACCCCGCCAACACACCAATCGCAGGCATAAAGCCATTTTAAAAATTGTGGTTAAACCACCGAACTAGATTGTGGCAGAGCCACGCGAACTAGATTTTGGCAACAGGCCTTTCTTCTCTTCATCAATTTTCCCAACCCATGCAATCATGTATATATATAAAACATAACAATACATTCACATGATGAATTTTAACAAAAGACCCATATATCGATCTAGCAGTTTTTTTTTTTTAAATTTGCCCATATAGCAAATTATCAAATTGGCCCATATAACAATTTATCAAGTTGGCCCATATAGCAAATTATCAAGTTGGGCCCATATAGCAAATTATCAAGTTGGCCATATAGCAATTCATCAAATTGACCCATTAAGGGTATTTTCGTAATTCGGTCCATAAGGACATTTCGTAATTCAGCCCATTAGGGGCATTTTCGTAATTTGGCCCATAAGGGCATTTTCATAATTCGGTAATTTACCCTCTAAGGGTATGATGGTAATTTTCGCAACCTAGGCTTAATTACTAATTTGGGGCATAAAAATCAAAACTGTCCATCTGCGTCGTACTGACTAAATTGACTATAACTCGAGTTGGGAAACTCGAAATTTAGATCCGTAAATTTTCCTGAAACTAGACTCATATAACTTCTTACTGTAATTTTTCCAGAACTTTTAGCTTAGCCAATTAGTACAGTTTATTTTTCAAAATATCCCTTGTTTCACTGTTTGACAGTTCTGCCCTCTCTTCACAAAATCTCAGATATCTTATTATACAGAACTCAAATACTGGTTTCATTTGATCCAAATAAAAATAGACTCAATAAGGATTCTAATAATATAGACCTGTCCCGTAATTATTTTTCTACAATTTATAGTGATTTTTCCAAGTCAGAACAGGGGATCTCGAAATCACTCTGAACCAGTCTCACAAAAATCTAAAAATCCCAAGATATACTAATTCTTTGCTTGCTCCGTTTCTTTTATAAGAAACTAGACTCAATTATCATTCAATTCGTATCTCTTTCACTTTCTAATTCAATTTCCACTATTTTTGGTGATTTTTCAAAATCATGTCAGTGCTGCTAACCAAAACTGTTTTATTGCAAAGTATGGTTACCACTACGAACATATGTACGCCCGAGTGGTCATAGATGCCGATTTCCGGTTTTATCACAGAATATTCATGTAAAATTTCAGAGAAGTGTGAGATTACACACCATTTCAAACATGTATTTGGAAGGGTATGAGATTACACACCTTGATTAGGATTCCCTAAGAACCACTCTTCGTTACCTCTAGAACAATACCAACCAAAAGTTAGCCTCGGATTTCCAAAAGATTTCGTATCACTCACACTTGAATCACTTACCACTATGTCCGAAGGTAGAATATATCGAGTGATTTGTCCCTAAAACATATAGTCGATTATTTCAAATTATTACTCCGTTAGCAACCAATCGAATATTGAATAATATCAATAATCCATAAGAACTCCTTACCTTATTAATATTGGATCCGATTTCCCCCACTTGACTTATGGCTAGAATGATACACGGCCATCCACTTAGAACACGATTTAATCGAAGAAAAGAGTGTCTACCCAAATGAGAAAGAATTTATGAAGGAGTGATTATGGATTGAGAGGTTCGGTATTGACTTGAAGTTGTGGCAATGATAGGAGAAGTTGGAGAAAATAACACAAAAGGATGCCAAAAGAAAATTAGGCCTATCAAGCACCAAAAATCCTACCAAATGACTAAAACAAATTCAGCTACCCTCTCCTTCACCTCAACCGTCCATGCCTTTGCAAATAAGCCAAAATTTACCAACCCAAAACTTTAAAAAAAAAAAAACCAACATGCTCCCTAATTCACTCTCCATCATTCCTTTTTTTTTTTCTCACCTACTCCATTATTTCAAATTCCATCATTATTATTATTCTTTTATTTCTTTTTCCTTTCTTTTTCCTTGTTTTCCTCCTTACCTTATCTTTTTAGTCATCATTTCATTTTTCTTTTATTTCATTCCTTTAATGATGTCATGGATGACACTTGGAAGAGCACATAAAAATAAATCCAAAATTTACAAAAGATGAGATTTGAACCCCTTCCCTCCATGCTCTCCACTTGATGCCATAACCTCTTTACCAATAGTTCATTTATGTTAACAATTTATTCACTTATTTCCATAAGCTTTGATGCCTCTTACTATCTCTCCTTAATAGGCTTAAACACAAACTTTCACTAAGGCCCAACTTGAACCCGAAACTTCATAGAACCCTGTAACTTTCTAAAATCACTTATATAATAAGTCCAATTTACAATATTACCGTTCTCATATTCTCAAAACTTTTAAAACGCTTCTACGCTCAAGGTCTAATGGACCCAATTCTACTAAGCCCAAATTCGGGATGTTACACGTATGGCCAGCCCGTGTGGCTCACATGGACGTGTGCCCAGCCCATGTGGATATTGAAAATTCTGATTAAAATTCTACTAAGCCCAAATTCGGGATGTTACAAAAAAGGATCAAATTGAGTAAAAGGTAAAAGTTTAATTATAGATTAAAAGGAAATAACAAGGACAAAATAGGCAATTAAGCTTATTTGGGAAGTTGAGGCGGCATAATGTATAAAAATCTTAGATTTTTATATAATTAATATATTAAATTATTATTATCACTATTTATTATTATGGTTTTATATTAGATATTTAATAATAATAACATTATTGTTATTATTATTAAATTGATATTATATTATGAAATAAATCAAAATAAAGGCAAATGTATGGTGATTAAATTATACAAGTGTAATTCATATATTTATAAATTTGTAATAAATTTATTTAATTACTTTTTACTTAAGTAAATAGATTTTTATTATATTAAAATATTAAATTATATAAAACAAATAAATTAAATTAAATTAAGACAAGTGTAGGGTGATGATAATGCACATTTGCAATACATATATTGTTTATTAAATAGATATTTGTTATAATATTATATAATATATTAAGTTAATAAAATAAATAAAACAAAGGAAATAATAAAGAAACAAAAGAAAAAGAAAGAAAGAACAGAAGCTTTCGAAACAGGGGAAAGGAATGAAGGAAAAGAAGGAAAAAGGAAAAATTAAAGATTTAAGGTTTAAAGCTTTAAAAGGTAAGTCAATTTAGCCCTTTTCTCTTAATTTTGATGTTTTAGAAGCTTTTAAACAAAGTTTTGTTGAAATTAAGTAAAAGCCATGGAAGTTCTTAGGTTTTCAAACATAGTTCATGTTGGATAAATTGTTTGAATTAGGGATTAAATTGAATAAATTCTAAGTTAGAATTGAGAAAGGGATTAAATTGTAAAAGAAGCTATAAGTTTTGAGTTTTTGGGATTAAATTGAAATAAATTCAAAATTATGAAAATATGATAAAAATTAGATAGTTAAATGTGAGTTTGGCAAGAAATTGAGTAGCAAAAAGGTATGAATTGAGAAAGAAAAATATATAGGTTTAGTTAGGATTAAATTGGAATTAAAGTAAAAGTTAGATAAAAATTTCAGCAATTAAACTGTGTTGTGCTAATGCTTGTGAAATTATTTTAATTGTTCGTAGCTATATCGAGCCTAAAGCATCGGCCCAAAAAGGAAAAGAAAAGATCATCGAGGATTAAATCCGAAAAGAATACTGGTTTGTATTACTATAATTCAAGTTATTTATTGTTAAATAATAATTTTAAATTTATTTATTTTATGGTAAGTAAATATTGAGGTAAGTGACTTTATTGAATTGAATTTAGAAAATTGAATTGAGTGAGAAATATGTGTTAGTATTGAATTGTATTTGATTAGTGAATGGAAAAGTGAATTTGATATTAAAAGTAAATTTTGAAATGAAAGTGAACTTGAATTGAGAATTGGAAACCCTATTAACTAGTCGGGCTGAGTCGGATATAGTTGGCATGTCATAGGATATGGAAGAGTACGGGTTTTTGCCC
Organism: Gossypium australe; assembly: GCA_005393395.2. Lineage (NCBI taxonomy): Eukaryota > Viridiplantae > Streptophyta > Magnoliopsida > Malvales > Malvaceae > Gossypium > Gossypium australe. The sequence goes on from CM016614.1 coordinate 131,256,126, forward strand.
GCTTACTGATCAGGCACTTATGTGCCGACTACTGTTACTGTTACCAATTCGACACTTTGTGTGTCGTATACTGTTACCGTTACTGTTACAGATTCAGCACTTTGTGTGTTGAATACTGTTACTGTTACCGTTACTGCTATCGTTATTGATTACTGTTTAGGCACTGTGTACCGTTAAGGCACAATGTGCCGTACTGGTGTGTTGCTTGGGATTCGTGTATCCGTCCAAGTCTAAGTCTAAGTCAAGTTAATAGGGACAAAAGAAATAAATTTACTGAGAAGACTAAATTTGAATGACATAGCATATGTGAAAGGTGAAAATTGAAATAAAGAAATAAGAATGGTATGTATATATAATTAAATGATAACATAAAAAAATTGAATTGTTCATTAAGTGATGATAATTATAATGTAAAAGTATGTGTGTGATTTAATGTATTTAATTATAAATTGAATTATAGTGATACCACTAAGTATATGCATACTCAGCGTACGGTTGTTTCCGTGCGCAGGTTGTAGAAGTCAAATACTGAACCAGCATCCAAAGCCAGACCCGACTTCGGTAAACTTTTGGTGATGTATATTTTCTTTTGGTAATGTGACATGTACATAGGATGTGTATAAAGGTTATTATGTTTTGAATATATATATATAGTTAAAAATGTTAGTATTATAAATCTAAGAATTATAATAAAAGAAGTTTATCTATTTTAATTTAATTAGTACATTGATAAATTTAAATTGATATTATATTGATTGAGTTTGATTAGAAGGTATTTAGAATAGAAATTGAATATGTGAAATGAATTGGTTGAATTGGTTATGTTTGAAATGAATATGGTTTTAATTGCAGGGGGGTTTATGTGAAAATAAGCAGAAATGTTGTCGAAATTTAAATTAAAAAAAATTTAAATACTTAAACGAGTCTCGTTTCTCTTTTAATACATACTTTAGACTTCGAGAGTTTATTATAGGGACTTAGTTATTAAATTATACTATGAATATTATTTTATTTGTGAATTATTCGTAAGTTGTCTGATATGTCCGGTAATGCCTCGTAACCCTGTTCCGGCGACGGTTTAGGGTTAGGGGGTGTTACAAGTATACCCTACAGGTTTGGCACGGCCTAGCACACGGCTTGGTACACGGGCGTGTATGGCCATTTTTAGGGCACACGGGCGTGCGTGTTGGCCGTGTGACCCAAGTCAGTGAGTTACACGAGGTCGGACAAGGGCTGGACACGGCCATGTGCTCCCATTTTGAATGTTCACACGGCCTGTGACACGGGCGTGTCTAATAGCCTTGTGAGACACACAGCCTGGCCACACGGGCGTGTGTCCCCTATTTTGAGGAAAATTTTCAAAGTTTCATGAAAGTTTTGTGAAAGCTTCTTAAGTTGTCGGCTTAGTCCCGTACCACTCTCAAAGCATGTTTAGGGCCTCGTAGGCTCGTATAAGGGACAAATTGATTGAGATTGAATGATGAATGCTTGAATTGAAAAAATGTATGCTAAATGAATGTTTAATTGTTTTGTAAGTCTGGTAATGCTCTGTAACCCTATTTCGACGTTGAATACGGGTGAGGGGTGTTACAAACATATAAAGAAGCCAAAGAAGAGCCACCATTTGAGTATCTACGACCAACCCACTTTCCAAGAGAAACTAATGGTGGCTAGTAGAGGTTCAACGACGATAGACACTGTTATCTGTCCATTACAACTTGTAAAGACAACAAAGGTAACAAATTTGTAAATTGAAAAGAGCGAAGGCATGTAGAGTGAATGAAGAAAATAAAAAAAGAAGAAAAAATGATTGGTGGGAGGAAGAAAAATGCGGGAAGTTGGCATCATCCATGGACAAAACAAAGGAAAAGAAGCAAAGGACTTGAAAAATAAAAGAAAAAAATTTAATCTTAAAAATAACATTGAAAAATGAAAATCAAAATTAATAGTAATAATTTTTTTTTAATTAATAGTAATAATTTTTTTTTACTTCCTTTCATAAGAGTGTAGGATCACGATTCCTAATCTTTGTTTTTTTTATACAATGTCTAGAACTAACTATAGCCCCTCCCCAACCCTTAAATAAGAGGATAACGAGCTTCAACGCACTCAACTCACGTTCTCTTGCACTGGCAACAATACCAATACCAATTGAGCTAAGACTCAATCGACAATAATAACATTTGACTAGCGATGAGTTGTGTGACAAAAAATTTAATATCAAGGCTCCCTTATACCAATCTCAACCACAATAACACCTACCTCTTTTTCTCAATTTAAAAGATAATAACATTAAATGTTAATTGAAGAAGTAAATTTAGAAATAATATTAAAAAAAAATTCCTTACATATTAATAATTAGTGGAGTTTAAATGAAATTGATATGGTAAAAGTTATGATAATTGATATGGAGTTTAATATTAAATGTGGATTTTATATTTCATCTCCCATTTCCCTCATTCCTTATGAACTTTTACTCTATTGCCTTTATAATCTTCACCCTAATGTAATTTAAGTATATAATGTGGAATTTATGGTATGATCAATCGAATTATATATTCGCCATTTATTATAAGCTAAAATAATAATTGAAATAAAAAATTATGATAAAAACATTGCATGGAACCTAGTAACGAAGAAAGTAATTTTTGAAACAGGAGGCATGGAAGCTATTCAAGCAGTTCAAGAAGTTAAGGAGGAGCAACATGATTTTTCGGTGATCCATAACATCAATGAGGTTATCCAGTGCAACTGGACACTTCGCTTAATACATATCTTTAACGAGGCCAATAAGGTAGTAGATGATTTAGCAAAAATGACATTCTCAATACCTTTGAGCAAGTTTATATTCATGCAACTCCCAGTTGAAGTTCTTCATTCTCTACATCATGATCTATCTAATGTAGTGTGATCTTATTTTAATTTGTTTTGATTTAATCCCTCTTTTATATAAAAAAATAGTTTCAAATGTACAACAATTTAAAATTTTAAAATTATAAATATAAATTGATAATTAAAAAATAAAAATAATAAAGATCCGCCATGATAAAGACCAACTTGCAAGGCGGGGCTATATTCCTAGTATCTAGCAAAAGTCAATGGTAAGCCTAATTAAATAATGGTGAAATATTGTTATTAGTCTCTACACTTATTTAAAGTTGCAGATTTAATCCATGTATTTTTATATGGTCATTTTTAGTTTTTTTTTTTTTAATTTTAAATTTTCAATCCTCAACAAACAATAATTGTTAAATTCATTAAGTAAAGTTCTATTATTTCTAAAATTTGATGCGCCAAACATATTATTATATGTGTAATGTCATGTTAACTTATTATTTCCACATATTACTTACTAAAGTCCAGTTAATGAATTACCGACTGTCATTTGCATTAAGGCTGAAATTTTAAAATTTGAAAAGTATAAGAGAACTTAGAATGATCCAAATGCAAAAAAATAGACTAAATTTAAAACTGTATGAATAGTACAAGACTAGTAATTGAATTTAACAAAAAAAAATTTAACTGCTACTATTTAGACCAAGACTAAAATTTTAAAATTTGAAAAGTACAAGGACTAAAATTGACCGATTCAAAAAAAAACCTGAATTAAAACTGATCAAATTAAAATAAAGAGACTAAATTCACAACTTTCATAAAGTAAAAGTAGTAATAGCAAAATTGAACATTAAATATAAGTTACTTGAGGAAGAAGAAGATGAAATATACATGAATGTAAAGATGTGTAGCTAAGGTTTGTAAAAAAATAAAGTGTATATAAATTAGTATTTTTGATAAAAAAAAAAAAACAAGACAGTATTTAAGGTGAATTGCGTGATTGAAGTAGTAATTAGACGTGTTCAAAATGCGTAATTAATTTGGTAAATATAAATATGTTTTTTTTAATGTTAAATCTTGGTTCTGACATAATTTAGGTATATAATTTTAAAAGTAGTGGAGAGAAAAGAGTAAATAAGGAGAAGAAGAAGAAGAGAATGAGATGGATATAAGATTTTTCATAATTTAGGTATACAAGTTATAAAAAGGAAATGTAATTGCATGGTTATAAAAAACGTAGAACCAAATGGGAAAGGAGCGGAAAGAGAGAAGAGGGTGACGGTAATCACAACGCCAACGTACGGACAAAAACGCCTGCTCTTTCCCTTCCCTTCCCTTTGCTTTCTCATTTTTTTTAGTTTTTCTTTTGAATATCTGTTTATCAACTTTCTCTTCAGTTTCAAATTCAATTCTTCATATGCATACGCATATGCATGTATATATATACACACGTCTTCCATCTCTGTATCTCATCTCATTCTCATGGCTGCTCTCTCCTATTCTTCTTCAAAGCCCATCTCTTCATCTTATCAAGCCCTTAATTATCGTCTTCTCTTGCTCTTGACTCTCCTTCCATTAACCGTTGCCTTCTTTGCTTTTATTCTCCAATGGCAAGGTGGTCTCATTGACCCCCTTCTTTCCTCTCCTGATCCTTTCCAGTTTCCTGGCATGGACTATCCTGGATCAAACTCTCGCCCCCATCGGCGCTCCGTTTCCGATTGCGTCGATGTTTTGGGTCAGAGCCGGTCCCCGGCTTTCCCTTATTTTAAGGATTGGAATTTCGAATTCGGCTCGAATCTCAGGCCTAAGGTTTTCGTGCCTTGATACGCTTTTTGGGTCTCCCTTTGCTATGTAGTTGATGGAAATTCATATTCTTAATTCTATGATGTTAATTTGTTACAATTTATTATTCAAAAAAAAAAAAAAACCCTGACCCAGATTCGGCTTTTCTCGCCCGAAGAAATTTGAATAGGTGGTTTTGATTAGCTTAATGCATCTGAATTGTAGTTAATTTTAGGTCCTAAACCTTAAATGACTTCATATTCGTCTTCATTGTTCATAAGAGCTCGAAATTTCAGATCATGGAGAAAAAAATAATTAGATGGTAATGTAAAGAAATACAAATAAGAGGGGAAAATCAATTCCAGGAAAACATCTTTAAACCCAAAAACACAATATACAAAATATAAAAATGTGATGCTAAATATATATATATATATATATATATTTTAATTTCAAAATACTGGGAAATGTTTCAATTTAAAAACACCTAATTTGTTTCCTTTTTAAATCTCTAAGCCGTTAATCTGATCCATGTACTTGTGTTTAACTTCTTAATAGATTTATGGGTGCTATTTCTTACCATATTTTTGGTGGTTTTTTGGTGCATGCCAGATATGTATTGTTTCAAGTACTGCTGCAGGCTTAGAACAGATATTACCATGGATATTTTATCACAAGGTTATTGGAGTTTCAACCTTTTTCCTTTTTGTTGAAGGGAAGGCTGCCTCTCCCGTTGTGTCCAGAGTCCTAGAATCGATTCCAGTTGAGTATAAATCCTCTGTTACCCCTTTTTATTAGTATCTACTATTGTTTATTTCACTTTGGTTCTGTTCCTCTGTGCAAAATCCAATCCTTAACAGGGGGTGGAAGTGATATACCGAACAAAAGAATTAGAGGAACAGCAAGCTAAAAGGTTGGTACATGATTTGGTTTAATAGCTTATTGTTTGTTGTGGTATTGTTCTAAAAGGCATTATTTTCACTTCCTTTTTCGTATGCGAAATTTAAATGATTGTTGAACCCAATGCTAGGTAGTAATGAAATCAAAGTATACATAGCGCTTGACCAAAATAGAAATACCATTATGGTGAGCCTTCTAAATCGAAATAAATAACACATTTTGAGTTGAGAGACATGTTCTCTGAAATAAATAGTGCTACGTCTACAATTTTCGGGATGTGACCTTTACCTGCTTTCTTTTTCTGTTTTAGTACTTCATTTTAATGTCCAAAAAGGGCAGCCGTTCTATGTCATAAGAGCCTGACTTGCCCCGTTTTTTTTTTCTTTCTTTTTGCTTGTAGTCGGATCTGGAATGAGACTTGGCTGGCAAAATTCTTCTACAAACCATGTAATCATGAGTTGTTTGTGAAGCAAACTCTTAACATGGAAATGGCTATTGTAATGTCAAGGGTATGCTGTTGCATTTTCATCTCTGGCATAATGTGTATGTTCGGTAGCATAAATTCATGTTCAGTATAACTCTTAGCCTTACTAATTTTTCTTCATTCATTTATAGGATGCTGGCATGGATTGGATTATTCATCTTGACACTGATGAGCTTGTACATCCCTCCAGTGCTCGTGAGTACTCTGTCAGACAATTACTGGCAGACTTGCCTGAAGATGTTGATATGGTTGTCTTCCCAAATTATGTGAGTGGACTTGCTATATTTAAGGTATAGAGGTTAAGGATGTTTAGTTGGTCAAGTTGTACGTTTATTCTTTCATTGTTGACACGGTAGGTGTTTATATCATGTGAATTTTCTCAGGAAAGCTGTGTTGAGCGGGATGATATAATTGAACCTTTTACTGAGGTGTGATCTCCTCCATTTGTTTCTCTTCTCATGCTTTGGCTTTGGCTAGGTTTATAACTATATGACTTTTTTTAGTTTGATGGAATATTATTAGCAAATGTGCCTGTCAATAGGATTTGCTGGAGTTATGATCATATATGTGCATTTATGTATATGAATCTGTATTCTATCTTTGCATAGGTCTCAATGTTCAAGAAGAACTTTGATCATCTTCCTATAGAAGCCTATCTTGGTAACTACAGACGGGCAATCCGTGGTAACCCAAACTACTTTTTAACCTATGGAAATGGGAAAGCAGCTGCTCGTATTCAAGATCATCTTCGTCCTCATGGTGCACATAGATGGCATAACTACATGAAGGCACCAAAGTATGTTATTTCTCCTATTCCATCCATTTTGTGTAACTAAATTGATATGGTTAAATGTATTATTATGTATATCTGGCATTGTGTACAGTGCAAATAGTGTAAAGCCCCTTGTACTGATTCAAGGAATCTTTGATCAAGTCCACAACAATTATGCCTAGACACACTTTTAGGGCCAAAAGCTTAAGAAAGAGTGACATTTTGCTTTCTTTAGTTTTTAGTTTCTTTTATTAGCTTTCTTTTAATTGCCAAAAGAAGATAATATTATCTCTCTTTACAGGAATGAAACATTGGATAACAATCATAATATAATCCGTGTGCAATTTTGGGTTTGTAGATTGAAGTGAACAAACATTGAGCTTTTGTTGATGATGACTTTCTGTTAAGTAGTTAAACAATAAATAAGACAATTTTTTAACTTTCTATCCACAAACCATAAATTTCAAGCTTATTATATACTTCTTTTTTCTTTTTATGTGCCTGTAATGGGCCTTGCACCTTTGACAACATTGATACGTACTTTTGTATGATATGTTGTTCATTGCTTCAAGCACTTCTTTCCTTTCTTATTTATTGATATATAAACTACCTTGATTTTGTGTAATATATCATAGGGAGATCAAATTGGATGAGGCTGCCGTTCTGCATTATACATACACCAAATTTTCTGACCTCACTTCAAGGCGTGATCGATGTGGCTGCAAGCCTACGGAGGAGGATGTTAAAAAATGTTTCATGTTAGAATTTGATAGAGCTGTGAGTTCCAATTGATGCCTAACTTGCTGTTCAGTTTCCCTTGCCCTTGCTTTTACTTGAAGGATTTCCTATATTCCATTTAGGTTATACATTAAACCAATGTGTCATTTTTCCTGCCATTTTTAGATAATATTCCTTTCAAAAATAAATGGCTTTATGGTCTTAGGAAAATTAATTTACGGCTTACCTGTCATTGGGTGCAAAGTCGTGTGTTACTTGCAGTATTTTCAAGACTATTTTAGAGGCAGATTACTAGTTTATGTCAGGCTTCTCCTTTTATTTACTGGTATGGATGAATGTTGAGCTTGATTGCTTATCTCTAAGTTTAGATACTAATGTATTTACATGATATTGGGTCATTTTATATTCCTAATATTTGGGATTAATTTGCTTAGAGTTTGTTCACATTTTATTTCATACAGGCATTCATAATTGCTTCAACTGCAACGGAGGACGAAATGCTTCGCTGGTAATGCTTATATTAACATTTGAAATATACTCAAAAATATATTCTATTTTAGACTGTAGAAGAATTGTTAATGATGTATACTCCTTACATTCCCTAGAGGATGAAGACTTTATATTTCTCTTACTCAAATAGTATGGTTTTTCTGACTTAGGTACCGTCACCATGTGGTGTGGACTAATAGAGCATTGAACTTGAAACTTTTGAAGAGGGGCATTTTAACTCGGATTTATACTCCCATGGTGGGTAAAAGTAAAACTAGTACAGCTGTTTATCTGATGCCTTGTGTTTTATTCTTTCGTTGATTTTCGCAGTGAAATATTTGTGGTCGAAATGCTGGATCCTCAAACCATTCACTTTTTTTTTCCCTTTTTTTAATCTATTCACAGGCCATAATTCAGGGACTTAGGGAATCTGGTGTTTTTGGCTCTGTATTACAGTCAGCACAGACACTCTCCAAGGACAAGTTCTTGTCGTCTGTTGAGAGTAGCAACTTTTCTAGCGTAGATAAACAGATTGGTGTCAAAGAATCTCAGGCAACTGCCAGAAGGATCTTGGATATCAACGACAACTTTTCTGGTGGTTCAGCAATCCCACCACTTTCTCCTCCAGTCCCGGACGATTTTCACATTGGAATATCATGAGGGATTAAATTCAGTGATTACTGCCTGCCTCATTGTTCCTGCAAGGAGTTACTGAGATTTGAGTTGAAATTGGATACGTGAGACAACTTGAAGTAAATGAGACAGCAGTTACTGGAAGCACCAACATACTTGGCTTTGTTGTGCTATTCCCGAAGGCGATCATTACCGAAGTTGTGCTGTACATTCAGGTTAAATTACAGTATATATAGTGAAAAGGCGTAGAGTGGCATTTTGTTTTGATATACATACTTTCCCGAATGATGCCTAGGCTAGCCGCTCATTGTTAACCATACTACTTAGTCTAAACACATTGCTGATCATGTTAACTTACAGAACAGCACATTGCTGTTCCATTCTTTAGCACGAACTTGAAAAGAATTGCATTCTGGATTACTTGATTCCTGTGAAAAAGTTATTAATATTGCAAGCTATATTTTAGTAGCTATTTGATTTTGTATGTGCTGCATATCTCACTTCAATGAGCAATATTGCAAGCTATATTTTAGTAGCTATTTGATTTTGTATGTACTGCATATCCCTCACTTCAATGATCAATATTGCAAGCTTAATTCAAGTACTTGTCCAGTCTGAGGCATCAGATTAATTTTGCAAGCTTAATATTGCAGCCTTCAACTCTGTCCATTACATCGCTTATTTGAAAGAGTAGGATACTTAATATAGAGCGCAAACTCTGCCTTGCCTATCTTAAGAATGGTGTTCTCTCTATGAATTATCATGATGCAAGAGAACTCAAGATAACAATTCAGATCATCTTAGATCAGTGATGCTACATCCCACGTCCGGAGGCTTCTTCCCGTACATACACCTTGCTCAAACATTTTTACCACGTCAACCATATTATTATGAGCACTTAATTAATATTGAACTTATTCGAGCTTTAACGACCTCAACTTGGCACTTAAAGGCCCATACCTTAGGGGACAATGGTATGGATATCTATTGTTAACAAAATTAATAATAATTAAATTAGATTTTCAGTCCCTTAATTTTATTAAGTAAAAATTAATAAGATGATCTTTCCAAGTGCTATAAAAATTCGAAAACGTGTTTCTGAATATTTTTGATTAAGGTATCGATACTTCGAAAGTATCGGATAAGGCTCGACCCTTTGGCCTTGGGTTTACTATTATCTTGTCAGGTTGAATTTCGGCCCTGGGTTTACTATTGTCTTTCACCAGGGGCTTACCCCATGCTTCCTGAACTTTAAAGATCGACTTTTATTTAATGGTAATGGAGGCATAGAGGATCTAGCTAGTCTTATGTTGTTGCTCAATGAAGAACATTGAGACGAGCTTTTTCTTACTAATATATTAGTATAATTTTAAAATTTATCCCTAAAATAAAAGGACTAGCAATGTATCACCATGTACTTTACCAAACAGCACTCCTAACAATTTCACTTTATTACTATTGCAAATTATCCTCAAAAGTTAAAACGAAAGTCACAACAGTGAATGGAAAGACCGGCATTTTAAAGGAAATAGTCCACATTTGTTCACAAGGTCTTAAGATTACTAGATTTTTGTTTTAGAGCAGAAAACCTCATGAACTTAAAGCTTAAGAGCTTGAGCATGGTGGCAGATGTGATCATCGATGAAGGTGGAAATGAAGAAGTATGAGTGATCATATCCAGGCTGCAACCGCAATAACAACGGCACATTCACACTCCTACATGCCTCCTCAAACTTGTGCGCCAGAAGTTGGTCATGTAAAAATTTGTCATCCTCCCCCTGCGTCCAGAAATACATAAACATAAAATAAAATTTTAATTCATCCAACGCAGCTTTTACGAAACAATGCGGATTGAAAAATAAAAGAATTTAAAAGCAAACATATTTTCCAATATTAGCATTTCCTTCCCTCACTTGTCCTCGACTGAAAACGAACACCTAAAAGGATAGCTCATATGATACTTTTAGTAGTGCTCCCCCTCCCTTCTTCGGATTTTGAATAATGATTTCTGATTGTTGTCTAAATTTTCATACTTCTCAAGCAGCCTTTCTTTTTTTTCTTGAACAAGTCTTCTTGTCAAATTAAAGAACTGTGTAAATCCTAAAACCATCCCCATTGCCAACAGATTGTGATATATGGAGGTAACAAGCAATAAGAGCAGTAATATATTAAAATACTTCACTGTTATATCAGTGGCAAAATAAATCTGAAAGCTGTAAAGAATATATCATTCTCCAAATCTAGATTTTAGAGGATTAAGTAATGTCATAAATTAGAAATTTATTAAACTTGAAAGACTCATGAGATTGAAGAAAAATAAGACATCTAAGCTGCTTCAAAATAAATAAATAAAAACGAGAAAACAAAGAGTTATAAGTAGATTGTTGTTTTGTGTTGGGTGATACTTAAAAAGAGAGATTTTAATCTTACCTGATCAATCAAAATGGTAGCTGATACATTATGGAATTTTTTGATCAGGCAAGTGGCATCATATTCCTGCAATTTTTTTCCTTCTTTTTTAGATTTATTCTCCACCCCAAGATAATAAAAAATAGGTAAAAATGAAGGGCATTCATTAGGCAAATGATACTTGACCTCCCAAGCAGCTTTGTCATTGCCAAGATAGTTTGTGAATGCCTTCTGACCCCAGGGGCAATTTATAGGATTGGCAATGGGTGCAAAGGCAGACGCTGACTGTAAAGAAAAAGAACAAAGAAGGGTTGAAGCAAGTAACTTTGAGTAAGATGAATAAATATCTAGTTATCCTCTGGAGAATAAATTAGAAATTCTAAGAAAAAGCACAAAGAACGTAGTGAAGATGAATACATCTACATCCTCTAGAGAATAAATTAGAAATTCTTGGTCAATAAAATAAATTAAGATCTCTACTGCAACTACCTTATACTTATCAAGGTTTTTCAGATAAATTGTGAGAGCACCATGTCCACCCATAGAATGACCAGAAATAGATGCTTTTGATGTATCAAGTTGAGGAAAATTTTCACTCAGAAGTTTTGGCAGTTCTTTCACAACATAATCGTACATACGCCAGTTCTTCCACTTCTGTTGTGTAGCATTAAGATAAAATCCAGCACCTAAAATTTAAAAAATCAAGGGAACAAAAAAAAAGTGAAGGGAGGAGGAGATAGAAAGTTGGTCAAAATGATATGCTTCATGCACATCTATATTCAGCCATTCATGCCAACCAGTGTTGGAAAATATCGAGCAATGCACCATGTAAATTTCAAAATAATGTTTCCCACATGGAAGCAATGCTGGGAGCAGGTAAGACAATAATAAGAACTGCATTGGAAATTTTGCAAAGATGCATTTTTTTCTGTGGTTAAATCCCCAATCGCCAGTAAAAACTAGGGGGTAACTCAGAATTATATTACTTGATACCTAATCAATAAAGAATGTCTTAAATTATTTTTTCTGGGTCAGGTCAAAAGAAAAATCAAAACTAGCTCTGAAATTAATAAGCATCTATATATTTTGCTAAGCAAGAAATTATTAATACTCATTTTGCACTCAAATCCAACTTGTTGACAGAAAATTCCATAAAAAGGAAAAGGAGAAGATTGCTAAGATTTCTTATTAAAAAGGGACGAAAAACCAAAAAGAAATAAAAATTTCTAGTCAACATAATTGCCAGATTGGTAGCATATTCCCTTATCTAGTTTCACGGATTCTCTAGTGATTACAAATGTATGTGTGCATGTATATACATACATACAAACACAAATGCCCTTTGAGCTAAATTGATCCTATTTCTTATCAGGAAACTTTCCCTGATAGAATAAATAAATGCTTCATTTGGATGGCAATGGGAAGGGATTCCCACCGCACAGAAGCCTGTTTTGTCACCGGACCCTTAGTGGTGCAGTGGAAATTCCACCCAAATGAAGCCTTCACCTTTGATATTTTCCAGGATTCCCTGCTAAAAGAAATATTGTGCATGCTTCAGTTTGTAACATAAAACTGAAATGGCACCTTTTTCCCCAGAAAGAGTTCTCCAGAATTAAGCTACAAGATATAGAACAGTTTGATATTGGGTACAAATGTTTAGGATTTACCATAAAAGATATCCGGAAATTCAAATTTAAACAATCCAAATGCTGCATACCTACACCAAAATCCCAGCTGTCAGCCTCTCCTTCCACATTCAGGCCTCCTGTAGATTAGAAAGGGGGGAGAAAGGAAATCAGCTCTGTACATTTAGTAGATAAAATGACATTTTGAAAACGATAATTTATATTGAACTAAGAAAGGCATTTTGGAGAAATTTGTATCCAAATAACATGTGTACAGATAACAAACAGTTAATTAGTTGCAGTATGCATCCTACTTGAAAAAATATATATATAAGTTAAAGTTAGTTTCTTGACAATGTGTTCATTCTTGCTTTCTGTTACTTGGATGATATAAAAAGGAAAAGACATAGAGAGAGAAGAGAAATATTGGTCAAATCATAGAGTCTATAGTGTATATGCTCTAGAGCCAACTTCTACTTCAGGTAAGTCAAGAGAGACAAAGTAATGGCGGATACTTTGAGTAGCCAGACAATTATTCTAACTATGATGAGCTCTCAAGTTATATGATTTGAGGTGCTAAAGAATCAATATATGGCAGACCCGTATTTCAACCAGATAGTGAGGGAGTTACAAAGGTCAAAAGCTGTAAAGAAATTGCCTACAGGTTGCATGATGGGTATCTTTTCAAAGGCAACCAACTGTGCATTCTAGAAGGGTCATTTGGTGAACAAATTATATGAGAACTTCATGAGAATGGTCTTGGAGGGCATTTTGGCAGAGACAAAACAATGGCATTGGTGACAGTTTGTTATTCTTGGCCACATATGTACAACGATGCGTGAGATCTGTGAGGTGGTGTTTTGTTTGTCAGCTTAGTACACTGACTTGCTCTAGAACAGCGGATGCATTGCACATTGTTGATTTGTTTTTAAGGAAATAGTGCAGCTCCATGGTGTTACTACATCAAATGTTTCAAACAATGATGTCAAGTTTTTGGGGCATTTTTGAAGACCCTTACTGCACAAATTAGGGACTGAGTTGAAGTATTCTAGCACATGCCATACACAAACTGATGAACAAATTGAAGCAGTTAACCGGAGTTTGAAAAACTTGCTGAGAAGCTCAGCCAGAAACCATGTGAAGGGCTGGGATTCAGTTATACAACAAGCTGAATTTGCTTACAACAATTCAGTTAACAGAACTATAAAGAAGACTCCATATGGCCTTAACCCACGACATATGCTTGATTTGGTGCCATTGCCACAAGTAGCAAGGGTAGATAATGACGTAGAAGCTTAATGCTTTAGACCTGTATACATTTGAGGGTTTTGACAGAGGAAACACAACTGTTATTACCAAACAAGTTAGACAACTTCCAGCAAAGCAAAGTGAAGTTATCCAAGAGGTTTTCGATGTTAAAGAGGTGAGATCTAGCATAAATACTCTACTAGAGGATTAGTAGGACCAGTCTTTATCATTAAGTTTTTGTTCTACATTGTTTTATTTGAGTCTATGTTTTGCATCTTTTTATTAAATATTTAATAGTCATGTGATTGCATGTGGCTTTCAGTACAAGTTCTATCATAATACTCTACTAGAGGGTTAGTAGGATCAATCTTTATCATTAAGTTAAGAGAGTTTTAAACCCACAAGGATTCTGGAAAAACCAGAACCATATATGCTTCTATCCCATTTCAATTACGTTTGCCTTTTGTTTCAATTTCTTAGCTGTTAAAATTCCAACAGCATCAACAGAATAGACAGAATAGACCAAAAGGATAAGTAGGGTCAAGATAACTTGGTTGAACTGACTCAGATCCTCGATCAAAGGGACGAAATGACAAGCAGAAGCACAATTAATCAATATTGAAGTATCTAGTCAGAATTCCAAAAACCCATGTCAAGAATAAGCTAAAATGGGCTGACCACTTACTTGGAGATGTATCAGGAGCAATTAGAGCAACACCCTCAACAGAAGCAGCACGTTGTGCTCCTGACTTGATTATGAAATTCTCATCAGTGCAAGTAAGCCCAGAGAGCCAGTAAAGTATCTGCTCAAAGATGAATGCAAGATAATACTGTTTGAGAATCTCATAGATTAGAAAATATCATGATACTACCCCAGAACCAAAATGTAGCCAAAACAAAAATAAAACCCGACATGTCACAAATGAAACAAATAAAGAGGACTCACAATAAAAAGCAGGGTGACATACAAAATACCCTGAGGTTTGATTGAGAATACATTTTTTTTTTTTATGAAGATTGGAAATACATTTAGATCCCTATTATTTTTAGAGAAAAAATTAAAGTTAGCCCTCGATTTTACAAAGTACAGCACTCTATGAATTTTTTGTTATATTCATGGGAACCTTGATGTTGTGGATTTTCCTTTATTTCTTTTTAACCTTCTTGATTAACAGATGTAAACAATAGAATTACTTACTCTGATTAACTTGAATGAGTGTATTTTCTTTTTCCCATCTACTATTTAAAATGATCTTTTGAAAAAAATATAGAGTTTGACAGGATAAATGTACTTTGAATATAACATCATGAATGAGATTTACTTTTACTAACTGAACTTAGTATAATTTAAAAGATTATTGAGTTATAATTCAAGTTAATTAAAATAGTAATTAAAGATGATTGTAGAACTAATTAAAACTTTCAAACTTAATTGTATAAAATTCGAAATTTCTAATTGAAAAAGGGCTAGGACAAAGAAAAGAAGAAAATAAATAAATAAAAAATGGAATGAAGGGGAAAAAATTAACAAAAGGGAAATTAATAGGGTAACTTTTTCCTTGGGTTCTCATATTAGAATCTGAAAAGTCATAATCAGAACACAAATGCAGACTAAAAGAAAAAGAGAAGAAAAACAATTCTTCCCCACAAATCCAGCTCTTATTATAAAAAAAAAAATCATAACTTGAGTGTAACCTAAGTTTAAGCCAACTAATTTAGTAGCCAACGAGATCATATATAACAAAAATGAAATTCGAATTCCAATAATGGCAAACGTATTTCCGAAGCTATTGCCGAAAAAAGTAGAACCCAAATTTTCTACTAACTTCATCCCATCAGACCATAACCAATAAAAAAACATGAAGTAAACCTTTACAAAAAAATCAAAATGAAAATAGTAATAAAAAGATAGAAAAAAGTGGGAAAGGGAAAGAACATACAGGGAACTTGTGGGAAGGAGAAGAAGAAGGAGGGAAGTAGATATGGAAAGTCATGGAACAGCCGAGGGTGGGACTGAAATGCTTGTATCTTTTGTTGTACCCTCCAAACATCTTTGAACTCCCAATCTCTGTGGGTTTGGTCTCCATCTTCTTCACTCACTCTGCTTTTCCTTCACTTATCAGAAAATGTTTCTGATTTTTTTTCCCCTGATTGTGTCTCCAATTTATCACTGCTCACTGGTAAAGCTTAAAACAGATGTCATTCTTTAGTTTTAGGCCCAATGCAAAGGTCTCGGTCCATAATTGCTTAATAAAATAACGAAATAAATATTCATCAGGCCTCCGTTTTGGATTTGGGCTCGGACTTGGGCTTTGAATTTAAGGATAAGCCCAATACATATTTTAAACAAATTTATTTTTTATCCAATTTCCATTTTCATGCTTGATATTTTTATTTAAAACCTCACAAATTTTGTAGATCGGATAATTCAATTCTTGAACAGGCCTAATCACACCTTTGCTAGAATTTATTGTCATCATTGAGTCACATTGTTTTCAAAATTGGACCAATAGGTCAAATTGGAAATCACTTGGGATATTAATTCAAAATAAGAGGTTAGTTAATTGATTTTCTCTTCTTCTTTTTTACTATTTTTAAATTTTTATTTTAAATAATTTATTCAATTGAATCGAACAAACAGATCGATTGAATCGAATCAAAAATCAGTAAACTAACTAGTTTTGACTACTTATCCAATTTTGAAAACTTGATCTACTACATAACTAAATGGATACAATTGTCCATATTTCATAGTATAGTATGGGGGTGCAAATACACGAGAACGGGTAAATTACTTGATTCTTGCACAGTTTTTTTACATTAGTAATGCATGCATAAATTGTCACTTCGAATTTCGATATGAATTTCTTTTTAAAATATTAAATTATGTAAAGAGAAAGGGCATTTTCAATTTTATCTTAGTTGTCGTGGGCTCATTTCAATGTCACACCAAAGGCTATTAATAATATTTATGTTATAAAATACGAAAATAAAAGACTATTTTTTCTTCTTCTTCTTTTCAAAAAATAAAAAAAGAAGAAACTTTGAGATTGTTGAATCACATATAGACTTGTTCATGGGCCGAGCTACCTGTCCAAGTCTGCCCAAAATTTGAGAGGTTTTGGGTACAAATATTAGGCCCGAAAAATGAGCTTGGGCAAAAAAATTAGGTCCGTTTAAAATATAGGCCGGGCTCAGACTTGAACATGCAAGGCGCCCGTTTTTAAGTTTATAATACTTTATATTATGTTATTTTTATATATTATATAATTTAGAGCAAATTAAAAAAATAAATCTATATTAAATATATATACTACTCTAATGTAAACATTAAAATAAAGTTAAGATAATTATATACAAATTTTCAATAATAACAAATATATACAATTATTAAATATTAAAATAATAATATAAATATTTTTTTTAAATTTAAAAATAATATGGACGGACCTAAAATGTACTTGGGTTAGTCTTCTGCAAATATGACCGGGTTTGAGCAAAATTTTAAGCACATATTTTAAGCTGGGCCAGACTTAGGTAAGTATAAAGTATGTTAATATCATATTTAGGCTCAGCTTGACCTGACTCATGAACACCTCTAATCACAGACAAAATAAATATATAAAGCAACAAAGCCATCAGTGGTGAAACCAGAGCTTTAGCTTCTTTACAATTTATAAAATTTTAAATTAATAATAGTAAAATTACACTTTTAATTCTCTAAAAATTGATAAAAATTAAATCTAATTCTTTAAAAATTATAAAATATAAACTGTTAAAATGTTAAAATTATAAATATATATAATTTAATTCCAAAAAAAATTTCATCCATGCATGCATTCATAGATTATGTATACATATTTATGTAGGGCGGTACAGCAATGGTTGGGGCTGTCTCAACTCCATTTTCGTTACTTCTCAAAAGCATTAAAACATCAAATTTCAGTTGAATCCCCATAATAAACAGTTGAAGTTACTAACCCCATAATAACATTTTACATACGTTTGCTTTCTTGTAACATTAAACCAACAAATCTAATATAATCCCCCAACTCCCAACCTAAACATTCATACCAATTGATCGTACGTCTCTCTTCTCTTGGCATCAAATTAACCACACCACCATCACCATGGCAACACTCAACCACAACTTATCCATGGCGATTGCTTTGCTCTCATCCATATTAATCGCAGCTTCAATGGTAACAAGCGAAGAGGAGTTCATGATTACAATCCCACCAGAACCAGAACCAGGTTTCTATAAAACCATAGAGGAATGCATCGAGAAGATGAGTAGGGAATGTGGGGAAAACATTGTGAAAGCCATTTTAGAAGATGAAGATATTTCAGAGCAATGTTGCGTTGAGCTTGTGCATGGAATGGGCAAAATCTGCCACGATGACTTACTCCAGTTTTACGTCTCATTGCCCCAGTTGGGTTTTAATGTAACTCACCTTAACATTAGAGGTCATCAAGTATGGAATATCTGTATCTCAAAAACTCCATCAAAGATGTGACTGTTTTCTCAAATGGAATAAACTAATACTGCTTCAATAAATTACCTAGGTTTCATATTTTTGCTTTACTACAAACCTTCCATGCACTATTTTCTTTTCATCTCCTTATTTTTTCCCAAACAATTATGCGACTATTTTGTAGTTTTTCATAATTGGATGATAAAAAAATTTGGTAAAAATATCTCTCTCGTCTCTCTCAATTTTGGTATTTAGAAAATTGATTCCACTACAAAAACAAAAGGTACTTTAATTACTGTTAATTTAAAAAGTGAGTAACTAAAAATAATCGATCACAACGCTAAAATTTTTCATCAAATTTACATCATTTTTATTGACGTAATAACAAATCTAGCCTTTAAAGTGTAATTTTTGTCTTGATTTAACAAATTTAACATGCAACATTTTCACAGAATATATAAAACATCTAGAACTACATTTGTTATTATACAAATCAAAATTATGTATAATTGACATAAAAACATTAATGCTATTATGAATTGTCTTTTGTTACTCACTTTAGAAATTTAAAAAGATTAAATTTAGAAATACCAATTTGCTCAATAATAAAATTTCGAGGGATAATTTGACACCTGAATTACCCAATTAGGAAAAGTTATAAAGTGATCATCCAACTTTCCAATTTTGTCTTTTTCAATCACTAGTTGACTAACGTAAAAATGGAAACACCCAAAATTTTAAAAGAGTTGGGTGACCAAAAAGACAAAATTGAATAATTAAGTGACCATTTTATAACTTTTCATAGTTAGGTGATAAAAAAATCACTAATAATTGCGGAACTATTAGTGTAATTTACCCTACATTAAATGTATACTAATCATTTTAGTATATGTAACGATGGCGTTATCTTAAAAATTTAACTATGATAAGTTTTAAAAGTAGAAAGAAAAGAGAAGTAAATGTTTTTACATAAGTGTAATTTAAAAATAAAAATCTTTATTACCTTTAATATAAATTCAATTGATTTAACGGATAAGAATTTCTTTTTATTTTTGTTACTTAATTTAAAAAATTATAATTTGGTTTTCTTATGGGGTGCTTTTGGTAATTTTACCATTTTTACCTTTCAATTAATAAGCTTTTTTATTTGTCTCTTAGGAAATTTCGCCTACGAATTTGGGTTTTAAGCGATAATATGACAAAATCACTAATAAGGCAATGGTTAATATTTATTTATTTTCCTTATTATTTATAGTAAAAATTTTCAAATTCATTTCCTACTTAAAAGACGATTCAATTGAAAACTTGTAAAAAGTAGTTCTAAGATTTCCAAAAACCAAACCTAGTATATAATCTTTTCCTTTCTAAAATTAAAAAATCCCGACAACTCTCGTTTCTGTTCTGCATCTCCGCCGCCAACAAACAAGCCTAACACCACCATTGTCGCAGCCTCGTCTTTGTCTTCCTCTTCCCCCAGTCTCTGACCCAGGCCTTCCCTTTCCCTCAAGTTTCCGATAAACCAGGAAACTATTAAGGTAATTTTTCAACCCTAATTTTCTACTTGAGTCGTTGAGATTTTGAGTTATGGTTCATTTGTGCCTCTATCCCACTCTGCTATATTCAATTTCCAGTGCCGACACCCAGAATGTTTTTAGCTTACTTCGTTATTTGTAGAATGCTTTCAGCCATGCTTTTCACACACTCATATTTTCTGCAGCAATTTCTGTATTTATAATGGGCAGCGATGATTGGGGAAGTTGTTCAGACAATGAGGTTTATCTTCAAGACAGAAATGGGGACGATGATGAAGAGGATTGTTACTCATCTGGGTTCTTATCCAAATTACAGTTTAGGTACTCTTTTGGTTACTTTGCAATTTGAATGTCAGCAATTTAAAAGACTTATTTTCATTTGGGAAGATGAGGAAAAGGATATAAGAAAAATCTCCTAAGTTCTTTGCAATACCCAAATTTTGCTAATGGCATACTTTATTTAATATTAAACAATCTTGCTTTTTTACATTTGACTATGGCAGAATATAGTTTTGTCTACCCACATTTGCTTAGTAACGACAATACCAAGCCCTAGCTATCTAGAGTTAATTCTACTGGATTATTTGAACTTGAATTATATGACTAAAATTTGTTTCAGGAAAGATTTCTCAAAGGCTCGATGGGTTGATGATTTGGCTATGGCTGAGGTTGTTGAAAAGAAGGGTAAGATGTGGGTGACTATGGGGATAGTTCGCAATGGCAACACATATTGCTCCATTGAGGAAACTCTGTAGGTGAAACCCAACTTGACTTAAAATTTTCGTTATTGATAAGTTTTAGTTCTTTATTTTAATTTTTTAGAAATAATTTTCTAGGTTTTTGATTGAAATAGGGGCGTTGCACGTTTTAGATGGAAATGACATACATCTTTCTCTAAAAGAACTATATGAAAAGCTTTCAAATGGGAAGAGTGGATGCTATTGGGAGCTCTTTGAGGTGTATAAGCACCTAAAATCTCTTGGCTATGTAGTTGGGCGCCATGGTATTCCTTGGTCTGTGAAGGGTCAACAGATTAAGTCTGGAACTTGTTCACTTGAAGGCAGTCAAGAGAGTAATGAGATGCTAGAAGTGGAACCGAAAGACAAGAATTCTGTCATTGAGTTGTTCAATAATATGCAGATTACAGATGTGAGTCCAGCTTTTAATGTTTATCTTCCAAACAGCAAGTTTAGAAAGTCTTCTCCAGGTGATCCCAGTTTTGTTCTATACATAAGCAGGTAAGGTTATATTGCTTATCCAAGAGTTTGAGGACTCTTCTACACTCATGAATATTTTGTGTTGGGCTATTTTCCCACTTAAGCTTTTTTTTTTTTCATTGATGTCAAATGGCTATTGGTGAAACTGTATTTGAGAAGGATGTATTGTTGCTTACACATCAAGGTAACATTTTCGGAGGAACAACTAGTCAGGAAATGACTGTGTTCAAATTTCTAAGGCTTTGCATTAATAAAAAAAATTGTTGCATTTTTGAGACACGTAAGGCTGAGGTGCATTGGTTTTACTGCAAAATTATCATGGTAAAGAAAAACAAATTAAAATCTGGATTTACTAGAAGTACTACTCTGTGAACTTTTCTTAATTTCTCTGTTCTTCTATTGCTATCAACTTGAGACTCTCCTTATTTTTTCTAAAGACAGCTGAATATAGAATCACACAATTAATATTGTTCTTCACATTTTTGTCAAAACTGGTTAGGCTCTATAAGCTAAAATATAAATTGACTTAGTTGAGTATCTTGTTATTATAGTTCTTTTCCAGAAGCTGCTGAAAAGAAAGTAGTTTATGTAGAGCTTTTCTTCATATGTTATTATATGCTAGCTTTCCTGACTCTATTAAGCCTCTTCTCTAGTCCTCTACTTTTTGGCATAATTTTTGTTCAACCTTTAAATACACTGTTATGAGTTTAACCATCATTGGACTTGTATTCACTTAATTTTGACCCCAACTTGAAAACATGACACAACCAATCTTTAGCATGAAAATTTCCAATGTTATTGTCTATATATCTTATTGTTTTTTCTCTCGTCTTCTCTTACAGGTGCAGTCCACCATCCAGAGTAGAAATTGAGGCCCTTGAAAGAAAGCATGGTGCCATCCCTTTTAAGTTTTTTCATGTAGAAAACGGGCGTGTCAGTTTCTTCTCCTTCGCTAAGACTGAGCTTCCCATCTTACCTTAAGGCCTTTTTATATCCGTTGGCTCGGATGATACCGCAAAAGGATTAAGAAGATTTTTATCTGTCGGCTGAAACATTTCTTGAAGTTCCTAGATTTGGGTATGTTAAAATGGGTGTACTTAGATCTTGAGAATGTGTTGTCTGTGTACTTCCTGCTGGCAGGTATTCCTCTATCATGTTTTCTAATTTACATTTAGTTACTGATTAAGAACTTTATCCCAGGTATAAACATAGTTTACTGTTGGTGGTTTTCATTTTTAGAATTAAGCTAAAGGTCTGATAGGATGTGGCTAATCACAAATTGTAAAATCTTCATGAAAATACTTCAATAGTTGAAGCTTTTATATGATAGTTGGAGTTTCGTTTTATCAGTTGATGTTAGTTAACCGTTAACTCTAGGTATATCTTAAATGTTGTAACGCTGATTATATCCTAGTTAAAAATAAAAAGGCAATTTAACGCATCATCTTACCCTACAAACAATAGTTGTAGAATTTTGCTACTATTTAAGATGTAACAAAACATAGTGCAAGTAATAATATGTGTACTAATTAGTGTTGGTGTCATAATGTCGCCTAGAGTACAGAGACCTAAGTTAAGTTAGACATAAGACAAAATCTTAGATAAAATCAAAGTAGAGCTGTCACTAACCAATCTGTGACACGAGATAAAATTTTAAATGAAGTCAAAGTAGAGTCGTCGTTAATTAATTTGTGTTACGTTGGTTAGCTACCTATAAATCTATAATCAGTGGATCAAAGAATCCAGTCAACTTCATAAAAAGAATCCAGTACCCCCTATCAACAAATAATATAACGAATGTCCGCAATAGTGGGTGGCCAAGCCCGAAGGTGTAAGAGGGTTTGTACAAAAATATAGGTTTGAAAAATGAGTTTGGGTAAAAAATAAGGTTTGTTTAGAAAACGAGCTAAGCCTCGAGTAAGGTCTTTGGCTTGGGCCTAGATTGGCCCGGCTTGAATTTGCAAAAAGAAAATTGTTGTTTTACTGCTGTTTTTCCATTGTTTCCTGCTGTTTTAATGTCATTTTACTATTATGTTATTATTTTGTTGTTATTGTTTGGATATTGTATAACTCTTGTTTTATTATTAATTTTATTATTATTTTAGCGGCATTTGCTTGTTAAGTTTCACTTATCTTAGTAAAATTTTAATACGAGCAAGTCGGGTTAGGATTTTAACATTTTTACCTGGGTTGATTTTAAATTGGGCTGGGTCTGTACATATCAAACGGGCCTATTTTTAAGACTTGATCTAAATCTAACCCGACTCATGAACTCTTCTAATCATCTTTCTATTAAACATGATTCACTTTAAACTATATTTGTTCAAAAGCACGATTTAAAAAAAAATATATACTTATTGAAAACTAGTAATATGGAATTAAATAAAAAAAATTATTACTAATTCATATATTAAAATATAATTAAAAACAATAACCTTATCCAACGTAATAATAGTATTTAAAAAACTGAAAGAAAAAAGGTAAGAAAAAAACACTTAAAGAATTTTATGAAGAAAAATAAAGTGGTGAAAATGTAATTTGCAATAAAAGAATATTATTTAATATAAAAGTAATAGAAAATGTATTTTGTTGATCAAAGGGGTGGTTTTCATCCGAGTCTCTATTTATGGGCATAACAAATATAAAAGAAGTATAGATTTAATTCTAATAATTATTAGAATTTAAAGTACATTAAAATTTTATCTTGATCATGATGCACATCCACTTAATAAGATATTCATAACACAAATAACTCTTTTCAATATTTTAGTCATTAATTATATAAAAAGAAGAGGTTTTTTATATATATATATATAATTAATGTTTTTTTTTTGGTTGTTTTACTATCCATAAAAATTAATTTATTTAGAGGTTCGTGGGTGTCCTCTTATCAATATTATCTTCAAGGTTAGAATCTAAATTTTCTCATATTGAGTGTGTTGTGCCCAAATTGTGCCTGGGCCCAAGACCATTTACATTACAACCCAAAAATCTAAACCCTGACCCAAATCTTTCGCCCAAAACCTAAAAAAACAAAAATGGGAAACCCTAACAGCTTGGTTTAGCGCCGCCGCCAGCAAGGTCCTCCTTCTGCAACGTGCGCCGGACGCCACCACCCCGAGACGTGCGCCACTCCACCACGCCACGTCAGAGACGTGCTCGAACACGTACCTGCAAAATAGAAATAGATCAGTTGTAAAATAAAGGCTATAAAAGCCACAATAGAAATCGGTTTAGGGTTTTTTTTTTTACACGATTTAAGCTGAAAATACGAAAGCAATACGGAATATTTTTGCCAAATACACAAAGTCAGTCAGAAATTAGTAGAGGTCCATTTTTATTTTCATTCCTTTTTTTTCCTTTTTCGTCTTGGATTCAAGTATTGTTGTCTTTTATTTTTATTTTGTTTTCATTTTTTAAGCTATAATATATATATTAAAGCATTTTATAAAAAAAAGGGAACAGGAAGAAACTTACCCGGCCTTCGTCCTCGTGGGGGGACTGGTCGCCGGACTGGTGGCGATACAGCGGCGATTGAGGGATCAAAGGGCTGAAACCCTAGTGAGATGAGAAAGGGGGGTTCTGTTTTTCTAATTTGTGGAATCAGGAAGTAAAAATGAAGGCAAAATGTTTTAAGGGTTTTAAACCCTAATATAAAACGGCGTCGTGTAATCTTTGGGGGAGGGCTCCGCGCGCGCGTGACCCGATCCAGTGCTGGGTCCGCGCACAATTACCCAAAATGGGTAATTTGCGCGCTAGGTCCTCATTCTTCGCGCCTCCATTTAATTGCATCCCTCCTTCATTTTTTCATTTTTTTTTATTTTTCCCTTGGATTTTGTTTGCGTTTTCAATTTGATCCGCACTTAGGCGCATCGTTACAGGAGGGGGTTTATTGCTACTTTGGTCCCCTCAGTCTTGCGCGCGTTTTAATCCGGTTCTCCCCTCCTATTTTATTTCTGATTTTACCCCAAAGCCTCTGTTTTCTATCCAATTTAATCCTTTTTCACTATTTTGGCTATTCTACTATTTAAATTAGTTTTCTTTTTATAACATCTTTAGTACTACTAATTTTTTTTTTATTTTCATTTTTCATATGTATTATTATTATACTTATTTTTTTTATGATATTATATTTTTCTTACTATTACCTTTTTATTAGCACTTTTTTAAAATATTATTATTGTTATATGGTATTATTATATCTTTATTTTTATTATTTAGGACTATTGCTACTATACTATACTTATTATTATATTTATCATTATACTATTTCATTACTAATATTTTTTCTTTAATATTTTTTTTACATACTATTATATCTATTATTGTATATATTATGGTTTACTTTAGTTCCCTTATTATATATCATTACTTTTGCATCTATTATTTTTATCAATTATACCTTTATTTCTTTTACTACCTTTTTTTTATTACCGTTAAAATTCTTACATTTTTATATATTCGTTATTAATTATTCATTATTAGTTTTGTATTTCATTATCATTGCTATTTGTTTTATTTGTTACATATCGTTTTTATAATTGTAATATTACTATTTTTTTCCTTTTTTGTATTTATTGTTATTTCCTATTATCATCGTGTCCACATTTCCACGTTCTTTTTTTGTTTTTTTCCAGAAACTTAAAAAATGTTTCACAAAGGAAATTTTGTGTGTTTGGAAGTTTGGGAAATCGTGCTGGGCTTCGATTTTTTCGTTCACCTAGATCACTAAATATCTTTTAAAGATTTTGATCATGTTTTTGAAAATAAGGCAATGTTTCGTGTGTGGAAGTTCGAGAGATTCGTGCCCAATCGTGCTGGGTTTCGATTTTCTGTTCATCCAAACAACTAAATATCCTTCAGAGACTCTTTTATCGTGTTTCTTAAATAAAGGCAATATCTTATTATTGGAAATTCAAAGAATCGTGCCCAATTGTGTTGGGTTTCGATTTTTAGTTTGGCCAAATAGTGAAATATCATTTTTAAATTGCAAGACATGAATGTTGGAAATCATGAAACAATCTTGGTATCGAGGGTTTGAAACATCGCGTCCTATCGTGCTGGATGTGGTGTTTCATCTTTTCGGAACAAGAGAGTTTCGATATCCAATGTGGGTTATCCAAACATTTTTGAAGATTCATATTTTAAAATATTTTCTAATTTTTCGATATTAAGGACATTAATCAATCAATACGGTACCAATTTTGGGCGTTGCGAGGGTGCTAACCTTTCCTCGTGCGTAACCGACTCCCGAGCCCGTTTTCTTAAAATTCGTAGACCAAAATGTTTTATAAGTGGCCCAATCACACTTCAAAAAAGATTGGTGGCGACTCCGTTTTTGTATTTTAAAGTCGGCCGGTTTCCGAACAAAAAAATGGTTTCGACAGAGTGCAATATATCTTACTATTATATCCAATACTTATTTGTAATGAGATTCCTTAATCAAATGGAGAGGTGAAGCCGAAAATGTTTAAAGGGGCTGGAATTGAATAATAAATTTGAGAGATCAAATCATAAATTTATAATGTATTAATTTATGATCTCATCATTTTTTAAGAGATTAAATATAATTTTTTTATTTTTTCGATGAGTCAAGGTGTAATTTTATCATAATTGATTTTTAGTTTAATAATTTAATAGGGATTTACATGACAATTTTCCCTTTTTGGAGCCAAATCCCCTGATTATACGTCAACAGCACCAATCATGAATGATTCAATTATAATTGGTTACAAATATTAGCTGTGGTTTGCAGAGAAATAAATCGTAATTAATGTATTATTTTCTTTTTTTGAATAGTAAAACCAATATACTAAATATAATTTTTTTTAAAAATGTTAATAAATATCTATAAACAATCAACTCAGTGGGTCTTTGATGATTAGAAATATTGTAAGATTCTTTACCTCAAAAAGATCATTGACTTTTGCTGCTTCTTGGGGGTCTTTACCGGTGGGTGGCATGAGGATGTATTAAAGGACATGCTATGGTAATGGTTGGTAGTGATTACTGTCTACCTGTTGCTTGATTTCACTTGCTCTTTTAAAATGATACCCAACATTTTCATTTTCACACTAACTGATACCCTAGACAAAAATATAAACGTCAAATCAATATTTATAAACTTAGACTCGGAAGTAATCATAAAGTCGAATATAGATTATAAAACGAATATAAAAAATATAAATATAAACTATGACTGTTGATTAGCTTATACAATATGTTGACAAATTTTTGCACAACTAGTTTGGTGTGCAAATGGTTCATGCTTCTTAATCGGTGTCGCGAGTAGTGGTAGAAAGTGGCAGTAGTTGCACTTATCATTATTCGTATCACGACATGAGGACATTAGAATTGCAACACATCCAATAAGCGACGATATCGCAACGAGGAATTTTTCGATGTCATGACGACGAACGACATCGTGACGAGGTGATTTGGGACGTTGCGACGTGGCGATATGTCCCACAAAAATTGAGTTTCTTTTTTTCAGTTTAACTTTGCTATATAAAATGTTACATTTAGTGGTATCAATGTGCTTGGTTCTTGAATATAACAATGAATTTTTTAAAAATGCTTATGACACAATGTTTAAATAAAATTCTTAGTATTTATTTACAAGTCCTTTATATGTTTTTATTTAATTTAATGATAATATATCATATTATTATTCACGAATAGTATATAAATATCATGTAGTATCATTATTCTTATTATTGTTAAAAAGAATGTCATTTCACTTAAAAAGAAACACTAAATTTTATTTCATAATTTTCCTTTTCCGAAATTTGTTTCGTAGATTAACACATACTTGAAGGAAAATAATCATGTGGCAGTAGTTTGATAATAATAACTGATAAAACCTACCTAGTGATATGAGTAATGAAGGAGTCCCACTCACGGTAAACTTCACCTTCGGCCACCGATTGGCGCACCGCACCACTTACTTCTGCCGCTCTCTTCCTTATCTCATCTCCTTCCTTTGAAGCCATCAAACGTTTCACAGCATCTTCAACTACCGCTGCTGTCACTACTTCATCTCGACGTGCCCAGTCCTTGATGGTAATGCCGAGTTTGAGCACCTTTGTGATTAGTACTGCGTTTCTTGGTTGATCCGAATGCACAGGCCAAGCCCCTATTGGTACTCCCATGGTGATGCTTTCCATGCATGAATTCCACCCACAGTGGCTTACAAACCCACCAATGGCAGGGTGGGCTAATATCTCCAGCTGAGGTGCCCAATCTCTCACCACCAACCCTTTATCTTTCACTGAATCTTGGTATCCCTTTGGAAGCTCTGGCCTTCTAACTTCTCCATTGAAAACATCACCTGTGTCAGCATCTCTCAATACCCAAATGAACTTTTGATTGCTTCTTCTCAAACCAATTGCCAGTTCTTGGATTTGTTCATCACCCATTGTGGTTGTAGTCCCAAAAGACACGTAAAGAACAGAGTTCATCGCCTGTTTATCAAGCCATTCCAAACAGTAGTGTCGGCTACCGCAACTGTTTTTCTCAGGTACTTTTAATGGATTAAATGGCCCCAAAGCCCAATGTTGCTTTTCTTTCATATGTTGGCGAAGCAACTCAACGTAAGTACCTTCTATCACTTTGCTTGTGTTATATATACTCCCAGAAGTGACGTTCAGATATCGGTGTTGCAAAGCAATGAACTCCAAGAAATCTTCAGTGAAGCATCCTTCAAGAGAAGGGACATCATTTTCACCAAGCATTTCTGCGTTAACTTGTGGTTTCCCCGTTGATTCCCATAAATAAAAGAAGAGAGTAAAGGCAGAAACAGTGTGGAAAGCATAGGATTCTGTGTTGGGAATTGAACCAACATCTTGAACCACGGATCCCATCATAGAGTCATGAATGATAACGACCTTTCTTGCTTGTGAAGAAAGCATGCGTAACAACTCAGTGACAGGTTTACGAAGATGATAACAGGCATCAAAACATGGCTGGAGATGAGAAGGGAACTTGATTGCTGCATTGGGGTTTGGAGGAGGAGAAGCAAAAGGAGGAACTTGACAGTCATGGAAATGGATACTAGCCACAGCTACCGGATCCCAACCATGAACTCTGACCTTTGCCTGCCGGTTGTGTGTGGATGTACCAACATAATGAACCGGGATGCCATAGGAGAGGACGATCCTAGAGAGGTGAAGCAACTGGTTTAAATGACCTTGTGCTGGAAATGGCACCATCACAACAATCACCGAGTTTTCTTGGTTTGTCATCTTAGGGAACCCCCCAAAAGAAAGTATTTCTTTGAGGAATAATATATGAGATTGTTAGAAAAAGCTATTTGTTTGAGTCATAATATATGAGATTGTTAGAATCTAAGGGATTTAAATCTTTATTTAAATAAAATATAATGGTAAAATAAAATAAAAATAAAATTTTTATAGAATTATATTTTCTTTTATTTTATTTTAGAATAAGGTTTTTTAAATTTTATTAAACTCAATCTATTCTATTTTATATTGATTAGAATAAGATGTTTCGATCTTACTACACTCCTATTAGAATATGATTTTTACAAGCCTATAAATAGACATAGTCTATTCCTCTTCTAATTATTTTGATTTTTTTTCCGAAAGAATTTTCACGTAAAATCTATGTGTTTTTTATTTTATTTCTCTTTTCTTTACGATATATTATCATTACCGATATTTTATTTTATTTTCACATACATGAATCTGGGTTTCATTAGGGGATGGTTATACTTAATATATAAGCAACCATGGGCATAGGCATGGCATTTTTGTTAGACAAAAAATAAGCTGAAAGTGATGCTTCCTTAGCGTTTTTCGACAAATTATGTCAGGCATAATCCATGTGAATTCCATAGTGTGCTTTAAAATGTCATTAAGGCTTTTCAGTGTTGTCTTTTTCTCTGGATGTGAACTTAATCCATGTTGTTGTAGAAAAGTTCTTTGGGAAATGTAATCGTATGTCCCTCTCTTAACATTCAATACATTAAAAACTCATACATCATGCTTTAAATATTTTATATTATTCCTTAAATGTACTTCTTGAACAACCCAAAACTTCATATTATTCCTTCAATCTATATATTCTTATAATATGATGAGTAAAAGGATATATGCATTTTTAAACTAAAAAAAGTCAATTAAATCTCCTTTAAATTATGAATTGCATTATGTCAAAATTGTTAATTACCCACCCCGTTGATGCTTGTAAAATTTTTCTTTAAAATAATTATAAATTATAAAAAATTACTAAAATATTATAAAAATGATTAAGAAGTTATTAAAATTATTAAATTATTATTTTTTTTAGAAAATTATAAAAAATACTAAAAATGTAAAATTATTAGACGCGTCAAAATCAGACAATAACCAAACAATAACCAATCATTTTAATACAACCTAGTGGCAAGCAATAACCAATACAAAAACAATTTAATATAAACAAATCCATTTCTATCATACACATGACAAACAATAAAATACAAAGAAATCCATTGACGTGTACAATAACCAAACAATTTAATACAAATAAATCCAAAACAATATTATGCACATGACAAACAATAACCAAATAAATCTAAACCCGTCATACACTTTGATACAAACAATAATCACATTTGAATCAACATTTAAAAAATGTTCTTCACAACTAGGAATTGATTTGTCATATTTAATTCATATTTAAATCATATTTGAATCCAAAGAAGCCTGATATTATTAGTCAAAAAAATAGGAATTGATTTGTCTTTTTCCTAAAGCTACAATTCAAACTTGCAATTCAATTTGATATAAACAATGATCATATTTGAATCAACATTAAAAAAATGTTTTGAATCATATTTGAATAATTCAATGACATGCACCGTTTTGAATAATTCAATAAAAATTGATTTGTCAAATAGGAACTTATTTGTCTCTTTCCTAAGGCTATCTGTTTGCACATTGAAGACTATAACTTTAGAAAAATCTAAAATTGCCATACACTTTAATACAAACAATAAACATACATAGTGCATAAACCCCATGCGAATGCAACATTTTCAACAAAGAAATCCAGAAAACCCTAAACCAAAATCCCCTGAAATCCAAAAAATCATAAACCAAGTACAAAAACTTACTCATTACAGTGGATGCAACAACATCGACTGCTTCTCTACTACTAACCATTGTGGCCCTAAACCCAAACCACTGATATCTTTTGTTGTCTTCTTTTCTCCTTAAACCCTAGACCCAAAATATCAATCCTTCAACCTTCAATCGTTCAACCTTACAGTTACACTGGAAGTTTCAATCCTTTAATCGTCCAACCTTAAACCCTAAAATGTTAATCCCAATCAATTTTCTTTTCTTCTCCCTTAATCCCAATCGATTTATTTTTTTTACCCTAAATTCATCCAAACATTAGACCCTTCGGCTCCTCGTCCAATGTGGCAAGTTAATTGGCCACGTCACCTGTCTCGTTAGGCCTGTAATAGAAAATGTTAATAGGTGATTGATTTGTCACTTTTCGATAATGTTAGTGACCGATTTGTTATTTTTTGAAAGTTGAGTGACTATTTTGTCATTGAGATTAAAGTTGAGTGACTGTTAGTGTATTTCACCCTAAAATTACTTATAATTTCTTACAAATATAACGACATCCATATTGAATTTTCTTTATTTTACTTACTTTTAATATAATTATTCCTCTTTTATATTATTTAAAATTTGTAAAATTTGAATAATCTTATTTTCCCTAAATCACTCACTTATCCAAACAAAACAATTACAAAAAAATAATCAATTCTAAAATACTAATATTTTAAAAAAATTAAATATTTTAAATATTTTCACTCAAGGACACTTAACTATTTTTTTTTTATTTCAAATCTTGAGTAAACTAAAGTGAAACAAATGGTCACAATGGGAGCGTCTATATATGTTACATGTGCCACAGTGGGACATCAATATCACTTTATGGTCATTTATAATGCTCAAGGATGTTACTTCACTGTAGATTGTAGCTTGAACTTACCATTACGAGGTCACAAGGGTGATAATAAACTTGGTCCCATAATGAGGTATACTGTAAACATATCATTTATATTACGTCACATCCAGACTTAGATCAAATTGATGCCACAATGAGGGGTATGTTTCGAATTTTTCAAAACTTCTCTAACATGTGTTATGTTATTCCAACTTGGTATGATCCATAAGATTTTTGACCGGTGTCTCCCTATATTATGGTATTATCCAGAAGGCTTTTGGCCAGATATCCCTACTAATACTGTTTATAACACTATTCACTATTCGACTGCACAGTCTATAAAGCTATGTGTAATTCATATTCAATTGAATGTTAACTACTTTCACATATATCCATAATTGGCTAATAATACGAACTAGAGTAGTAATCAATTTCGCAATGTATCAAAAACAGTTTCAGTCTGCGTACAAAGTCAAACGTCACATTCAATCACGAATTATCATCTATACTGGCGTTTCGTATATACATAAATAATATATAACACAGTGGCGAAGCCAAGGGAGCTGGCAACGGCCCGTCCCTCCTCCTAAAATGAAAAATTTCCCATTTAGCTTCTTTTATAATTTATAAAATTTTAAATTAGTAATGGTAAAATTATACTTTGACACCCAAAATGATAAAATTTTTATTTAATTCTTTAAAAATTATAAAGATATAGGTTATTGAAATGATAAAATTACATTTTTATTATCATAAAAATATACAATTTAATTCTGAATTCTAAATTTTTTTTTTCACTTCACCTCTATATAACGTATCGTCACATCCATTGTCCAATACTAAGCATCACACTAGGTTACTCAACCTATAACAAAGCTAACCTTACTCTAAATCCCATTTTTTATCTATTCATTACTAGGCCATTTAACTTATAAATATATATATATATATATATATGAACAATATGGTAACTTTAAATTATATTCTATCCCATATGAACCAACCTCACATAACACAACCAACTAACTAAATTTCTATTCATTCTAAAATTTATACAAGTAACTCATTTCAAGAAGGTCACGTTCATTGAATACCATCTATCTTTTTATGGACATCAACCCCTTCACTTGGACATTATCTTCTTAATTGTCTCTTGCTTCTTCACCAATCATTCTTAGGCACCAAATGAGATCAATTTCTCCTTTCTTTTCCCCCCAAGCTGATCAAAACTTATCTCTTTTGCATGGAAAATGGCTTCTTATTTCTATCCCATTACTCCAACTACTATTCTCATCCAGTCATCCTTAGTGGGCTAGGTGGCAATTCATTTCATTGTCACATTTAACACCCACTGATCCACTTATTTTGGTTACTATGAGTGTTTTTTTAAGAAAACCCTTGTTTCACTTTTCCTCATTTCACCACCGATGATTAGCTTTTCAAGCAAAAAGAACGTTACATGCCTTCGAAATAAATTACCACCTATCTTCCTTTGACACCTTGCAACTATTATTGTCGAAATCAACTTTTTGATGAAATCCGCTTTTTGTTTGAAAACGAAAAATTGAAGTCGCCACTAATCCTTTTTATATGAGGTGTGATCGAATCACCTCGAAACTTAATCTTTTTAATAAAAAGTTTAATTTATTAAAACAATGTTTTTTTGTTTACAAAAATCCTAAAAACGGGTTCGGGAGTCGGTTACGCACAAGGAAGGATTAACACCCTCGTGACGCCCAAAATTGGTACCTAGTTGATTACTTAATGTCTTAGTGTCGAAAATTGAAAATTTGAAGAATTTAAATTACGATCTCTCTTTGTATTAATGTATATATTTTTTAGTAAAATCCCTTAAATAGATCAAAACGTATGTAAAAGGTTTTATTATCTCGAGATAACAAAAGATTACATCCCGTAAGTTAGGACACGACGTCTCGAATTCTCAAAAATAAGCTTGCCTTTTATTTTTTATATTAAATCTCACGTATCTTAATTTTAAAAGGATATTCGGTCATCTAGGTTCAACGAGAAAATCGGAACCGCGTAAATTAGGATAGGAATTCTCAAATCCCCAAATACAGAACATTGCCTTATTTTTAGTTATTTCTTGAAAAAAATAGATTCACTATTTAATATGATACGTGATTGAGTCGCAGTGAGGAGACAAATAAATATATTTAAAATATAGTATAGACTAAATAAATAAAAATAAAATGACTACGCGAATAAAGAGAAAAGAAAATCGAAATAATCATGGTAAAAAAAAAAAAACAAGCAGTTGAGATCACGATAATCTAATAGTAATAATACAACACAAGTTGATCATAATAACAATGATACTTATTATAATATGATTAATGTTTTATTTAATAATATAATAAATAATAATAACGGTATAGTAACATGCATAATAAAATATAAAAGTATAGCAATGACATTAATAAATCATAATATTAATATGCATAAATAATAATAATAATAATAATAATAATAATAATAATAATAATAATAATAATAATAATAATAATAAATGAAAAAAAATAAAAAAAAAGATGCACAATAAAGGAAAATACAAAAACAAGCCAATTTTAAAAACATAAAGAAAAATAATAAGTAAGTAAAAAAATAAAAGTGAAAACTAATAAAAGTTTAATTAAAAATTGAAAATAAATAAATAAATAGAAAAAAAAATGAAACAGTTTAAAAAAAAATTGAAGTTAAATAGTCTGAGGATTGAATTGAAATCAGAATGAAATTAAGGGTACAAATTGTAAATAATATAAAAAGAAATAAGGATCTAAATAAAATGCGCGAAAAACAAACAAGGAACAAATGAGAAAATATCCCAATTCTTGGGACATGCGTCCATTCAGTGAACATAGGACCAAACTGATAACAGCGTAAAATTAAGTGGTGAAATTTCTAAAAATAAAAAAGTGAAATTAGGATTAAATTGAAATGGAGTTTAAAAGCGGAAGGACTAAGAGTGCAATTCAACCCTTCCGCAAAAACACGATCCTAGGCGGCGGGTCGAGTCGGCGCACAGGTCATATGCCAAACGACGTCGTTTTGGCCACTGGTGTTAATGTCCAAAACGGCGCCGTTTTGTACCTTATATAAATAGCAAAAAATGTATAAAAAAAGCATTTCCTTTCATTCTTTCAAAAAAAAAAAATCTGAGAGCTCTCAGATTCTCTCTCGCCCCTTTTCTGCCGGATGTGGTTCAGGCGCCGGACCACCGTGGCGGCCGTCGGTCACCGACGATGGCGCCGACGTCCACGGTGGCCTGAGAAGGCGAAAAGACCCCCTTTTTATCTTTTTATTTTTTTAAAACCTAGAAAGAAAAAAAATATTGATCGTGCCCTTTCGTTTCCCCTTTTGACGAAGCCCGAAGGCTTGCGAGGCGGAGGAGATCTCCGACGACAGCTCCGACGACCGAATAGGTGAGTCCCCTTTTTGTTTCTTTTCTTATCTCTTTTTTAAATAAAAATAAAAAATAAGACGATAAAAAAAAATCACCTTTCGAAATCTTTGTTTTTTGTTTGTATTTGATGTTCGTCTCCCAAAAAAATCTTTTTATAGCCGATTACATATTCTTGTTTACTATTGATTTCTACTGTTTTTTATTGTTCCTATTGTTTGCTTTTTGTCTTTGCTTCTGTTGTTTCTTTGTTGCAGGCGTTGACGGAGGACGAGTCTGGCTATTTTGGTGAAATGGAGGAGTAGAGGGTGCGCCAGGGGGGTGAGCCAAGCCTCGGGACGAGGTACGGGTGGCGTGCCCGAGGAGGAGCGGTGCACATGGGGCTGGAAACCCTCGGATTTCTGAAAATGTTTAAGTTTTTGGGCCCGAGCGAATTGGGCCTACGTTTTTTTATATTTGAGCTATAATAGATTGAACTATTATTTGGACTTTATTATTATTATTTTTTATTTAGTTTTTTGTGTGTCTGGGCCTGGGCGAATTAAGTCTGTTACAATTATTATATACGGCTGAAATAAAGAATAGAAGTTTGTTTTTTTTTTTCCTATCCATATTCTTTTTGTCGAAATAATCTCCTTTTGCTTCTTTGTCTTTTCCCCCCCTCTAATCAAACGTGTAACTTCCATGCAACTAATGAGATTATTGACAACATTCCTTTACACCTATCTGATAAGTGTCATTTACTCTCACTTAAATGCTATTCTAATTTCATTGGTTTTGTTCAATTTTACCATCCACTTCATTTTGGTGGTTTAGTTGCCACCATGTCCATTTGCCCCCATCATGTTTTAAGTCCTCCTACTTTATTCAAATGAAAAACTTTTGAATTTACTATTCATGCTTACCGGAACTTTTAGGACGTTACATCCGATGTTAACTTATTTTGAATTTTTTTAATATAATGTTAGAAATAAGGGATGAGATAATACGATTTAGATTTATACTAAATTAGTGTCTAATAAAATCTATGAGATAATACGATTCAGATTTATACTAAATTAGTGTCTAATAAAATCTTTAATCATCTCTTCATACACGTCTAATTTAAAAACTGGCCCAATAAACAATAAAAATAGGACGCTTTCTAAGAAAATCAAATGCGATAATTTTTCCGCCACATAACGGTAATACAAAGGTTTTAAACGAGATTTTTCAACATAAAACTAAGTTTTGTTTCAAATGGCACAGCCGTTTAATAAATCGAACTTAACAATGGATGACCTAATAAATTTGTGTTTTTAACTTTATGCAACCGCGCTAAATTTTTCAGGAATTTAACAAAATAGCGTTCTTACAATCGGACATTTTTACTTAATCATTTCAATGGTTAATGTAACATTTAAAATTCAGTCATAATGTCTAAATCGAGTTTGAGAGGTTACATATATAATATCTCCCAATCCTCCAATAACACGTGTGCCCTGTATTAGTGAAGGGCCCTTTAAAAAGGAAAATCTTTTATGTTCCTCTTTTTTATCTATAAAAACTTCACCATCACCACATTTTTCAATCACCCCCACTTTTATTTTTGAGGGAGACTATTGTTAACCTTTCTAGAGTGAAAAAGATCATTTGGCATTTCGTGCTGCTGTCAACCTCTCTTTGTGGTATGTCTTTTCACTTTTTCGAATTTATTTTGATAATTTTTAATAAGTTCTTCGTAAGGAATTATCTTGATCTTCTCAATTTGATTATTTGCGATTTTAGATTTTTTTAAAGTTCCTCAAAAGAAAAGTAAGTTATAATCGTTGGAAAATATGAAAATCACATATATAATAATGGTAATTACGTGTTATTATTTACTATCATGATAGGTTAGTTCGAATTAAAAGTGATCTTATTTGGTTAGAATTTTATTGGGCTTTAATTATTAAATAAAGTATGGGTTAAATATGTGAAGATACTCTTCTAATTAAATTCTAATTAATTATGGGCTAATTAGAATTTGATTAGAACTAATATGACAAGGTTATAAATATTACGGTTATGGTCCCCAAATTATACACAAGATATTTTTTCTAATATCCCATCATTAGGATAGAGAGAGCATATATTCTCCGAATTTCTTGTGTGCTAATTTGGAAGATCAAATCCTCAAGATCCAATAAAATTTTAAGAAATTCATGAATTCAGGTATGCTTCCGCATCTAGTTTTGCTCTTGATTTATTCTTGATGATTTGACATGATAAATATTAGTTTATTAAGTTTTATTTTAAATTTATTTTACAAATTTAACAGTAATATCTTCATCTTCGTATTCTAGTTTCGAATGTGGCAGCAATGTGAGCTGTCGTGAGGTGGTGGTCGCAATAACGGAGGATTTGACATTATGCGATTAGTAATGTCTAGATAATTACCACTCTTTTAATAGGGCTCAATTCTTTCAATTCTTTTAACAAGGATGGAAGGGTTTAATTTCCATTCAATTCCTTAGACATTATGCAATTAATGGTTAGATAATTACATCGCTTAATTATTTCCATCAGCACCCTTTCAAGACACTTAATTTAAACATAAATATTCTGAAGTTTTATCATTCACCTCAAAATTTACTATTCATGCCTCGAAATTGTGCCATTTTGAGGATGTTACAAATCGAACATTATTAAGATTAATTCAATAACCTACCATGTTGATAATCATGCACTTTATTAGGTTGGTAGATAACTAGCGTTAGAGAGGAATTGCATTCGTAATTTCGATTAGAGTCAAGTCAGCTTCCCTGAAAGATTTTATCCTTGGCGTACTTCTTGTGAAGTATTTTGTTGTAGATTACCACTTGATGATACGTGCACTTGTGATTGTGAATAGCCACGAGAAACTAGTTTCCAACTTCCTAGTTTTAAAGATTTTAACACTATTTTTAGGGGGTGCTTGGTTGGATAAAAGGAGAGAGTAGAAAAGTGAAAAGAAAATAAATTTTGAGTAGTCTTGATAGGAAAGAAGTGTTAGGGTAAAAATAATAGGAGAGATTATCATTTTTCTATCCCAATTCATAAAAATCAATCTTCCCAGGAGAGAAAATGAGAGGTGTATATCCATTCAAAATTATGTATTTTTCAAATATTTTATTTTTTTCTTTTTTCATTTTTTTAACTCTACCAAGCAATAATGAGAAAAAAATTAATTGTTCTTTCACTTTTTCCATCTTCCCTATCAAGCACGCAAATAAAATTCAATTTTCCATCTTTCTAATTTTCTTTCTTAAAAACAAAATTTTAGTCAAATGTGCCGCTGAAAACATTAATACCTCACATAATATTTGGGATAGAATCTTGTCCCCATATCCATCTCAAAATTCCAACGTGGAGAAACTAATAACATTGAGGGAGGGCTCCACGAGGCGAAGTTTTCATATCAAGATGCCAGCCCATTGCGGACCACGGCTTCATGATGAAAATGTTCATCTTGTCAATTTCATCACCGAATATGAACATGAATATGTTCTCCGGTTCATGAACCTCAATGGTGCCTTTTAAAGGCCATGCTTTAGAAATTAATCACGTTTTTCAGGGGATTGAGCTTTGGTACCTTCACAATGGTAGCTTTCCCGACAAGAGAGTGTATGCGAATCTTCTCGCTCACATTAATATCTATCTCTAGCTCGAGAACATGAAGATCAAATGAATGATCTTCTTGCGGGATGATCCCCATGCTAAATAAATAAAGCTTCCAAATATCTTCTTATTGTTAACCCCTATTACTTTTTTGGTAGAGATATCTATTTTACTGTCCATAAAGATTCTTTTGGAATTGTGATTGT
Source organism: Gossypium australe (assembly GCA_005393395.2). Taxonomy (NCBI): domain Eukaryota; kingdom Viridiplantae; phylum Streptophyta; class Magnoliopsida; order Malvales; family Malvaceae; genus Gossypium; species Gossypium australe. The sequence goes on from CM016614.1 coordinate 131,295,478, forward strand.
TTCTCTTAACAATGTTATTTTTAAAGTTCGAATTTAAAATTTTTTCTTCTAAAAGTGAAATGTAACTCACCATCACACCCAACACTTCTTGCTACCTTTATAACTTTACAATCAAAGAAAAAAAAAGGTTAATATATATACACACATATATTGCCATTTAAATTTGTCCATTTGTATTTAGTTAGTACCTAATTTTTTTCTTGAATCTAATTGGTACTTGAACTTATATTTCGTCATCGGAATTAGTATGTATGTATGTACTAACACCGTTAGTATGTGCAAATGTGGCACTAATAGCCAATTTAGTAGTGACACGTGGTAGCCTCTCAATACGTCACATGACAAACATAAATTTTAAATGAAATCTTTAAAAATATATAAACTAATAAAAAATATAATTTTTTCACATTAAGAATGAACCTGAACAACAGGTTTTTTTAGAAATATTTGAATTTGAATACTCATTTATCCATATTCATTCTAAATGTATTTTTAATAAGTTTATATATTTTTATTTTTTTAATAAAATATGCCAAAGGTATTTATCAACGGTAGATCCTTTAGACTCAACATCCACTATGCTCCAACATCGAATCGTTGGTGAGGAACATTATGAAACTGCACAAAGAGTTAAGCAAATCTTAGAGCGTTATAAAGAATTTCAGGACATTATAGCTATCCTTGGGTTGGACGAATCGTCCGAAGAGGATTGCTTAACCGTAGCAAGAGCGCAAAAAATTAAGCGTTTCTTATCACAACCCTTTTTCGTAGCGAAAGTATTTACTGGTTCCCCAGGGAAATATGTTGGTCTAGTAGAAATAATTAGAGGATTTAAATTGATCATTTTTGGAGAATTAGACTGTGTTTCTGAACAGACGTTTTTAAAGTTATTTATATTATTATTTTGGAATTAAAAATTAAGTAAAATTTAAAACCTATACACACCGAGGAAAGGCATGTTAATTGACCCCATCCATAAGTGGTCATCTTTCTCTTGCACTTCACTTATGGAACTCATTTTATTCCCACTCTCAAGTTCCAAAGTTTCTAAAATAACACCCTCTTCACTTATCCTCATTGCCAGCCCACTCCCTAAATACTTCGACATCACTGAATAAGCTTTGGTAATGACATCAACAGGCAATACCCAAATCAAAGCATTCCCTAGTTTTGAATACGAAAGAATCCATGACAAAACCTTGCATCTTCGTGAATGAATCGCTACCCAAAATCCTCCTCTGGGGCTCCTTTTGATATTGTCTGGGAATCCTGGGAGTTGTGCCAATGTTTCCAGGTTTCCAGCTTTGGGTGTTGATAACCAGTACCTTAGGATCCTGCATTTGGTGGTTTCTGCAAACACAAGAAAGCTGCCATCTTTGCTTAATGCCACTCCATTTGGGAACGAAAGATTGGTTAGAAGGACAGTGATTTGTTTGCTTTCTTGCTCGTATTTCAACAGCATTCCTGTTTTATCCCCACTTAGAACCACTGCTATATGGTTCCTGCAAAACAGTTTGTACCACTTTTCAATATTCTTCATACACCATTTGAACTTATTTTTCTTGTTAAAAGGAGGAGAAGAAGAGGATGATAAATAAGATTTGGGTGTTTCTAATCTAAAATCTATAATATATATTACCAAAACAAAATCTATAAATTATCATTGTTTTAAAGCTCTTGAGTTGGTTTCATTGTTTTAGAAAGATGAAAATAATTATTTATATGGTTTTTCAACTTTACAAAATAAATTATTTTAACTTCAGTTTTTTTTATTTCTTTTAGTTTTTGAAGTTGCATTAATAGTGAATCCCAAAATGGGATCCACGTGATAATCCACATGCTCCGTTAGTGATTAATTAAATTTTAAAAATTAATTTTTTTATCATTTTTATACTTTTTAAATCATTTTTAATTTTTAAAAATAATTTCATATTTTTAAATTTTCTAAATTTTAAAAATTAATTAATTGTTAGCATAGTTTCCATGTGCATGCCACATCAACAAAGTTGACAAATGTTAATTTTTTCATCTATAACGTAAGTTTAAAAGTTAAATAAATCATTATGCCTAAAAAAAAAACATACACAACAATAAGATTTGAATCTATGTCTCTTTAATTTTCTAAATTTATATTTTATCATTTAACCAAAGCCTTATTTGTTATTTATAACATTTTTTAAAAATATATTTGTTACATAATTTTATTTTTCCCTACATTCATAATCTATTATATATATTAAAAGATTGACTGGGTTAGTGTCACATTTCAATAGAGTCTCAACTCAATTAGGAAATTATCAAAAAATTCAATTATTTTACAAAGTAACAAATATTATTTTAAAGATATTTATGTCTTTTTACATTTTGATAAATCTAAAAAAATACATATATATATATATATATATATATATATATAATAATCATAAAATTTTTTATATAAATATTTTTAGAATGAAATCTAGTGAAAATCTAATAATAATAAAAGGAGAGATTGATATCATAGAACCTTAGCAGACACATTAAATTGAATGAGAAGAAAACAAAAGATTCCTTTTGGTGAAAGAACTTGATTCAACTTCACAATTAGTTAAAGAATTTCGAATCTCTCACTACTTGGCTATCTAGGTAAAAAGAAGTTAATAGATATGGTTAATTTTAATATATTTTTCATTTGTTAAAATTAGTTGTTATATTTTTATTTTTTTGAACAATTTAATTTTTTATTGAGTGAAGCGCGTTTGTAGACTAGTTTTAACAAATGAAAAATAGAAAAATTACGTTAAAAGAAATGAAAATAGAGGAAAATAGAGGGAGAAGTTGAAGAGATAAAGAGAAAAAAAATTAAAAGAACATATAAGAAAAAAATTGTTCAAAATGAAAAAATATCGGGGGCAATTGTATAATTTAACCAAAAATTTTTATTTGAAATGATGATTCAACGTGCCACGTCAGCTTTTCGTTACACCGCTAACGGCAATTAACGGCTCAGTGACTAAATCACAACATGAAACAAATAAAAGTGACTATTTTGATAGTTTACCCTTTATATTAATGTGTGGTTGGTGTAATTATTTATTTTTTCTAAAAAAATAATTTTATAGTTTGAAACTTCAATTATTATGAATACGTATGCAAAACATATGAAAATAATGACAATATGAGAGAGAAATTTAAAATCCATAAAACAAATTATAAAGCTATAAGAATATATATTAAAAAAATACCTAATATATTTTATTGGAAGCAAAAGAAGGTATAAGATTAGTTTCATATTAAAAAGCCTTAAATTCAATAACCCATACTTATTATACTTTTAATACCAATAAATCACAATTTTTTTTATGAAAATAAATTATAATCTTTTTTATTTGGTTAGTTGTGGACAAAACAAGCTTTCGCAATTCTAAATTCAATAATTCTATATTACTTAGGGAAAGCTTTCTCTTAAGGATATACATATATAATTCATGGTATGCAATATTACGAGCATAATCGTAATTTAGACTCAGGCTATTTTTAAAGAAATTGAGCATCCGTCTAATAGACTATAACTTGAAATTCTGCAAAATTATGAATATATATAGAAGAACTTTAACTTATGATGTAGTAAGTGATATGGTCCACAAATATTTTTAATCAAATCACATTAAATAAACCTAACCATTTAGTACATCTCTAATCAAATCACATTAAATAAATCTAACCATTAAAAGAATAGATGATAAGTTTGGCTAGCATTAATACACGTGGGTGCCCTTCTTTACTATCACATGATTTCAGCAAATGAAGATTATCCACAAATCAATCAATAATATAGAGAAGTTAACAGTCATGTCCTATTCTATTACCATAAAAGCTCTCTATGTTTAGGTAATTACTCTAATTCATATCATGCACCAAAGCATTGAGTAGAAACAATTTATGTAATGATTTAATAGTAGATAGAATTTTAGAGATGGTATGTACCTCCTGTGATAAATAGAAGAGGTGTGGGTGAAATAAATGGAGCCATCAGATTGATTGATGTCCAAGCTATTGGTGAATGTGAAAGGGATAGGTTGAGGTTGAGCATGCGTTGGGATAGGAGTGGCTAAGCCACCCGCTGGACCTAGTTTTAGCAGTCCCATGTATGCATCCGCAATGTAAAGGTCACCGGTAGTCTCGTGGAAGCATATGCCTAATGGACGTCCACATATGTGTTCCCTTGTTTCATGATCGTGTTTCCCTTCACACCCTTCTCTGTTAAAAACTCATCATCTCAGTCTCATCACTAATAATTTTGTAGCAAGTGTTGGTTTTTTCCTACTATAATAATAATAATAATAATAATAATAATAATAATAATAATAATAATAATAATAATAATAATAATATGTCACTAATTTGGAGGGTGGGCGTGCGATGCAGAATATAAGCCACACAAGCTTGTCGAGGGAAAGACATTTCTAATCCTATACACGTGAGTAGCTATGATACGAGACGAACAACATCACATAATAACAATTTCTTCACCTATATCCAGAAAACATTGTATTTGAAATATAAGTTAAAAATTTGTAATTAATTTTAATGGCATAAAAATAAATATTATATAGCCAATTGAGTCTCGACATCAATATTATTGTTAGTATAAGAAAACATAGGTTTTAATGCGTTAAAACGCATTATCCTCCTATTTAAAGGTTGAGGAGGGACTATGAGCAATTTTAAGCATTATATAAAAAAAAAAAACCTATAAGAACCTATAATCAAATTAATATTCAAAAAATGACTTATAAATTATTTTTTATTTACTTGAAAAAAGGACTTCATAATTTTATCAAATAATGTTTTATTATTAGGATAAGTAAAAAAAATAAAATCTAAAATTTAATATAAAAAATTGAAATTCAAACCAAGCCATAAAAAATCCGAGCTAACCAAACCATTGATGGAGGATAAACATAAACTAGATTGCTTATGAGGAAAAAAACAATAACTTGTAAGACACGTACCTGTTAGGAGAAGTGATGCCAAAACTGATCCACCGATGCTCATTTGGTTGCCACTTGATAATCCGACCGTCGGATATTCCAACGTAGGGACCGTCTCCAAGTGGGTGAAATGCTACACTTTCAGGTCCTACGGCATCCGTAATTGGGACAACTTCCATTTCCCCAAGTTTGCCGTGGAAAGGTTTCCCAAAATGATTGACGGCGATGAGGGAGAAGAAAAAAACAGTGGTGGCTAATGCGATGAAGGGTTTTGAGGCCATGCTGAGATGAGTAAGGAGGAGAAGCAAGTGGTGTGAGCAAAAAGCAATGCCAATGAAAGGAATAATTCATTCATATGTTGCCAATAACACACCTGCTTTCATGCCACTACTTTTGCAATTTTATTCTTTCCTTTTTTTTTTTGTTGGCCTAATGTGAAAATATATTACATATATAAAGGGAAAACATGTTAGCACCGTAGATGTGCTTATCTCAGAAATTCACAAGTGTGTTTTTTTCCTTTTATTTATTTCACTTCAAAAATGCAGAAGTGTGTTTTTTTCCTTTAATTTATTTCACTTTAACTATTTTAAAAAAATCAACTAAGTCATTCCTAATTTTTTTGCATTTAATTGAGTTCTCAAATTTGCAAATTTCATCAAAATAAATTCTTTGAGTGTTAATTTATTGACATGACTGTTAATGGTATTGACGTGGTTATCATGTTAATAAAATTAAAATTTTAAAAAATAAATAATATATTTTAATATATAAATAACATTTAATTTTATTAATTGTATGTGTAAAAATTTTCTTAAAAATGTAAATATATCCTATTATTAAATACACATTTTTAATATAAAATTTAATTTTAAAAAATAATTGTTACTGTTATAAAATAAAAGACAAAGAATAAATAACAAAGAGAATGGGAGAGCAAAAGAGAGAGCGTATTTTATTGATAAATTGGAATATTTATAATATTTCTCCAAAGTTTCTATTTATAGACATAAGAAGTACAAATGAAGTAGAGATCCACTTTCTAATCACTATTAGAATTTAAAGTACATCAAAACTCATCTTGATCTTGATGAACATCCACTTAATAAGATATTCATAACACTCCACCTTGGACGACCATTGGTAGATAATGTGTCTCGTTAAAATTTTACTAAGATAAAAACCCTATGGAAAAAATAATTCTTAGGGAAGGAAAAAGAATACACATATTTATAATACGCATAATATGTTGCTTCATTAAAAACCTTACTAGAAAAATGCAATGTGACAAAATATTGGTTAAGGAAAAAAGAGTATAGCGCATATTTACTCCCCTAAAAAAAAATCACATAATATCTCATATTCTACGTATTTAATCTTGAATACTAGTTTTTCAAATGACTATTTGAATGTATTGCTAAACATTTGTATCACCATTCTTTTGAAAGTCATGAGTGAGGGAAAATTTGAGGGGAATATTCTTCAGGAGTTTCAACAATAATCATAGGAAACTTTAATCATAATTCTTCTATAAAAATATAAGTAGGTATTTTGGATCATTTTATTATCCTCCTTCAACTACTATTCATTTAGTCAAATTTACCACATATGTTCAAATTATTTCAATTCATATAAATAATCAATTTCCTGAGAATTTCAATATGCTTCTAGCATTTTAAATCCTTCAATGATTTTAATATAAACTTTACTATATAGTGATTCATAAAAGGTTGTAATAACAACCATTAAACGCAAGTTAAATCTTTTATGAACTGTCAGTTTAATAATATAACTAAAGTTTATTGCATCCACCAGAAAAGAATATTATATCTTTTCATAATCAATGTTGGGACTTAGCGAAAAACTTCATATTTTTATTCTGCTTTTGCAAAACTACTTCATTTGTACCCTCACTGGCTTTATACCTTTAGATATTTTGACTACTAGTCCAAAAACTCCACGAATTTAATTGTACTCGAGTTGCGTCTTTCTATTTTGAGCAATATATTCCATATCTATATTTTTCAATAGATTTATTTAAGATCCTTCTTTTATTTTATTATTTCAACAATAATATTGCATACGAAACCATTGTCGACCACTTTTATTATCGATTCCACATTTCCTCAAATTGACATAACTTATCAAGATATCTTATTTTCACTATTTTAATCTTCAGTTTCAGGTACCTGAATCTCTTCTGGAGTTTTACTTATTAGTTATGTCTTGGGTCTCTTCTAGAGCACCCGTATTCACTATATGACCATCTAGATTTATTATTTTCTTTTATGAGAATTTTGATATTTGGAACTTGTAATGAGTTATCATTGTTGAACTTCTAGTTCAAATTACTCTCCCCCTAACTCATTACAAGTTATTATTTCTCTCCCCCTAATGTCAAGAAAATTATCAAATCAAAATAGTAATCACAAATCATATCATAATTTGAATCTCCAATACATTCAAAACATCTAATAATACAATGAGACTTGTAATTAATATATATTCTCAACTTGTTTTGAGGAGTCAATCATCGTTATGCGTTTTGGTGGATCAATTTTATATGCGCACATACAAAAGTTCAAAGATGAAAAATATTTAGCTCTTGACTAAAAACTAATTGTAATGGGGAGTATTTATAACTTATTGGCTTGATGCGTACAACATGTAAATCAACATAATGTCACGTTGAAATAGGAAGTTTAGTTCTCATAAATAATAGTTTATACATTAATCAAAGGCGTTCAATCAATAATTTCTCTAAACAATTATGGACATAAATAATAAACTTTTACAAAAAAAATTCAAACTCAATGAATAAAAAACTGAGATATAAACTCATCGGTATTAGCAAGATGAATTGTTTTAATTGCATGATCTGAAATTAATTATTTAAACAAGCAATCTTGGAAACGACAGGTTGCAAGTTGATAACACATATGTGATTATTATAATAGCCCAAATTTCAGCGATGTCGAAAATAGTGGTTCGAGACCACCAAATGCGCCAAATGAACTGGTAGATTATATTTTTAATATTTACGAGCCAAATGTAGCTTTTAAAATATTATTGAAATAGTAAATTGTATTTTTATAAAGATTTATTTGGTCAAGAAATTGAGAAAAAAGAGGTATCGAGATCTCGGTGTTATAAACCGAGTCATAAATATTTTTATGAATATTTACGGAATTTCAATAACGTATTATTAGAATTTCGTTAGAAAATTTTGACGTTTGGGTGGTTAATTAAATAAAAAGGACTAAATTAAAAAAGGTGTAAAAGTCGCTAGAAGGATTAAATAGTTTAATTGTCAAATGAGGAAGGACCTAAAGTGCAAATAACCCAAAGGAGATATTTTGGGCGGCAATAGCTGAGAAAAATCAGGAAATGGGTGAAATAAGGGCAAAATTAGAAAATTGTCAAAATTAGCTAAATAAAAATGAGACCAAATTGGAATATCTAGAATTCTCTTCATTTCTCTTCATTTTCATCAGATGAAAAACAACCATGGAAGAGAGTTCAAGCTTTTTTCATACTCTAGATTCATGTAAGTTTAATTCTTGCTTTCTCCTTGAAATTTCTATGTTTTTGGACTTTTACAATTGGGTCCAACTTACTATGTCATTGGTTTTTGATTCTATGGCTAATTTTTAAAATTTCTATGGATGAGTGCTGGAAGAATATGATGAATAAATATAGAATTGAAGCTTTAATTTTGATATATGATGATTTTATCAAGTAAAATTGATGGAAATTGGTTTTAGGACCTAATTGTAAAAGAGTTTGGAATTAAGGTCTAATGCTAAAGTTCTAATTTTCAAGGGTTAGAAAGTGTAAAAGCCCAAATTTGTCAGGGCAAACCAAAATCATTAAACCTTAACCAGTAAAAAAAAACCAATTAAAAACAAGAATTATTAAAGTCCATTACAACTAAACAGTCCATTAACAATAAAAAAAAACAAACAGCCCAATTTTGGCCCAAACTTGGTCCCTATACATTACGGGGCCCAAAAGGCCCGAAAGCTTTAACCTTTCCAGAAACCCTAGGGGTTTCTAGAGTCTCATAGCGCTACAACCCCAGCCAGACGATTGGGCTACCTCGTCCCTCACACGCGCACCACGCGCGCGTCGCCACGTCCGCGCGTTCAAGCCTCCGTACACCACCACAACTGGAGCGCCGTACCTACGAAGAGGACAAGAAAAACAACAACAGCAAGAAAAACAAAAAGAAAAAAACTGTTGTATTTTCATTTTTCAATTTTTATTTTCGACATTCGGCTATAAAAGTCGGAAGAAACATTGTATACGAACACTGACTTACGCATACAAAAATAGAAATAAAATAGAAAGAAAAGAGTTTTTGAAGGTGATTCTCAAATTGGAGTTTTCTTTTTTTGATTTTTCTTTTCCCTATTCTATGCTCTCTTTTTATTTTACTGCATGCGAAAAAACGAAACAAATAAAAGAAGAAGAACTTATCTATTTAACACCGCCACCGAATCCCTATTACTTCGTGGAAATGGAGGTTTAAATGGGGGTTTCGAAAGGTGAAAATGGCCAAGCCTTCGGGCATGTTCGCAAATAGGTCACTTTTGGCCTTCGCGTGACTCCATTCGCTGACCTCAATGGCGGATTGTTTGATCGAATGGCCATTTCTTGATTCGGCCGAACATGGGAGAGGCCGGATGGTTTAAGTTTTTATTTTCATTTTGTTTTTTAGTTTGAAAGGAGGCTAAGGGTTCTAAATTTTAGGGTTTATTTTTGTTTATAAAAGGAACGAAACTGCACCGTTTAGGGCCTATTTCAATGGCTCCAAAACGGTGCCGTATAGGCCTAACCGATTCGACCCAATCCGATACCCTCAGGATCCGCGTGTTTACGCGTTGAAGGGATAATTGCGCGCCTGGTCCCTCCATTTCGCGCTAACATTCGATTGGGCCCTGTTTGCATTTCTTCCGTTCTTTAATTATTTCCTTATAATTCATGTGCTGTTTCAATTCGGCCCAGCTTGAACGCTGCGTTTGGGCTATAGAATTATTTTCTGTTTTAGTCCCTAATCATTTGTGCGCATTTTAGCTTGGTCCTTGACTTTGTCTAAATCATTCTATTTATTTATAAAGTAGCCCGTCAATTTTATTATTATTTCAATTAAGTTTTTTTTAGTTTTCGTGCACAATCTTTGTAATTTTCTTTTATAGAAATAAATTTATGTTTTAATAAATTATTTTGAGTTATTTTATTGATTTTTTAACAATGTTTTAATATGTTTTACTTTCCATTTGTATATATTTTTTTAAATCTATTACATGAATGTTTAATTTCAAAATGTTCTCCTATATGTTTCTTTGCGTCGATAATTTGTATAATATCGAATTTAAATATTCTTATATATTATTAATTTATACACACACACACAGATATATATATATATATATATAGTATTAAAGCTATCTTACTTTATGTATATATTCTTAATTTCATATAATTTTATGTATGTATTTTCTTTTGAATTTATTCACGTATATATATGTATATATTTTTCCTTTTAAATTTATTTATGTATATAATTGGTTTCTTTAAAAAACCCCATTTTAAATTATATATTTATTTATTCAAAATGCTTTCACATGTCGTCATTATTTTTATATTATATCAAGTTTTTATTACATGTGTATTATTTAAATTGACGCATATTATTTTCTATGTATTAGGTGTTTATTTGTTTGTTATTGTATGGATTATATTTCTTAATTTGTAACCATTAATTATTTGTGATTCATCATTGTAATATTTTTGCATATGATTGTTACTTTTCTTTGTATATTATCATTCCATTGCGATTTATTTGTTAAAGAAAATCGAGTTTAATGTCGTTCAAATCTCAAAATCATTCAAAGTTTTTTTTTAAAAATAAGGCAATGCTCATGTTTGGAGGTTTCGAGAAAATAGTGCCCTAACTTATTGGGTTCCGATTCTTCTCGTTAAAACCTAGCAACCGAGTTCCCTTTTCATTTTTAAATTGAAATATTTTAAATAAAAAAACTTATTCTCGGGAATTTGAGACATTGTGCCCTAACTCACTGGGTGTGATGTTTTATCATCTCGAGATAAGAATTTCAAAAAAAAAGGAAAGAAAAAAAAAGGCAATGTTCCGTATTCAGGAATTTTGAGAAATTGTGCCCTAACTTACTGGGTTTCAATTTTTCATAAAGCCCAAATAACCGAATACCCTTCTCAAACTTTATTACGTGGGTTTTAAAAATCAAAAGATAAATTTAATTTCGAGAATATAAGATGCTGTGCCCTAACTTACTGAGTACGACATTTTTTCTTCGAAATAAGAAGTTTTGGCATCCAATATGATACTGTCCAAATGTGTCTTAAGCAAACGGATCGTAATCTAGAATCTTTTCAAATTTTCGACATTAAGACATTAAGTAACCAATTAGGTACCAATTTTTGGGCGCTACGAGGGTGCCAACCCTTCCTCGTATGTGACTGACTCCCGAACCCGTTTTCTTGAGTTTTTGTAGACCAAAATATGTTTTAATAAATCAAAGTTTTCAAGGTGATCCGATCACACCTCAAAATAAGGTCGGTGGCGGCTTCACTTTCGTTTTTAAAATCGATCCCCGCTTTTTCAAACTCGTAAAAATGGTTTCGACAGCTTGCCAATTCCGCTGGGGACTGGTTGAGAGTCAGGCCATAGATTGATTAAGTTTTGTCCTTTTGATTGAAAATTTGGAAAATTATTTTGAAAAATCACGTTTCTTTCAATGCATTTATTGATGTTATGATTAAAATCTCGTAGAATACTCTTGCATTGCATTGCATGACCGTTGTGGTTAAACCTATAAGTGGGAGTGAGAAGCTACTCCTTCGTGAGGTTTTCACCTCTGTGCAAGATAGTGGATCGCTTTCGGGATACATCCGTACCTATGTCTTCGTGAGATTTTCATCTCCGTGCAGCCATAGGGAAATGTATTCCCCTGAACCGAACTCAGTCTGTATGAGTCAATAATGGGTGAGGATCGATGAATCTGCTGGTTCGGGTACCTCAACTTTAGAACCAAACCACATATAGAATGACCCAGGAGCCTACCCTAGATAGAGCCACGCCAAACCCTAGTGGTCACCCGGACAGGTGTTCTGTGTTGTTTATTTCTCTTGTACTAACGTGTTTTCTTTTGTTTCGATTGCATTGCATTGCATCATCATAGAAAGGAGATGTTGATTAATATTCGATTGCTAAATAGAGGAGTTTGTCACAAGAAAATGAAATTCTTGATAAAGTGGATTATAACACGGTTGTTCGGACATGATCTAAGTAAACACAACGGAAGAAGGGTGATAATCCGCGGAGGAATACAAAACCTTGCCCGAAGGATTCAAATTGACAAAAACTGTGCAAGAGCTGTCATGCCTCAACTTTTTTAAAGAAGCTAATTAACATTGCAGGGATAAGTGAGCAGCGAACCACGACCCAGATCAAGCCGAGTGGAAATAAGAGAGACATCTTTTGGGAGGATTTGAAGGATTCGATCGTATCGTGCGGATATGAAGGAGAAGATCGATGTCTTTACCTGGACTATAAGGACGAAGCTGCATATGTAATTCGTTTTATGTAAAGATATTTGTTTTCTAGAAAAGTTCTTCTAATGGAATTGAATTCAAAATCAACGTCTCTCTTTCTTCTTGCATTCATTTCATGCATTTGCATTGCATTTTTGTGCATTAGATTTTCACATAAGGTCCCTAATTAGGTAAAATTATTTCAGTTAACCTGGGAACCGATAAAAGTCAATCGACCAAGCATCTTTACGGTACTCGCGCAAGAACAAAAGCCATGGACCAAAGGTTGTAAAGAATAGAGAAAATGCAAATACAAATGCAGGAGCAACTAACCAAAATTCAACAAGAAATGCGGGAAAAAATGTTAGAATTCCAAAAGAATATGATGGGTCAGTTAACCCATTTACTAGCCGAAAGATGAAAAAAGGAGTGACCCAGTGGTCAACAGTATGGATGATAACAAAGACATCATTTATTCCTTAAGATTTTCCCCAATAAGTGTCCCGACTCAAGCAGGGACGTATTCGCATGGGGTACCCGTCATTATCAAACCCCAATATCAGACTAATACTTTAGCCCTGTTAAACTTCCTGATGGGTTCAGGTTTTAATCCGGAATATGATCGAGCCAAACCGGTTGTTCTGACAGAAACAAAAGAAAGAGAAGAGTGGACTTTAAAAGCCCCGAGGAAGAAGGAAAAGAAAGCGAATAGTACGAGTAAGTATAACAAGGGCCATTCAGAGTCAATTACAGTAAGCCAGCCCAGAACGGTAACTACCAGCTATCAGGTCTCCCCGAGGTAAGAACCCAGTCCAAAACTGAACTCAAAAAAACCCTAGTTCGCTCCCATTCCAATCTCGTATTGAGAGTGTAACATCCCAAAATTTGGAATTTTAATTGTTGCATTATTTATTGCGTTAAGCTAGTTAAAAATAGTAATTGTGTATGTTTAGGGGTTCAATGAGGGCTCGGGGTTGAATTGGGCCCTAGTAATAAAATTTGTGTTTAAGCTTATTAAGGAGAGATAGTAAGTGGCATCAAGGCTTAAGGAGATAAGTGTGCATTTTGTTAGCACAAGTGAAGCTAGTAGAGGAGTGGTGTGGCGTTGCATGTATGGGCTTGAGGGGAGGAGTTCGAATCCCATGGATTGCAAAATTGTTGATTTAATTTTTGTACTTCCTTCCTAAGTGTTGGCCATGGTTGTAATTATGGTAGGGGAGATTTCTTTTTTATTATTTTGGAAAGAATAAAAAAGAAATATAATGGATGATTTGGAAAGAAAAAAAAAGAAAAGAAAAGGGAAAGTAAAGGGGAAACAAGTTGGCATTTTTCAAGGGAGATGATTTGGAAAGTTTTGGTTGGAAAATTTTGACCTATTTGCCAAGGCATGGCCGGTTTTGGCATAGTTGAAAGTGGAAAAAAGGAAAATAAGAAAAAAAAGTAAAGGAAAAAGATAAAAGGGGGAACATGTTGGCCTAATTTTTGGATGGTGCTTGAGAAAAGAATTTTTGTCAACACTCAACTTTTTGGTAAAGGTGATACATGGCTTTGGTAGGAAGAAGAGGGGAGCCGAAAGTTTTTTTTGGCCTTTTTGCAAGTTGTGCATGAAAAGCTTTCTTGTTCTTTTTAATATTTTGGTACTCTCTTTTTTCAATATTTTTCCTTTGTCTTGAAGCAAATTATTCACTTTTTCCTTTGCTTTGCCAAAATACTCACATCCTTTTTATTCATTTTTTTCCTTGGTGTTAACCGAACCCTCTAACACCTCTTTTCTCATATTTTCTTTTCTTTTGATTATTTCTTCAACCTCTCTAGTTTTTTTTTTCTCAAATCGATATTACCTTGTAGCCGAATCTTCTTTGTTTATTTTTTTTCTCCATAGCCGAACCTATTAACATCCTACCTCTTCATTATTTCTTTTTCTTTCGTATTGGGCACTCTCTTCTTTGATCGAATCGTGCTCTAGTGGGTGGCCGTATATCATATCTTTGTCGACTCATCCGTAGCCATAAGTCCAATCGGTGGAAATCGGATTCATCAACGTTAAGGTAAAGAGTTTTGTCATGGTTTATTTCGATCTCTCATTGCTCGGTTATTTTGCAAATCGGATCGAAGGTTATGACTAATCGATTATTTTAGGGATTGAATCACTCGCTCTTCTCTACTTGTTGACCTTTGGAAGTAGTGGTAAGTTGAAATCCTCTCCCTAAACAACTACTTTCTCTCATCGTGGTATTTTCTGATCGAGTGTTATGGTGCCATAGGTGCCGACGATCAAGAAGGTTTAGTCCTTACCAAAATCAGGTGTGTAATCTCACACCTCTTTGAATGTTGGCATAAAATGTTCTGTGATTCGTTCGAAAGACCAAAAAGCCGAAAACCGGCATCTGTGACCACTCGGACATACGCATGTTCGAAGTGGTAATTGTATTTTGCAATGAAACAGTTTTGGTTAGCAGTAGTGACGTGAATTTGAAAAATCACCAAAAATAGTGGAAATTGAATTAGAAAGTTAAGGAGACATGGATTGAAAGATAATTGAGTCTATTTTCTTATAAAAGAAACAAAGAAATCAAAGGATTAGTATATTTTGAGATTTTTAGATTTTGTGAGACTGGTTCAGAGTGATTTTGAGATCCCCTATTCTGACTTGGAAAAACATTAAAAATTGATAAAAACTAATTTTGGCACATAGTATATATGGTTAGATTCCTTAAGGAGTCTATTTTTATAAGAAACAAACTAGAATATCATTTGAATTCTGTACAAAATGATAATTAAATTTTTGTAAAGAATGGTCGGAATTGTTAGACAGCAGAAAATGGGAGACTTTGAAGAATAAACTATACTAATTGGATAAGCCAAAAATTCTAGAAAACTTATAGTAAGCAGATATATAAGTCTAGTTTCAAGGAAAATTTACGGATCTAAATTTCGAGTTTCCTAACTCGAGTTATAGTCAATTTAGTCAACATAATGCGGATGGACAGTTTTAAATTTTTATGCCCCAAACAAATTACCCTTGGTGGGTAAAATTTCCGAATTATGAATATACCCTCAATAGGTCATTTTTATCAGAATACCTTAACGGGGCGAATTGTTTAAATGTCTTTAAAGTGTTAATTTACGAAAATGCCTCTAATAGGCCAGATTACGAAAATACCCTTAATGGGCCGAAATACGAAAATGCATAAATAGGCCAATTTGATAATTTACTATATGGGTAAATTTGATATTTGATATATGGGCCAATAGTGATATTTAATATATGGGCCAAAAGTGATATTTGATATATGGGCCAAAAGTGATATTTAATATATGGGCCAAAAGTGATATTTGATATATGGGCCAAATGTGTTATTTGATAAATGGGCCATATTGATGTGTGATAAATGGGCCAAATGTGTTATTTGATAAATGGGCCATATTGATATGTGACAAATGGGCTAAATGTGTTATTTGATAAATGGGCCATATTGATATGTGACAAATCGGCCAAATGAAAATGCATACTATATGTACATGATTTGCATGGGTTGGGATTTTGATGAAGAGAAGTTCTGGTAGCTTTGCTACAAAATTCTGGTGGCTTGTCCACAAATTGATAAATGGCTTAATGCCCAGTTTGAAATATGGCTAAATGCCTAGTTTGAAATATGGCTAAATGCCCAGTTTGATTTATGGCTTAATGCCTAGTTTGGTGTGTTGGCGGGGTGGGTGACTAAAGCTCCCCACAGGTGTGCTGGTTGGTACGGGTGGTGTGTAGTGGATGGAAATTAGGTTGGGTTGGGAATTGCATATCACTTGCATATTATATGTTATTATTAATGGGCTTAGACCTAAATAATTGCTTAATGAGATATTGGCCCAGTGGACTCTGGTAAGTGGGTTACACACTGAGTTCTTGTAACTCACCCCCCTTTCTCTTAACCCTTTCAGGTAATTCTTAATGACGTGGATTTGGGTCATAGATGACTCGATGGAAGCCATACTTCAGAATGATTTATTTGGACTTTAGACTCCTTTCTCATTTATTTTATTACTTTACTATTTTGGGTTAAATGTTGTAATAAGGCCTCTGGACTATTTTTATTTTGCTTTATGGTTGGGATGTTTTTATTATTTTTCTTAAATTGTTTAAAGAGGGAATTTTCTGAAAACTCATATAATGGTTTCCAAAATCGGTTAACAAATGGATTTTCAAAATAAACTTACATAAATATTTTAACTCAGAATTTTTTCTCAAATTCTCATCAATGTTTTCAAAAGTCACGGTTTTGTAAGATCATTAGTTCAAATTTATCGATTTATTAATCAAATCTTTGAGGTTAGTAGTATTTTATCAAATCCAACTTGTTTTCTTGATTTTAACAAAGTAATATTTTAGTACGAATAAAAAGGGTTTAACATATTTTGCTTGTGTGACATGCCAAATCCGTTCGTAACGCATGGGCCGGGTTTGGGGTGTTACAGAGAGTTGTACCAAATTTTATTTGAAGCACATGTTGTATCCCCTTTTTACATAGAACCAATACACCCTCCATACCCTAAATGGTACGATGTGAACGCCCAATACGAATACCGTGGAGGAATCACAGGGCATTCGATCGAGAACTGCGCTGCTTTCAAAAAGATAATCGAAAAATTCATCAAATTGGGTATCATAAAATTCGATGATCCTTCTGGTACAGAAGATTCGTTACCCAACCTTTCAATTAAAGAGGTAAACATCGTGAGTTCCATGATGGATAGGGGCATGAGATCCAAGAATGCATCGAGCTCAAGGCCTTAGTGCAGGGTCTGATGGATAATAAATTAAAGAGATCAAAGACCTGGTGGGAATGTTGGGAGATCTAGACATTAACGACATATTCGAAAAGGGAACCGGGGAATAGACTTCTCCAGGTTTCTGCCTTTACGTACTTGGGGTGTTTTGAACAATGGGACTGTGGAAGGGATCCCTGTATTTTTAGAGCTAATCTAAAGTAATACTTAAACCGTGCTTGTTGTTTTAAGCCTAAAGCCAGTAAGAATCCTTTTATGAAATGGGCTTGTGTCCAGAATTTTTATTTTAATAAAATGCATTTCTCTTAAGTAAATATTATTTTATTCTTGCTATCTATAGATTGTTTTGTTCTTTGGATTTTCATGCAAATATTCTTTATTCATGATCATACCATACAAATAACCATCCTTAGAATCATTTATTCCCTGGAATTTGCCTTCATATCTACAATAGGTCCCCAGACATCAACAACAAAAGCGACGTTGTTACTGACTCCCTTTTAAGTGAGGTATGTGTCTAGAGGGATCTCAGGACTTTGAAGATGACAGAGATTGTAGCCTATCCTCTGATTTGTGAAGGATGGTAGAATAAGAAGAAAATGGATCCTACCATGCAAAGGGTCAGTGCACATTACGAGCTTAGAAAAGGGATGAAGATCGAAGCCTAGCTCACTACAAAAACGAAATGAGACGTCATCACATCAAGATACGCTTAGACGTGAGGATGCCATAAAGTGTTAATGGTTCTACGATAGCCAAGCCAATCAAGAGGTTTGGGTATTCTGGTCCACCCTGGAAGAGGATTGCATCAGTATGCCGTAAATGCCAAATTGGGGAAGACAAGACTTATATGCCTCCTCCAATTCTTCACATATTTTCTATATGTGGGGCATGGACGTTATGGGGCCAATCTCACCGACAACAATTCATCTTTGTGGTCATCGATTGCTTTACTAAGAGGGTGAAGGTCGCTTCATATGCCAAAATTACAAAGTCAACGGTCATCAAATTCAAATTCAAATCCAAATTCAAATTCAAGTCCAAACCCAGATCCAAATCCAAATCCAAATCCAAATTCAAGTTCAAATCCAAATTCGAATGAAAAAGGGAAGAAAAAAGTGGCAATAAAGAATGCCAGAAAAGAATATGTCTAACACAATTGCACAATGTAAAAAATTTATAATCTGTTCAAAGATTAGATACCATATCCGTGTAGCAAAGGCAACCAAAAACCATCCAAAAAGATTTTGAAAGATGACTGAGACTTGTAAAGATTGGCATAAAGAAGTTACATTTATCCTCTATGCTTATCAAACTTTGGCCAAGACCTTCGCTGGGGCAGTGTCTTAGTTTGTGGAATAAAAGCGTTTTGTCTATTGAAGTTGACATTCTTTTTTGAGTCTTGTCAATACTGAAGAGGTAGAATGGATTTAATCCCGATATGATCAATTGAATTTGAAGAGAAAATATTAAAAGCTATCTGTCACGGTCAGATGATGCGAGCTTACAACAGAAAAGGATAGCCCTAGAAAATTTCATGATAGGGCTTTGAAGAAAATTTTTCCCATGCAAAATGGACTTCAGAAGAAAATGGATGCCAAACTGGGAAGGACCTTATGCAGCAAAGGAGGCATGTTCTGGGGAAGCATGGATATTGATCAAGATGGATGGCAAGGAACTGCCCAATCCGGTGAGTTCAGATTTCAGTCTAAAAGGAGAGGCTAAAGTGAAAACTGCAAAAGGAGCCTTGAGCCCTAAAAAAAAAGGAAAAGAATAAAATTTTCATTAAAAAAGAAGAAAGAAAAATGAGAGGCCAAGGCGAAAACCCGTAAAGGGCGCTTTGAGACCAATGGGGATTTGAGTTGAAAACTCGAAAAGGGCAGCTCAAATTTTGATCGAAAGTGGGGCATACAGTAGTCTTGCTATACTTGAATCAACAGTGAAGAAGTATGTTATGTCTTGGGCATCAACAAAGTACTTCGGATCCCCTAAACATATATCGAGCTTAAAATGGTCCTCAAAAAGTTGGAACAGAGAAGCTCAGGCTGCTATCTCTGGAGCACCTAGTTCCCATTTTATCCATTCTGAATTTTCTATTTTTAATTGTTTTATTCATTTCAAAATACACTACCAATAAATTTCCTGCTTAATTACATTTGCTATCCTTGATTAACTTATTTGTTTTGAGCTATGCTCTTAATTGGTTTCCTTCTCGTCCATTGTTATGATCTTTTTCAGGCATTTTGCATTGAAATAATGATTAGTGGACTAATAACACTTTCATAAAAGGAGTTTCGCATATTACTCTAGAAGCTTCTAAATAATACAAGAATCTGAAACAAGACTTTTGTTTAAAACTCACCAAGTTTAAGGATGAGTCTAACTGAGACTATCTCTTTGGATTTTTGTCAAAAATGGTGGTTGAACAAAATGACAATATATTGTGTCAGTGATACAATCTTGACGAAAAATGGGCAATGTTAATATAACACCCCCAAACCCGGCCCACGAGCCTTGACCGGATCTGGTTATGTCACTGCGGAAAGACGGTTGAAAATCTTTTTGACTTGAGAATAAAACATGAAAATTTGTTAACTTTTGAAAACCATGTCCATTTAAAATTATGCTTAACACTTTGTTATTATAAAATGTCCAAATTAAAACTTTAGCATATATATAGATATACTTTAAATAAGTAGAGTATTAAGAATAAAATCATCTTCACATCGTAACTCAATTTAATCAAGCCATAATTAAAAATAATACGAAATATAATAAAGCCCTTATTACAACCCAATATTTAAACAAAATACTTAATATAAAAATGCTTAGAATAATTAAAACATCTTCTTCTGCATGGGCCACCTTGTATCCGCTCCAACCCGGTCCAAGCATCATGCATCACCTGAAATGGTTAAGGAAAATTGGGTGAGTCCACAGACTCAGTGCATAATCATTACACATGTTTCCACACGTATGGCTTGACCCATATCCATACAGTCCATACCAACAGATATGCAATTATAACCCAACCCAACCTAAGTCCATCCATTACGCCCACCTTAGCAGACTCCCTGCTCAAGGCCGTGGCTAATCCACCGATCACAACTGAGTGATCCCACATAACTTACCTCGGCAGCCCTGCTACACAAGGCCGTGGCTGAGCCACCGATCAACCAAGTGATCCCAACAGTAATCCGTCTACGGTGATGTACTCAGCTATCAACCGCCGAGATGGGCACCTAGCCAACATCTCCCTTGATGAAGCACACAGCTAATCATCAAGCGCTAATGTAGCACGAGGCTAACATTAGACCACGTACATAAATATGTACACCCCGTCCTTCCTTGATCAATTCCAATCCCTATGCACATATGTCAATGTATCATCTCAAATCAACATATAGAATGAATACACATTACATGCTCATTATCATATCACACATGCACCATAAGTAATTTAATATCACAATTTACCAACCTGTTAACCGATTACCCCACCCATGGGTATCCATCATTTCAGCCTTTATTGTCGGCTATCACACATCACACATAAGCATATACATCAATACACACTAACAGGAAAATAGTGCGATAATTACGCACCTGATTACTTGGAGTTCTAAACTCTCGATCCCAACGCTATCGCTAAGCGAGACTACGGCTATCTGCCTATAGGTTTCTCCTGCTGCTGGCCCACACCCCGGTGGCCAATCTTGAACCGCCGAAACCGATCTTTTCTTGAACTTCGGAATAGGGACTTTCCCTTGCCCTCCCTTACTGGTATTCGCCTCCATCAAAACACTTAATCAGAACAACGGTTAATCACCCAAGCCATAAATCTAAGCAACGAATCTTACTAAAATATTCTTACCAAACAACTTGAATCCCGGTTGCTCCTACAACCCTGTCGAAATCCTAAAATAATACCACATTAGTTTCGGCCCCTATACCAACAAGCATTAGAAAGTGCCTTTGGCCGAATACTACCCTTACCTTGAGTAATAGAATCTAAGAGTCCTCTTTAATGCTCCTCCTCGCTGGCTAAACACAAAAGAACCAAGATTATGGCCTTAAACACCTTCAGCCAACCAATAAAACCATTACCAAACACTTGTTTCGGCACCTAAATAAAAAGAAGCAAAAACCAATTAACTAAAGTAGAGATTACCTACTACCTTACGTTCGAAAAGACTAAGGGAGTGTAGTTGACGGCCCCAAAGAATCAGCTTCGAGAGATGACTAGAAGAGAATCAGTTCAAAAGGTATCAAAGAAGTAAACTCTCGGCTCAAGAGGAAAAATGATAAAAGATTCAGATATGGTTTAGTGCCAATGAACAATCGGTTATGGGAAATAATAGTAAAAGAGTATGGTAACCGGCTTTTGAAAGACTATGAGAAAAAAAAAAGAAGTAAATGGTGAGGTGCTTCAAGAGGTGTTGCGGCAACAGGGAATTGAGAGAGATTTCGGTTTAAGAACAAGTGAGATGAAGAAGAAAATGGAAGGAAAAGTGGCTTTGAACTTTCGGCCAAGGTGAATAAGTGAAGAAAAAGAGGTGTTTTTGGTGTGGGTAGTGTATGAGAAGAAACAAGTGAAGGTGAAGGAGAAAGGGCTAAAATTCGGCACAAGAGAGCTCACCACCCTTTTATAACATTCGGCCACATCCCCCCCAACCTTCATGACCGAAATAGCCTCATGAAAACCCCTTTAGCCGTCCAACTCCTCTCCCCTCACCCACTCCCTTTATTTCTTCCTAAATTCACTCTACACCCACCTTTCAAACAATTTCAAACTAAAGCCAACCCATCCCTACTCCTAGCCACACATTCAAAACAATTTGAAATAGTCAAATCCTCCTTTTTAGGTGCCAAAACCGAAACCAACTCCTCCCCCTCTCCTGACGCAAAAACAAAAGCCAAAATGCTGCCTTTGCAGCTCGAACTCTGTCCTCCCTTGCTCCTTGAGGCGTCACTTCTCCATGCTCTAAGTGGCGTCTCCCTTGCCACTCTGCCAAGCCTTCTCTTGTGTCTTAACCTCCCAAATATTTCTCTTAAGACCTCTAAAGCCAAGCTCCCCTTCTTAACACTAAAAATTCAAAAATTTCCTAAGGCATCTCTTACCTTCTAGGGTTCTCCAAACCCCTTAAAACTCGTCCAACCTCACCATAAGCCTACTATCACTTGAGTTATGCGCTAAATGCATAACCCCTAGAACCCGGGTGTTACAATTCTATCCTCCTTAAAATAATTTCGTCGTCGAAATTACTTGGCTGCCTAACGGTCGTACATCCTACCTCACCATACTACGCTATTGCTGCGCACTCTGATCTTAAGAAACTACCCTATTTCCTAGGCACAGTTTCTAAGTCCACGCTCACGGTTCTAGATACTTTTCTAGCAATAAAACAAACTACCACTACAGTGATCAAAGCAAATAAAGAATATTCCAAACATAAGAAACTTACCAGCTGACTCATCTGGCACATCATTACCCTCCCTCCGAAGGACTGCATAAACCAGACCTGGCTGTCTTGCCTCAGAGCCACCATTACCGCGGCCTAACGCTCCACGACCTCGGCCGGTACCATTCCCTCCATGGTTCGGACCACGACCCCTTGTCGCCTGCTGACCACCTCTGCCCGGCTGCACATAACCTTGGCCTAATGTCCGAGTCCTATTCGGATCCTGGGGACAATCTTTAATCAGATGAGACTTGGACTTGCATCTGAAGCATTCTCGATCCCGATTCCAGCACTCACCAACATGATACCTTCCACACCGAGCACACGGACGATCCGAATTCCCAGTAATTGGCTTAGAAATACGAGCAGAAGTCTCGACCCTCGGTCTTTTCTGAAAGCTCTCAGACGACTCTGGCGGTCCCGAACTCCTCTTATCCCGGTTTCTTTCTCTATCTCTATTCTGCCTCTCAGTCCTCTTGATCTCTTTAGCTATCCGAGCTTTCTCCACTAAAATGGCGAAGTCTCTTTCTCGTTGCGGAGCAATCAAAACCCGTAGCTCATCCCGCAGCCCATCTTCAAATCTGACGCATCTCTCATAATCGGTAGCCACGATGCCCCGAGCATACCGGCTCAATCGCAGAAACTCAGCCTCATACTCCGCTATTGACTTGCCACCTTGCACCAAATTGAGGAACGCCTTCCTCTGAGCGTCCACATAACTCGCTCCGACATACTTCCCCTCAAACTTGATCTTAAAGTAACCCTAGTCCACTCGATCGGCAGGGGTACTTTCCTTAACAGTGAGCCACCACTGGTAGGCCTCATCCAGTAGCAACGAAACAGCACCCTTAAGCTTCTCCTCTGCAGTTAAATCCAAGTCATCCATAATCCTTTCAACTGCCTCTAGCCAGTATTCTGCCACGTTCGGAGCTACCCCAGACACTCCTCTAAAAACCTCGGCTCCATTCGACCTAAGTCTTTCGGGTACTGACTTCCGAGTCCCACTGCCCATATTAGCTCCTGCCACTCGCTCGAGCACCCGCAGCACAGCCTGCGATACTGCGTCATCTCCTCCTGTCTGATCCTGATGTTCAACCTCAACAGCTGGTGGTGGCGGCACATCGCTTTCTGACCCATGGCCAGACCCAACCGGTTCCGATACTGACATCCTGCCTCTACCACGTCCGCGAGTATTGTGACCACGCCCCCTAGAACTCATATCTAGCGTCGCGACTTAATCTGTTTAGAAAGTTTTATGCATTAGAAATTTTTGTTTCACTGTTTATCCACGAGCAAATTTTATGAAAAGAAGTTTCCGGAAGTGGTTCTTTCGATCAATCAAAGTTTCATTCCAAGTTCTCTATTCTAATTCAAACATTCACATTCTTCACTAAGGACACATTCATTCATCCACGTCACTTTCTTGAGCATTCCCAACCCAGGGGTAATTTCGTCATTTTCCTATAGGGGTATTTCGGTAATAAATCAGGGTTAATTTGAAAATAGTTTTCAAATTAAAGATAATTTACAATTTACAAAATCCTGGGGTCATCTTGAAAATTTATTTTTCAAATCAGAGGTGTTGCCAAAAATTTCAGAAATTGGGGGTTATTTTGGTAATTTTGTAAATCGGGGGTATTCTTGTAAATTTCCTAATCTGGGTATCTCAATATTTTGCAAAATAAGATTTTCTGATATTTTGTGAAATAGAAATATTTTAGTAAAATTCGAGGGCAATATGAAAATTTAGAAACCAAGGGCATTTTGGTAATTTACAACACAGGGTTATTTTCGTAATTTTGCCACTAGGGCATTTTGGGTAGTTTTGTAAATCGAGAAAACATCTTTCAAAATCAGATTTAGGGTTTACAAACCAAAGGGGTAAGTTTGAAAATTTTAAAACTAAGGGTTTTAAAACAGTAAGGCTAATCCCTTTCGGGTTTTAGTAATTGGTTTAGCCTATGAACAAGTCCTCTTTGGTTAAAGTGAACCGTAGCTACGCACCAGGTAGGATTCAAGTAAAGAGGAGGTGAGTCGCTAGGACTGCTTAAGTACCAAGCTCTTACTGAATACCATTCCTAGACATGCGTACAATGGTTACTACACCTTAACTCGGCAACTTACTTCACAGGTTTGTTTAATAATCCTTAAGTCTTATGCATATGTTTGAGTAGACTAATCCTAGGGTTCAATAGCCCTAATATCTAATCTACGAGCCCAAATAAGCCCATAATAATTCACATCAACAAATCACTTCAACAGTTTAGAAGTACTTACCTGGTGGACTTCGGGCCAGAGGTACAGGTGCCATGCCAGAATAACCTGAAAAATTTCTTAAAAGTCCATATTTTCGAAAAACCCATAAAAAAAACATTTTTGGGCCCAAAACCCTCAAAACCAAGTTTTGAACTGGGCTCTGATACCAATTTGTAACACCCCCAAACCCGGCCCACGAGCCTTGACCGGATCTGGTTATGTCACTGCGGAAAGACGGTTGAAAATCTTTTTGACTTGAGAATAAAACATGAAAATTTGTTAACTTTTGAAAACCATGTCCATTTAAAATTATGCTTAACACTTTGTTATTATAAAATGTCCAAATTAAAACTTTAGCATATATATAGATATACTTTAAATAAGTAGAGTATTAAGAATAAAATCATCTTCACATCGTAACTCAATTTAATCAAGCCATAATTAAAAATAATACGAAATATAATAAAGCCCTTATTACAACCCAATATTTAAACAAAATACTTAATATAAAAATGCTTAAAATAATTAAAACATCTTCTTCTGCATGGGCCACCTTGTATCCGCTCCAACCCGGTCCAAGCATCATGCATCACCTGAAATGGTTAAGGAAAATTGGGTGAGTCCACAGACTCAGTGCATAATCATTACACATGTTTCCACACGTATGGCTTGACCCATATCCACACAGTCCATACCAACAGATATGCAATTATAACCCAACCCAACCTAAGTCCATCCATTACGCCCACCTTAGCAGACACCCTGCTCAAGGCCGTGGCTAATCCACCGATCACAACTGAGTGATCCCACATAACTTACCTCGGCAGCCCTGCTACACAAGGCCGTGGCTGAGCCACCGATCAACCAAGTGATCCCAACAGTAATCCGTCTACGGTGATGTACTCAGCTATCAACCGCCGAGATGGGCACCTAGCCAACATCTCCCTTGATGAAGCTCACAGCTAATCATCAAGCGCTAATGTAGCACGAGGCTAACATTAGACCATGTACATAAATATGTACACCCCGTCCTTCCTTGATCAATTCCAATCCCTATGCACATATGTCAATGTATCATCTCAAATCAACATATAGAATGAATACACATTACATGCTCATTATCATATCACACATGCACCATAAGTAATTTAATATCACAATTTACTAACCTGTTAACCGATTACCCCACCCATGGGTATCCATCATTTCAGCCTTTATTGTCGGCTATCACACATCACACACAAGCATATACATCAATACACACTAACAGGAAAACAGTGTGATAATTACGCACCTGATTACTTGGAGTTCTAAACTCTCGATCCCAACGCTATCGCTAAGCGAGACTACGGCTATCTGCCTATAGGTTTCTCCTGCTGCTGGCCCACACCCTGGTGGCCAATCTCGAACCGTCGAGACCGATCTTTTCTTGAACTTCGGAATAGGGAATTTCCCTTGCCCTCCCTTACTGGTATTCGCCTCCATCAAAACACTTAATCAGAACAACGGTTAATCACCCAAGCCATAAATCTAAGCAACGAATCTTACTAAAATATTCTTACCAAACAACTTGAATCCCGGTTGCTCCTACAACCCTGTCGAAATCCTAAAATAATACCACATTAGTTTCGGCCCCTATACCAACAAGCATTAGAAAGTGCCTTTGGCCAAATACTACCCTTACCTTGAGTAATAGAATCTAAGAGTCCTCTTTAATGCTCCTCCTCGCTGGCTAAACACAAAAGAACCAAGATTATGGCCTTAAACACCTTCAGCCAACCAATAAAACCATTACCAAACACTTGTTTCGGCACCTAAATAGAAAGAAGCAAAAACCAATTAACTAAAGTAGAGATTACCTACTACCTTACGTTCGAAAGGACTAAGGGAGTGTAGTTGACGGCCCCAAAGAATCAGCTTCGAAAGATGACTAGAAGAGAATCAGTTCAAAAGGTATCAAAGAAGTAAACTCTCGGCTTAAGAGGAAAAATGATAAAAGATTCGGATATGGTTTAGTGCCAATGAACAATCGGTTATGGGAAATAATAGTAAAAGAGTATGGTAACCGGCTTTTGAAAGACTATGAGAAAAAAAAAAGAAGTAAATGTTGAGGTGCTTCAAGAGGTGTTGCGGCAACAGGGAATTGAGAGAGATTTCGGTTTAGTAACAAGTGAGATGAAGAAGAAAATGGAAGGAAAAGTGGCTTTGAACTTTCGGCCAAGGTGAATAAGTGAAGAAAAAGAGGTGTTTTTGGTGTGGGTAGTGTATGAGAAGAAACAAGTGAAGGTGAAGGAGAAAGGGCTAAAATTCGGCACAAGAGAGCTCACCACCCTTTTATAACATTCGGCCACTTCCCCCCCAACCTTCATGACCGAAATAGCCTCATGAAAACCCCTTTAGCCGTCCAACTCCTCTCCCCTCACCCACTCCCTTTATTTCTTCCTAAATTCACTCTACACCACCTTTCAAACAATTTCAAACTAAAGCCAACCCATCCCTACTCCTAGCCACACATTCAAAACAATTTGAAATAGTCAAATCCTCCTTTTTAGGTGCCAAAATCGAAACCAACTCCTCCCCCTCTCCTGACGCAAAAACAAAAGCCAAAATGCTGCCTTTGCAGCTCGAACTCTGTCCTCCCTTGCTCCTTGAGGCGTCACTTCTCCATGCTCTAAGTGGCGTCTCCCTTGCCACTCTGCCAAGCCTTCTCTTGTGTCTTAACCTCCCAAATATTTCTCTTAAGACCTCTAAAGCCAAGTTCCCCTTCTTAACACTAAAAATTCAAAAATTTCCTAAGGCATCTCTTACCTTCTAGGGTTCTCCAAACCCCTTAAAACTCGTCCAACCTCACCATAAGCCTACTATCACTTGAGTTATGCGCTAAATGCATAACCCCTAGAACCTAGGTGTTACAGTTAACCCAAATGTAAAAGAGGAATCATTCGCGAGAAAAAAATGATATTCTGCATCCATTCAAATATCATGCATACACCTTTGGTTAGGTCACCTGGGGAGCAATCAGTTGATTTGAACAAGTTACAGTCCTCTACCCTTGAGTTGCAGTGGGATAGATTGATGATGAAACAAACCCTATATTCCTGAATTACAAGGGGGTGGATTAAAGTTGATACAAGTCTTGTACCCTTGAATAATAATGAGATGGATTGAAGAATAAACAAATCCTACATTTTGGAACCGCA
Source organism: Gossypium australe (assembly GCA_005393395.2). Classification (NCBI taxonomy): domain Eukaryota; kingdom Viridiplantae; phylum Streptophyta; class Magnoliopsida; order Malvales; family Malvaceae; genus Gossypium; species Gossypium australe. Next base: position 131,323,726 of record CM016614.1, read on the forward strand.
GTGGGATGGATTCAGATCCTGTACCCCTAAGTCACAATGAGATGAACCCTGAAGTTACAGTGGGGCAAATCTGTTGAACAAAATATAATTGTTTTCTCGGGTTCTCTATTGAGAATACCAGCCGAACAAGATGGCAGCACAATACGTCAGTGATAAAGCCCTGATAAGCAATGAGTTATGACACCTGAAACAGGAATCATTCTCATAACATTTTCGCATTTATATATCATAGCATGTCTAAATAGGAGCATTTGATTCATTTCGATCATGGCATCCTAAGTATTAGGCATAAGCATGTACCCATTCTATAGGTTATGTCCTCAAGATGACAGTGTAGTAAGGTAGATTGAAGATATTAGTCTGGTCTCCCTGAGTTTGCAGTGGAGCTGTAACACCCCAAACCCGGCCCACAAGCCTTGACCGGATCTGGTATGTCACGGAGTAAAAACTTTTTGAAACGTTTTGAAAATTTCGTGTTCACAGTGGAAATCTGAAAATATTGCGGAATTTGTAAAGCGACGTTTGCTAAAACTAAGATGGTTTGGTTTGATAACCACGATGGGGTTGAAAACTTTTTCTTTTCCCTTGAAACCATTTGATCATTTAGATTTTTAGAAGTATCGGGGTTATTGATAACTCGGTAAAATTTTGCTACCCGATGGTAACATCTTTGAAAACGCGTACGAGTATTAATTTTGAAAACGTTGCCTTTACCGATTTGCTTAACAATTCATAAGTTCGTTAGAAATAAGGTAAAACTACTACTTAATCATACGAATAATAATAAAATAATAAGCGGCCATATTACAACCCAATCGAATTTAGCAAATAGTAAACTTTAATGATACGAAATAAGACTTCTAAACCGAGGAACAAGCATGACCACCTCGAGTCCTCTCCGGCTCCGTCTCCGCGATCTACTCACCTGAAGAGATAGGGAAAGGGGTGAGTCACCAAGACTCAGTGCATAGCTATAACACATGTCCCCACATATGGGCTTGGCCCATATTCACACAGTCCATACACATGAGTATGTAATTATGAAGTGAGTATGCAATTATGAAACCCAACCTAGCCATCCATACTCCATTTTCTACCCCGTGTGGTACCAAACCACTGGTGGTGCCAAACCACTGGTGACTCGAAGTCACAATATCCGTCAATACGTGTGGTGCCAAACCACTGGTGGTGCCAAACCACTGGTGACTTAAAGTCACAATATCCGTCAATACGTGTGGTGCCAAACCACTGGTGACCGAGGTCACAAATGTGATACCAAATCACTGGAGGTGCCAAACCTCTGGTGTCCGAAGACACAAATCGAATGATGGGGCCAACCCATCGTGTGATACCAAATCACTGGCGTCGATCCCGTATCTCATAGTGGGGCCAACCCACGGTGGTACTAAGCCACAGGGACGAGACGCTATGAGGTGCCAAACCTCTGGAGGTACCAAACCTCTGGTGACCGTAGTCACAATGTGTTACCAAAACACTGGTGTCCGTCGACACGAATATCACTGCCCCCTCCACTCATTTATCCCACATCATCATGCTCACATAGATCATGCATTTGTATATAGCATAACATTTAACGGCATATGATGGCATACGCAACATATGTCATAGATCGAGTATTAGGGGACTTACCCGAAAACCAAGCTTATGCCCACTAGGCAAAGTAACCACATGAGAGGTTATGATATTATCAAATAACAGTTTATACTAATAAAGTGTGTAAGAGCTTACACACCTGATTAAACGATCACCCAACTTGGGTATTCAACATCTTAGCCCTTATTTCGGCTAACATGCACAACATGTACATTTACTATAACACACATAAACTAGCAAGAGAACAGTGCGATAACTATGCACCTGACTTTAGCGAGATCGAATCTAACAGCAACTAAAATCCCGAAAGCTTTTGTTACTCCTATCGTTTTGCTCCTAGAACACATAACCGAAATCGGTCACACTTAGTACCAAAAACATGGCCTTAGGCCGAATACCATAAGTCATTTACCTAGCTTATTTTGATCCCGAAACACCACTCGATCTTGTTGATTAGCTCTCGAAGTCATCGAAGGTCCTACTAAAATATTGTTAGAATCAACTATTACACAAAACTATGAGCAAAGGCCCTTGGCCGAATATGATGCTTACCATTTCCTTGAATAGTCGAAACCAATAGGCTCCTTTATGCTTCTTAACACTAGCTACACACAAACAGAGCACATTATTAAAGCCTTATTCACATTCGGCCACCCCTAAAACCAAGGTCAACATTCGGTTATCAAGACTCAAAATATAGCATATAGCCGAAAGTTATTAGCCACTTACCTTGCTCGACAAAGTCCCGAAACTACTACCTACTCTTATGGTGTCGAAAACCCTACCAAACAACCTTGTTAGAAACGGCTCAACAATAAACTAGATAGAGTGGCCCTTGGCCGAATATACATTTACTTACTTATGAATATTTCGAACCCCTGAAAGAATCCTTTATGCTCCTTGGTGTTGGCACTATATAGGCACCCACAGAGAATCAACTTCTAGATCCAAAGAGAAGAACTTCGGCACTTTAATGGTGAAGGAAGAAACACAAAAGTGGAGGGAGTTTAATGCCTAAAAGATCCGGCCACTAGATTAAGGTTTTTGGCTCTCACAAAAGATACAATTGGTACCAAAAAAGGAGATTCGGCCTCAAGGTTACACCAAAAGAACAAGTAGAGAGGACTACAATATTCGGCAAGAGGTATTAGAAAACAATAACAATAAAAAAAAAAATCAGCACCTATTCCCCCAAAAGACCGAAATTCAAGCACCATCCAAAGGACCCTTGGCCATACTCCTAATTCGGCTGAACGAAAATGTAAAGGAAAGAAAAACAAATCCTCAATTTTGGCCATGTTTCAATCGGCCATACTCCTACCCATCTTTCTTGAAAATTTCCATCACCACAATCCATAAAGCATTGTTTAATCCTTCATCCAAGAATAAAAAAAAATGATCAACCCAAGGCATACCCAATTCCAACGGCAGGCTTTGTTCCCCTCACCACAACAACAAAGAAAATTCCTTAATAATTAGCATGCTTAACACCATTTGAAATTTAAAATCAAATTTAACAAATTCCCATGCATAAAAATAATAATACTTATAATTCCTCTATCTTCCAAAAGAATAGAAAAAAAAAATAAAAGGTAATGGCCATGCTTCCCTAGGCCGGCCACGCATATAACCTTCCCAAGGTCAAAATTCATCCATGCATAACTAGTAATAATAATAATTATTATTCCATCATTCTTTATTAATAAAAAAACTAAAAATATAACCCATCCTTTAATAAAAATAATAACACATTATTTAGTAAAATAATAATAAAATTATCCCATACATAAAAAAAAATCCCCATATCTCACGCATATAATAGTAATAATAATAAATTAAAATAAAACTATCCCATCTTTAATTCATCTTCTCATACATATAAAAATAAAACACAATAAATTTAAAACAACCCCATCATCTAATAAATAATAATAATAAAATATCCTAAGACAAACCCAACTCCCCACGGTCAAAGCTCTCTCTCTTTTACCAATTTTAACAACCATTTTATTGTTTAATCTATTCCATATCTTTACCCAAGCTTCACATGCTCTCCTTTCCCAAATGCCAATAACAAACATTATTTATTCCCTCACTTTCCCATCTCTTAATAAAATAAAAGATCAAAAACCATGTTCTCTTTTTACTAAACCAAAACCGGCCATCTTCCAACATTCCCATCACTTATCCATTTTTTTTATTAAAAAAAAAACCAAACTATTCCCCATATATACCTCACGTATATAACAATAAGTTAAAATAATAATAATAATAATAATAATAATAATAATAATAATAAAATAAAACAATGCTTCCTTTTAAAAAAAAATATAATAAAAATAATATATACTACCCATCCTTTAATAACACAAATAATAATAATGCAACAAAACAAAAACAAAAAAAATCCCATACTCCTATCAATAATAAAATAAACCCACTTTCTACATAAAATAATAATAATAATAATAATAATAATAATAATAATAATAATAATAATAATAATAATAATAATAATAATGTATAAACTTTCCCATAATTCTAAGCAAACAAAATAATAGAATATAATGGTTTAAAACCATGCTTTTGCAGCCTTGAAATAACCAGCAATTAATAAATAAAAACAATACTATAAAAGTTTTGAAGCTACATACTTCAAAACAATTAAATTAATAAAACAATAATAAAAAAAAATAACTCAAGTAGCAGCTCTTTGCTACATGCGCGCATGAGCCATGCAAGGCTCTCCCACGTCGGCAAAAGAAGAAAGAAAGAAAAAAAACACTTGCAGTTCCCAGGTCTCGAACCCGAGACCTGGAGAAAAGTTCTCCATGCCCCAGCCACTCGACCCTTAGCACCTTTCATGCTATAAGACGCGCCGAAAATTCTTTTAAACCCTTATTCCTTAGTTCCCTTTGTTTAATGCGCCAGACCAAAAGAATAAAACGCTCTTGCTGCGGACAACCAGGCTCGAACTTGAGCCCTCTTGAAGCCTCCTTGCACTCTTAGCCACTCTGCCAAGTGGTTTCATGCGACATAAACCTTGCATAAAATCCTTTTAAGGCCTCCCTCACCCAAATTTTCACTTTTGACCCAAAATTTTCAAAATTTCCAGAATAGTCCCTTTTTATCCACGAGCTTTAATAACCCCTAAAACACATGAAAACAACTCTTAAGGCCTATTAACACCTAAGATATGCTTCAAACACACAACCCCTATTTTAGGATATTACAAATCTACCCCCCTTAAAACAATTTCGTCCTCGAAATTGCTTACAACCGAACATCTGTACATTCCAATTCACCGCACCATGCTTAAGCTGCGCACTCTGATTCTATAAAACTAACACATTCCTTAAATATTATCCCGAGATTCGTATTCAAGGTTCCATACTCCACTAGCATACAAACACTAACTATCTTACCTTCTAAACACAGTTTCTAAACTCACATCCAATGTTCAAGCTCTTCACCAATAGTACAAGTATGAACCGATCTTATAAAACCCATATAGTAAAAGATATTCCATAACAAGAAACTCACCTACTATCACATCCTCGGTTGCCTTGCATCCACACCATTAGCATTTCAGCTTGAAGTTCCACGTCCTTGACCTCGCGCCCTATCCATCACTTGAGGACAGTCCTTAATCAAGTGAGACTTAGATTTACACCTAAAACATCTTCAATCCCGGTTCCAACGCTCGCCGTCATGGTACCTTCCACACTGAGCACACGGACAGCTCTGATTTCCCGCAGCTGGCTTAGTCACACGAGCAAAATTTTCAATCCTTGGTCTTTTCCGAAGACCCTCAGATGATTCAGACGATCCAAAATTTCTCCTATCCCGGTTCCTATTCTTATCTCTATTTTGTCTTATCGAGTCCTTAATCCCTTCGGCTACCTTAGCTTTTTCGACCAACACCGCAAACTCCCGTTCCTGACGAGGAGCTATCAATAATCTTAGGTCGTACCTTAATCCGTCCTCAAACCGAACACATCGTTCATGCTCCGAAGCAACTACCCCTTGAGCATCTCGACTTAACCTTAGGAATTCCGCTTCGTATTCCGCCACGGACTCGTTCCCTTGAACCATCCCCAAAATGCCTTCCTCTGAGCATCAATGTAGTGGGTACCGACATACTTCTTCTGGTATGCTATCTTGACATACTCCCGAGTGGGGTCCTTAGCTGTGACACTCTCTCGAACCGTAAACCACCATTGATACGTCCCGTCGCGAAGTAGCGCTACCATTCCTTTCGTTTTTTTTTTTTTTTTTCAGGGCTCAGGTCGAGCTCATCCATAATTCCTCTCTCTCCAACCACCATCTCAAAAAGGCTGTGGTGGAGGTGATACCTTATTATCAACCTTTGACCCGATCTAACGAGTTCCGGTACGGCCATTTGCCTCGACCACGTCATCTAGAACTCATCTTTTATCGCGTAATCTGACTTAAAAAGTTTTATGCATTATACAATGTGTTCCACTGATTAACCGCGGACAATTTTATGAACTAAAGTATTTAGAAGTGGTTCTTTCGATCACACAAGGGTTCAATTCAAGTTCGCTACTCTAATACGGAGAATCATTCTAATACAGAGAGTCGCATTCATGCTCATAAACAGAGACATATTCATATCATCTCAATAGTCAGAGGTACTTACCAGTGCGGATCGGTGCCGGAGACTTGGTGCCATGCTGTTTAAAACAACCCATTCTCATAATATTCCACAAAAGACTATCAAGAAAACATTTTTGGGCCTTGGGCCCCCACAGCCGAGTTTTGAACCGGGCTCTGATACCAACTTGTAACACCCCAAACCCGGCCCACAAGCCTTGACCGGATCTGGTATGTCACGGAGTAAAAACTTTTTGAAACGTTTTGAAAATTTCGTGTTCACAGTGGAAATCTGAAAATATTGCGGAATTTGTAAAGCGACGTTTGCTAAAACTAAGATGGTTTGGTTTGATAACCACGATGGGGTTGAAAACTTTTTCTTTTCCCTTGAAACCATTTGATCATTTAGATTTTTAGAAGTATCGGGGTTATTGATAACTCGGTAAAATTTTGCTACCCGATGGTAACATCTTTGAAAACGCGTACGAGTATTAATTTTGAAAACGTTGCCTTTACCGATTTGCTTAACAATTCATAAGTTCGTTAGAAATAAGGTAAAACTACTACTTAATCATACGAATAATAATAAAATAATAAGCGGCCATATTACAACCCAATCGAATTTAGCAAATAGTAAACTTTAATGATACGAAATAAGACTTCTAAACCGAGGAACAAGCATGACCACCTCGAGTCCTCTCCGGCTCCGTCTCCGCGATCTACTCACCTGAAGAGATAGGGAAAGGGGTGAGTCACCAAGACTCAGTGCATAGCTATAACACATGTCCCCACATATGGGCTTGGCCCATATTCACACAGTCCATACACATGAGTATGTAATTATGAAGTGAGTATGCAATTATGAAACCCAACCTAGCCATCCATACTCCATTTTCTACCCCGTGTGGTACCAAACCACTGGTGGTGCCAAACCACTGGTGACTCGAAGTCACAATGTCCGTCAATACGTGTGGTGCCAAACCACTGGTGGTGCCAAACCACTGGTGACTTAAAGTCACAATATCCGTCAATACGTGTGGTGCCAAACCACTGGTGACCGAGGTCACAAATGTGATACCAAATCACTGGAGGTGCCAAACCTCTGGTGTCCGAAGACACAAATCGAATGATGGGGCCAACCCATCGTGTGATACCAAATCACTGGCGTCGATCCCGTATCTCATAGTGGGGCCAACCCACGGTGGTACTAAGCCACAGGGACGAGACGCTATGAGGTGCCAAACCTCTGGAGGTACCAAACCTCTGGTGACCGTAGTCACAATGTGTTACCAAAACACTGGTGTCCGTCGACACGAATATCACTGCCCCCTCCACTCATTTATCCCACATCATCATGCTCACATAGATCATGCATTTGTATATAGCATAACATTTAACGGCATATGATGGCATACGCAACATATGTCATAGATCGAGTATTAGGGGACTTACCCGAAAACCAAGCTTATGCCCACTAGGCAAAGTAACCACATGAGAGGTTATGATATTATCAAATAACAGTTTATACTAATAAAGTGTGTAAGAGCTTACACACCTGATTAAACGATCACCCAACTTGGGTATTCAACATCTTAGCCCTTATTTCGGCTAACATGCACAACATGTACATTTACTATAACACACATAAACTAGCAAGAGAACAGTGCGATAACTATGCACCTGACTTTAGCGAGATCGAATCTAACAGCAACTAAAATCCCGAAAGCTTTTGTTACTCCTATCGTTTTGCTCCTAGAACACATAACCGAAATCGGTCACACTTAGTACCAAAAACATGGCCTTAGGCCGAATACCATAAGTCATTTACCTAGCTTATTTTGATCCCGAAACACCACTCGATCTTGTTGATTAGCTCTCGAAGTCATCGAAGGTCCTACTAAAATATTGTTAGAATCAACTATTACACAAAACTATGAGCAAAGGCCCTTGGCCGAATATGATGCTTACCATTTCCTTGAATAGTCGAAACCAATAGGCTCCTTTATGCTTCTTAACACTAGCTACACACAAACAGAGCACATTATTAAAGCCTTATTCACATTCGGCCACCCCTAAAACCAAGGTCAACATTCGGTTATCAAGACTCAAAATATAGCATATAGCCGAAAGTTATTAGCCACTTACCTTGCTCGACAAAGTCCCGAAACTACTACCTACTCTTATGGTGTCGAAAACCCTACCAAACAACCTTGTTAGAAACGGCTCAACAATAAACTAGATAGAGTGGCCCTTGGCCGAATATACATTTACTTACTTATGAATATTTCGAACCCCTGAAAGAATCCTTTATGCTCCTTGGTGTTGGCACTATATAGGCACCCACAGAGAATCAACTTCTAGATCCAAAGAGAAGAACTTCGGCACTTTAATGGTGAAGGAAGAAACACAAAAGTGGAGGGAGTTTAATGCCTAAAAGATCCGGCCACTAGATTAAGGTTTTTGGCTCTCACAAAAGATACAATTGGTACCAAAAAAGGAGATTCGGCCTCAAGGTTACACCAAAAGAACAAGTAGAGAGGACTACAATATTCGGCAAGAGGTATTAGAAAACAATAACAATAAAAAAAAAAATCAGCACCTATTCCCCCAAAAGACCGAAATTCAAGCACCATCCAAAGGACCCTTGGCCATACTCCTAATTCGGCTGAACGAAAATGTAAAGGAAAGAAAAACAAATCCTCAATTTTGGCCATGTTTCAATCGGCCATACTCCTACCCATCTTTCTTGAAAATTTCCATCACCACAATCCATAAAGCATTGTTTAATCCTTCATCCAAGAATAAAAAAAAATGATCAACCCAAGGCATACCCAATTCCAACGGCAGGCTTTGTTCCCCTCACCACAACAACAAAGAAAATTCCTTAATAATTAGCATGCTTAACACCATTTGAAATTTAAAATCAAATTTAACAAATTCCCATGCATAAAAATAATAATACTTATAATTCCTCTATCTTCCAAAAGAATAGAAAAAAAAAATAAAAGGTAATGGCCATGCTTCCCTAGGCCGGCCACGCATATAACCTTCCCAAGGTCAAAATTCATCCATGCATAACTAGTAATAATAATAATATTATTATTCCATCATTCTTTATTAATAAAAAAAACTAAAAATATAACCCATCCTTTAATAAAAATAATAACACATTATTTAGTAAAATAATAATAAAATTATCCCATACATAAAAAAAAAATCCCCATATCTCACGCATATAATAGTAATAATAATAAATTAAAATAAAACTATCCCATCTTTTAATTCATCTTCTCATACATATAAAAATAAAACACAATAAATTTAAAACAACCCCATCATCTAATAAATAATAATAATAAAATATCCTAAGACAAACCCAACTCCCCACGGTCAAAGCTCTCTCTCTTTTACCAATTTTAACAACCATTTTATTGTTTAATCTATTCCATATCTTTACCCAAGCTTCACATGCTCTCCTTTCCCAAATGCCAATAACAAACATTATTTATTCCCTCACTTTCCCATCTCTTAATAAAATAAAAGATCAAAAACCATGTTTCTCTTTTTACTAAACCAAAACCGGCCATCTTCCAACATTCCCATCACTTATCCATTTTTTTTATTAAAAAAAAAACCAAACTATTCCCCATATATACCTCACGTATATAACAATAATAAAGTTAAAATAATAATAATAATAATAATAATAATAATAATAATAATAATAAAATAAAACAATGCTTCCTTTTAAAAAAATAAAAAATAAAAAAATATATACTACCCATCCTTTAATAACACAAATAATAATAATGCAACAAAACAAAAACAAAAAAAATCCCATACTCCTATCAATAATAAAATAAACCCACTTTCTACATAAAATAATAATAATAATAATAATAATAATAATAATAATAATAATAATAATAATAATAATAATAATGTATAAACTTTCCCATAATTCTAAGCAAACAAAATAATAGAATATAATGGTTTAAAACCATGCTTTTGCAGCCTTGAAATAACCAGCAATTAATAAATAAAAACAATACTATAAAAGTTTTGAAGCTACATACTTCAAAACAATTAAATTAATAAAACAATAATAAAAAAAAATAACTCAAGTAGCAGCTCTTTGCTACATGCGCGCATGAGCCATGCAAGGCTCTCCCACGTCGGCAAAAGAAGAAAGAAAGAAAAAAAACACTTGCAGTTCCCAGGTCTCGAACCCGAGACCTGGAGGAAAGTTCTCCATGCCCCAGCCACTCGACCCTTAGCACCTTTCATGCTATAAGACGCGCCGAAAATTCTTTTAAACCCTTATTCCTTAGTTCCCTTTGTTTAATGCGCCAGACCAAAAGAATAAAACGCTCTTGCTGCGGACAACCAGGCTCGAACTTGAGCCCTCTTGAAGCCTCCTTGCACTCTTAGCCACTCTGCCAAGTGGTTTCATGCGACATAAACCTTGCATAAAATCCTTTTAAGGCCTCCCTCACCCAAATTTTCACTTTTGACCCAAAATTTTCAAAATTTCCAGAATAGTCCCTTTTTATCCACGAGCTTTAATAACCCCTAAAACACATGAAAACAACTCTTAAGGCCTATTAACACCTAAGATATGCTTCAAACACACAACCCCTATTTTAGGATATTACAAATCTACCCCCCTTAAAACAATTTCGTCCTCGAAATTGCTTACAACCGAACATCTGTACATTCCAATTCACCGCACCATGCTTAAGCTGCGCACTCTGATTCTATAAAACTAACACATTCCTTAAATATTATCCCGAGATTCGTATTCAAGGTTCCATACTCCACTAGCATACAAACACTAACTATCTTACCTTCTAAACACAGTTTCTAAACTCACATCCAATGTTCAAGCTCTTCACCAATAGTACAAGTATGAACCGATCTTATAAAACCCATATAGTAAAAGATATTCCATAACAAGAAACTCACCTACTATCACATCCTCGGTTGCCTTGCATCCACACCATTAGCATTTCAGCTTGAAGTTCCACGTCCTTGACCTCGCGCCCTATCCATCACTTGAGGACAGTCCTTAATCAAGTGAGACTTAGATTTACACCTAAAACATCTTCAATCCCGGTTCCAACGCTCGCCGTCATGGTACCTTCCACACTGAGCACACGGACAGCTCTGATTTCCCGCAGCTGGCTTAGTCACACGAGCAAAATTTTCAATCCTTGGTCTTTTCCGAAGACCCTCAGATGATTCAGACGATCCAAAATTTCTCCTATCCCGGTTCCTATTCTTATCTCTATTTTGTCTTATCGAGTCCTTAATCCCTTCGGCTACCTTAGCTTTTTCGACCAACACCGCAAACTCCCGTTCCTGACGAGGAGCTATCAATAATCTTAGGTCGTACCTTAATCCGTCCTCAAACCGAACACATCGTTCATGCTCCGAAGCAACTACCCCTCGAGCATCTCGACTTAACCTTAGGAATTCCGCTTCGTATTCCGCCACGGACTCGTTCCCTTGAACCATCCCCAAAATGCCTTCCTCTGAGCATCAATGTAGTGGGTACCGACATACTTCTTCTGGTATGCTATCTTGACATACTCCCGAGTGGGGTCCTTAGCTGTGACACTCTCTCGAACCGTAAATCACCATTGATACGTCCCGTCGCGAAGTAGCGCTACCATTCCTTTCGTTTTTTTTTTTTTTTTTTCAGGGCTCAGGTCGAGCTCATCCATAATTCCTCTCTCTCCAACCACCATCTCAAAAAGGCTGGTGGTGGAGGTGATACCTTATTATCAACCTTTGACCCGATCTAACGAGTTCCGGTACGGCCATTTGCCTCGACCACGTCATCTAGAACTCATCTTTTATCGCGTAATCTGACTTAAAAAGTTTTATGCATTATACAATGTGTTCCACTGATTAACCGCGGACAATTTTATGAACTAAAGTATTTAGAAGTGGTTCTTTCGATCACACAAGGGTTCAATTCAAGTTCGCTACTCTAATACGGAGAATCATTCTAATACAGAGAGTCGCATTCATGCTCATAAACAGAGACATATTCATATCATCTCAATAGTCAGAGGTACTTACCAGTGCGGATCGGTGCCGGAGACTTGGTGCCATGCTGTTTAAAACAACCCATTCTCATAATATTCCACAAAAGACTATCAAGAAAACATTTTTGGGCCTTGGGCCCCCACAGCCGAGTTTTGAACCGGGCTCTGATACCAACTTGAAACACCCCAAACCCGGCCCACAAGCCTTGACCGGATCTGGTATGTCACGGAGTAAAAACTTTTTGAAACGTTTTGAAAATTTCGTGTTCACAGTGGAAATCTGAAAATATTGCGGAATTTGTAAAGCGACGTTTGCTAAAACTAAGATGGTTTGGTTTGATAACCACGATGGGGTTGAAAACTTTTTCTTTTCCCTTGAAACCATTTGATCATTTAGATTTTTAGAAGTATTGGGGTTATTGATAACTCGGTAAAATTTTGCTACCCGATGGTAACATCTTTGAAAACGCGTACGAGTATTAATTTTGAAAACGTTGCCTTTACCGATTTGCTTAACAATTCATAAGTTCGTTAGAAATAAGGTAAAACTACTACTTAATCATACGAATAATAATAAAATAATAAGCGGCCATATTACAACCCAATCGAATTTAGCAAATAGTAAACTTTAATGATACGAAATAAGACTTCTAAACCGAGGAACAAGCATGACCACCTCGAGTCCTCTCCGGCTCCGTCTCCGCGATCTACTCACCTGAAGAGATAGGGAAAGGGGTGAGTCACCAAGACTCAGTGCATAGCTATAACACATGTCCCCACATATGGGCTTGGCCCATATTCACACAGTCCATACACATGAGTATGTAATTATGAAGTGAGTATGCAATTATGAAACCCAACCTAGCCATCCATACTCCATTTTCTACCCCGTGTGGTACCAAACCACTGGTGGTGCCAAACCACTGGTGACTCGAAGTCACAATGTCCGTCAATACGTGTGGTGCCAAACCACTGGTGGTGCCAAACCACTGGTGACTTAAAGTCACAATATCCGTCAATACGTGTGGTGCCAAACCACTGGTGACCGAGGTCACAAATGTGATACCAAATCACTGGAGGTGCCAAACCTCTGGTGTCCGAAGACACAAATCGAATGATGGGGCCAACCCATCGTGTGATACCAAATCACTGGCGTCGATCCCGTATCTCATAGTGGGGCCAACCCACGGTGGTACTAAGCCACAGGGACGAGACGCTATGAGGTGCCAAACCTCTGGAGGTACCAAACCTCTGGTGACCGTAGTCACAATGTGTTACCAAAACACTGGTGTCCGTCGACACGAATATCACTGCCCCCTCCACTCATTTATCCCACATCATCATGCTCACATAGATCATGCATTTGTATATAGCATAACATTTAACGGCATATGATGGCATACGCAACATATGTCATAGATCGAGTATTAGGGGACTTACCCAAAAACCAAGCTTATGCCCACTAGGCAAAGTAACCACATGAGAGGTTATGATATTATCAAATAACAGTTTATACTAATAAAGTGTGTAAGAGCTTACACACCTGATTAAACGATCACCCAACTTGGGTATTCAACATCTTAGCCCTTATTTCGGCTAACATGCACAACATGTACATTTACTATAACACACATAAACTAGCAAGAGAACAGTGCGATAACTATGCACCTGACTTTAGCGAGATCGAATCCAACAGCAACTAAAATCCCGAAAGCTTTTGTTACTCCTATCGTTTTGCTCCTAGAACACATAACCGAAATCGGTCACACTTAGTACCAAAAACATGGCCTTAGGCCGAATACCATAAGTCATTTACCTAGCTTATTTTGATCCCGAAACACCACTCGATCTTGTTGATTAGCTCTCGAAGTCATCGAAGGTCCTACTAAAATATTGTTAGAATCAACTATTACACAAAACTATGAGCAAAGGCCCTTGGCCGAATATGATGCTTACCATTTCCTTGAATAGTCGAAACCAATAGGCTCCTTTATGCTTCTTAACACTAGCTACACACAAACAGAGCACATTATTAAAGCCTTATTCACATTCGGCCACCCCTAAAACCAAGGTCAACATTCGGTTATCAAGACTCAAAATATAGCATATAGCCGAAAGTTATTAGCCACTTACCTTGCTCAACAAAGTCCCGAAACTACTACCTACTCTTATGGTGTCGAAAACCCTACCAAACAACCTTGTTAGAAACGGCTCAACAATAAACTAGATAGAGTGGCCCTTGGCCGAATATACATTTACTTACTTATGAATATTTCGAACCCCTGAAAGAATCCTTTATGCTCCTTGGTGTTGGCACTATATAGGCACCCACAGAGAATCAACTTCTAGATCCAAAGAGAAGAACTTCGGCACTTTAATGGTGAAGGAAGAAACACAAAAGTGGAGGGAGTTTAATGCCTAAAAGATCCGGCCACTAGATTAAGGTTTTTGGCTCTCACAAAAGATACAATTGGTACCAAAAAGGAGATTCGGCCTCAAGGTTACACCAAAAGAACAAGTAGAGAGGACTACAATATTCGGCAAGAGGTATTAGAAAACAATAACAATAAAAAAAAAATCAGCACCTATTCCCCCAAAAGACCGAAATTCAAGCACCATCCAAAGGACCCTTGGCCATACTCCTAATTCGGCTGAACGAAAATGTAAAGGAAAGAAAAACAAATCCTCAATTTTGGCCATGTTTCAATCGGCCATACTCCTACCCATCTTTCTTGAAAATTTCCATCACCACAATCCATAAAGCATTGTTTAATCCTTCATCCAAGAATAAAAAAAAATGATCAACCCAAGGCATACCCAATTCCAACGGCAGGCTTTGTTCCCCTCACCACAACAACAAAGAAAATTCCTTAATAATTAGCATGCTTAACACCATTTGAAATTTAAAATCAAATTTAACAAATTCCCATGCATAAAAATAATAATACTTATAATTCCTCTATCTTCCAAAAGAATAGAAAAAAAAAATAAAAGGTAATGGCCATGCTTCCCTAGGCCGGCCACGCATATAACCTTCCCAAGGTCAAAATTCATCCATGCATAACTAGTAATAATAATAATATTATTATTCCATCATTCTTTATTAATAAAAAAAACTAAAAATATAACCCATCCTTTAATAAAAATAATAACACATTATTTAGTAAAATAATAATAAAATTATCCCATACATAAAAAAAAAATCCCCATATCTCACGCATATAATAGTAATAATAATAAATTAAAATAAAACTATCCCATCTTTTAATTCATCTTCTCATACATATAAAAATAAAACACAATAAATTTAAAACAACCCCATCATCTAATAAATAATAATAATAAAATATCCTAAGACAAACCCAACTCCCCACGGTCAAAGCTCTCTCTCTTTTACCAATTTTAACAACCATTTTATTGTTTAATCTATTCCATATCTTTACCCAAGCTTCACATGCTCTCCTTTCCCAAATGCCAATAACAAACATTATTTATTCCCTCACTTTCCCATCTCTTAATAAAATAAAAGATCAAAAACCATGTTTCTCTTTTACTAAACCAAAACCGGCCATCTTCCAACATTCCCATCACTTATCCATTTTTTTTATAAAAAAAAAACCAAACTATTCCCCATATATACCTCACGTATATAACAATAATAAAGTTAAAATAATAATAATAATAATAATAATAATAATAATAATAATAATAAAATAAAACAATGCTTCCTTTTAAAAAAATAAAATATAATAAAAATAATATATACTACCCATCCTTTAATAACACAAATAATAATAATGCAACAAAACAAAAACAAAAAAATCCCATACTCCTATCAATAATAAAATAAACCCACTTTCTACATAAAATAATAATAATAATAATAATAATAATAATAATAATAATAATAATAATAATAATAATAATAATAATAATAATAATGTATAAACTTTCCCATAATTCTAAGCAAACAAAATAATAGAATATAATGGTTTAAAACCATGCTTTTGCAGCCTTGAAATAACCAGCAATTAATAAATAAAAACAATACTATAAAAGTTTTGAAGCTACATACTTCAAAACAATTAAATTAATAAAACAATAATAAAAAAAAATAACTCAAGTAGCAGCTCTTTGCTACATGCGCGCATGAGCCATGCAAGGCTCTCCCACGTCGGCAAAAGAAGAAAGAAAAAAAAAACACTTGCAGTTCCCAGGTCTCGAACCCGAGACCTGGAGGAAAGTTCTCCATGCCCCAGCCACTCGACCCTTAGCACCTTTCATGCTATAAGACGCGCCGAAAATTCTTTTAAACCCTTATTCCTTAGTTCCCTTTGTTTAATGCGCCAGACCAAAAGAATAAAACGCTCTTGCTGCGGACAACCAGGCTCGAACTTGAGCCCTCTTGAAGCCTCCTTGCACTCTTAGCCACTCTGCCAAGTGGTTTCATGCGACATAAACCTTGCATAAAATCCTTTTAAGGCCTCCCTCACCCAAATTTTCACTTTTGACCCAAAATTTTCAAAATTTCCAGAATAGTCCCTTTTTATCCACGAGCTTTAATAACCCCTAAAACACATGAAAACAACTCTTAAGGCCTATTAACACCTAAGATATGCTTCAAACACACAGCCCCTATTTTAGGATATTACAGGAGCAGACTAAAAATAGCAGATCTGGCAATCCTGAAGTTGCAGGAAGCAGATCGAAGACATCAGATCTTGTCTCTCTAAGTTTGTAGTGGAGCAAACTAAAAGTAGCAGATCTGGCATTCCTGAAGTTGCAGGAGCAGATCAAAGACATCAGATCTTGTCTCCTTGAGTTTGCAGTGGAGCAGATTGAAGATAGTAGATCTGGCATTCCTGAAGTTGCAGGAGCAGATCGAAGACATCAGATCTTGTCTCCCTGAGTTTGTAGTGGAGCAGACTAAAAGTAGCAGATCTAGGATTCCTGAAGTTGCAGGAGCAGATCGAAAACATTAGATCTTGTCACCCTAAGAAGTAGTGGACCAAGATCGAATGAAAAATCTTGTCTCCTTAAGTAGTAGTGGAACAAATTTAAGCCACCAGTCCTATCTCCCTGACTAGCAGTGGAATAGATCGAAGATTGTAGATCTTGTCACCCTAAGCAGTAGTGGACCAAGATCGAACGACAAATCTTGTCTCCCTAAGTAGTAATGGAACAGATTTAAGCCACCAGCCCTATCTCCCTGACCAGTAGTGGAATAGGTCAAAGATTGTAGATCTTGTCACCCTAAGCAGTAGTGGTGTAACACCTCTTACCCATATTCAATGCCGGAATAGGGTACGAGGCATTACCAAAACACATACACTTGTAAACTTATTAAACTGAGTCATAAAATTTCATCCAAATTATACAAAATGAACTGCTAAATATTAAAGGCCAACATTTTAAGCCAAACCAATTATAAATACAAATAACTAAGTCCCCTATACATGCCATAAACTTAAGAGGTTTGTATTCACTTTTACCCCACGATGATAGCTTGATAGTGTGATTACATCTCCGGCGATCTCCAACTTGAGTTAGCATACAACCCTATAAGATATGGGAAATGAAGGGAAGTAAGCTACAAAACTTAGTAAGTAAGTATGTAAATAATAAGTGATTTATTAACAGGCTTTTATAAATCTTCACAATATGTTCTCAAGATAATACAATCATAATTGCACATAGTTCCACTTTTTATTCATGTTCATCTCAAGCTATGGAACTCCAAATTAAGATCCGATAATTTTCCCTGAAACTAGACTCAAATATCTTATTACCATAAAATTTTCAGAATTTTTGGTTTAGCCAATTAGTACAGTTTATTCTTCAAACTCTCCCATGTTCTGCTGTCCAATAATTCCGACCATTCTTCACTAAAATTTAATTATCTTTTCGTACAGAATTCAAATTATGTTCTAGTTTGTTTCTTATAAAAATAAACTCAATAAGGAATCTACCATATAAATTATGTCCCAAAATTATATTTGTACAATTTTCAATGATTTTTCTAAGTCAGAACAGGGGATCTCGAAATCACTCTAAACCAGTCTCACAAAAATCTAAATATCTCAAAATATACAAATCCTTTACTTTCTCTGTTTCTTTTATATGAAAATAGACTCAATAAGATTTAAATCAATATCTCATCCAACATATAATTAAATTTATACAATTTATGGTTATTTTTCAAAATCACATAACTGTTGTTGTTTCAATCTATTTTAATGAAAATTTTACTCTCCCATGTTTTCTTTATATTACTTCCATATATGCACACATAACACCAAGCATGTTCAATACTAGCCATACAAATGAATAATCATCACTAATATTTACGAGTACTCATAATGGCGCTCACACCATATCAGCCTTACACAATTTCAATCACATATCACATATCAAACACATTATGCACATATACACATAGTCACATGCACCCTTGCTCACACGTACATTTGCCACATTTCTCAATTGATCACATTCACTCTTGCACTTATTCATAACATGATCACGCCAATCACCATTAGTAATTTATCTCATTGAACCCCTTCGAAAAACACCCGATACTCGGTGGTCTCAGCATATAGTTCCACCTACACATAACTCGGCTTTCTTGTACACATGGTGAAGGTCTCTTATCACCCATGTGACCTAGCCATTCCATCTTGTAGCTTTCTTGTCTACATGGTGTCCAACACTAGGAACCACTCATGTGACCTAGCTACTCATAACCCGTAAATTTCTTGTACACATGGTATACACACAGTATTACACATGTGACCTAGTCACATATGAAATTATTATCCCGTAGCTTTCTTGCACACATGGTGAAAGTCCCTTATCATCCATGTGGCCTAGCTACATATCAAAATTTTCCATCTCGTAGCTTTCTTGTGCACACGGTGAAGGTCCCTTATCACTCGTGTGACCTAGCTACATATTGTCCGTATCTCTCGGTTTTCCGAAGGTTCAATCGAGAATTTCACATTCCATACATTTTCATATTATAGTTATCACCCAATGATTTCCATAATATCTAGCAAAATAATTATTGAACAAGTAAAATAAATGCATTATTTACATATCAACTTTCCATTTCACATAATAACCATAGTCATAGAAAACACCTTTAAGCACAACATTTCGACCCATTTTCCATGTCACCTATGTCACATTTTATCATAAACATTATTATTAAATCAATTCACCAACATAATATACAAAACATGTAATTCATAAAAATTAATTTAATACCACAATTTAGGTTTCAAACATACATAACGACATTATTGCATTATTATTTACACACCAACTTACCTCTGATCCAGAAACGACAATTTACCAACTTTCTCGATTTTTTATTTTCCTCCAGTTATAGGTCCAAATCTTGTTTTTCGGGGTCTAAAACATCACATTTCACTTATTTAATTAATTTACTACTCAAAACAGTTCCTAACTCAAACTTTTACAAAATTACAATTTTGCCCCTAAACGTTTACATATTTACATTTTTGCCCCAATACTCAAAAATTAAACTTCAGCCCTTATTCTTATGTTTTATAACATGCTGATCATTTTTCCCTTCTATGGAAATATCAAATTCTTACTCTAACATACACTTATGGACATTTGGTATTTTTACCGATTATGTCGTTTTACTCGTTTTCACTTAAAATCGCTTAGTAAAAGTTATTTAACATAATTTCAAGCTTCATATTCTACCATAAAACATCAAAATACACACTTTTCACCTATGGGTAATTTTCCAAAGACGAACCCTAGCATGAATTATTGGTAGCATAAGCTACATCGAGCTACCGGGACTCCAAAACCGTAAATAACTTGAAAAACAAGGCTAGAACAGACTTACCATGAGCTTGGAAAGTTAAGAAAACCCTAGCCATGTCTTCCCTTGGTAAATTTCATCTATATGAAGAAGATGGACAAATTTGGCATTTTAATTTTGTTTTTAATTCATTTAATTTACAAAAGGACTAAAATGCCTTTACAAAAAAATATCTTATCTAACATATACCATATCCGTTTTTGTCAAACAATTTAACCAATGGGCTAATTACCATTTAAGAACCTCTACTTTAAATTTTCATAGCAATTTGACACCTCTAACTTCTAGAACTCAAGTTTTGCACTTTTTACAATTTAGTCCTTTTAACTAAATTGAGTGGCCAAACGTCAAAATTTTCGAACGAAATTTTCACGAAATTGGTCCGTGAAATTTTAGACCATAAAAATATAATAAAAATAAATTTTCTTACTTCGAATTTGTGGTCCCGAAACCACTGTTCCGACTAGGCCCTAATTCGGGATGTTAAAGTGGACTAAGATCAAACGACAAATCTTATCTCCCTAAGCAGTAGTGGAACAGATTTAAGCCACCAGTCTGGCATCCCTGAGTTTGCAGTGGAGTAGATTGAAGATAGCAAATCTTGTCTTCCTGAGAGTGCAGTGAAGCGGATCGAAGATAGCAGTCTGGCATCCCAGAGTTTGCAGTGGAGCAGACTGAAGATAGCAAATCTTATCTCCCCGAAGTTGCGGTGGAGCAGATTGAGACTACAAATCTAATTTCCTTGAGTTGGATCGAAGCGCTAATTCCCGGGCCCCTGAAGATGTAGTGGGACGAAATGAAGCTACTCAAAGAAGAAAAGCACCAAATGAAGTCAAAATTCGACAAGACCGGGCAAATTGGCCCTTTTAAAGTCTTTGCTTCATTCTCGTTACACGACAATGAGCAAAAAAGGGCAGCTGTAAAAGCCCAAATTTGCCCAGGCAAACCAAAATCATTAAACCTTAACCAGTAAAAAAACACAATTAAAAACAAGAATTATTAAAGTCCATTACAACTAAACAGTCCATTAACAATAAAAAAAAAAACAAATAGCCTAGTTTTGGCCCAAACTTCGACCCTATACATTACGAGGCCCAAAAGGCCCGAAAGCTTTAACCTTTCCAGAAACCCTAGGGGTTTCTGGAATCTCATAGCGCCGCAACCCCAGCCAGACGATTGGGCTACCTCGTCCCTCACACGCGCACCATGCGCGCTTCGCCACGTCCGCGCATTCAAGCCTCTATACACCGCCACAACTGGAACGACGTACCTGCGAAGAGGACAAGAAAAACAACAACAGCAAGAAAAATAAAAAGAAAAAAACCGTTGTATTTTCATTTTTCAATTTTTATTTTCAACATTCGGCTATAAAAGTCGGAAGAAACATTGTAGCGGGGTTACGAACAATGACTTACGCATACAAAAATAGAAATAAAACAGAAAGAAAAGAGTTTTTGAAGGTGATTCCCAGATTGGAGTTTTCTTTTTTTGATTTTTCTTTTCCCTATTCTATGCTCTATTTTTATTTTACTGCATGCGAAAAAACGAAACAAATAAAAGAAGAAGAACTTATCTATTTAACACCGCCACCGAATCCCTATTACTTCGTGGAAATAGAGGTTTAAATGGGGGTTTCGAAAGGTGAAATTGGCCAAGCCTTCGGGCATGTTCACAAATAGGTCACTTTTGGCCTTCGCGTGACTCCATTCGCTGACCTCAATGGCGGATTGTTTGATCGGATGGCCATTTCTTGATTCGGCCGAACATGGGAGAGTCTGGATGGTTTAAATTTTTATTTTTATTTTGTTTTTTAGTTTCAAAGAAGGCTAAGGGTTCTAAATTTTAGGGTTTATTTTTGTTTATAAAAGGAACGAAACGACACCGTTTAAGGCCTATTTCAATGGCTCCAAAACGGTGCCGTATAGGCCTAACCGATTTGACCCGATCCGATACCCTCAAGATTCGCGTGTTTACGCGTTGAAGGGATAATTGCGCGCTTGGTCCCTCCATTTCGCGCTAACGTTCGATTGGGCCCTGTCAATTTTATTATTAATTCAATTAAGTTTTTTTTTAGTTTTCGTGCACAATCTTTGTAATTTTCTTTTATAGAAATAAATTTATTTATTATTTAAGTTGTTTTAATAAAATATTTTGAGTTATTTTATTGATTTTTTAACAATGTTTTAGTATTTTTACTTTCCATTTGTATATATTTTTTAAATCTATTACATGGATGTTTAATTTCAAAATGTTCTCTTATATGTTTCTTTGTGTCGATAATTTGTATAATATCGAATTTAAATATTCTTATATATTATTAATTTATACATATATATATATATATATATATTGTATTAAAGCTATCTTACTTTATGTATATATTCTTAATTTCATATAATTTTATGTATGTATTTTCTTTTGAATTTATTCACGTATATATACACACACACATATATATATTTTCCTTTTAAATTTATTTATGTATATAATTGGTTTCTTTAAAAAACCCCCATTTTAAATTATATATTTATTTATTCAAAATGCTTTCACATGTCGTCATTATTTTTATATTATATCAAGTTTTTATTACATGCGTATTATTTAAATTGACGCATATTATTTTCTATGTATTAGGTGTTTATTTGTTTGTTATTGTATGGATTATATTTCTTAATTTGTAACCATTAATTATTTGTGATTCATCATTGTAATATTTTTGCATATGTATTGCTACTTTGCTTTGTATATTATCATCCCATTGCGATTTATTTGTTAAAGAAAATCGAGTTTAATGTCGTTCAAATCTCAAAATCATTCAAAGTTTTTTTTTTAAAATAAGGCAATGCTCATGTTTGGAGGTTTCGAGAAAATAGTGCCCTAACTTACTGGGTTCCGATTCTTCTCGTTAAAACCTAGCAATCGGGTCCCCTTTTCATTTTTAAATTGAAATATTTTAAATAAAAAAAAACTTATTCTCGGGAATTTGAGACATTGCGCCCTAACTCACTGGGTGTGATGTTTTATCATCTCGAGATAAGAATTTCAAAAAAAAAGAAAGAAAAAAAAAGGCAATGTTCCGTATTCGGGAATTTTGAGAAATTGTGTCCTAACTTACTGGGTTCCAATTTTTCATAAAGCCCAAATAACCGAATACCCTTTCAAACTTTATTACGTGGGTTTTAAAAATCAAAAGATAAATTTAATTTCGAGAATATAAGATGTTGTGCCCTAACTTACTGAGTACGACATTTTTTCTTTGAAATAAGAAGTTTTGGCATCCAATATGATACTGTCCAAATGTGTCTTAAGCGAACGGATCGTAATCTAGAATCTTTTCAAATTTTCGACATTAAGACATTAAGTAATTAATTAGGTATCAATTTTTGGGAGCTACGAGGGTGCCAACCCTTCCTCGTACGTAACTGACTCCTAAACCTGTTTTCTCGAGTTTTTGTAGATCAAAATATTATTTAATAAATCAAAGTTTTCAAGGTGATCCGATCACACCTCAAAATAAGGTTGATGGCGGCTCCACTTTTGTTTTTAAAATTGATCCTCGTTTTTTCAAACTCGTAAAAATGGTTTCGACTGGAAGTAGTTTAAAATGATAAAATAAATTATTAATTGAGAAAAATTATCCCAATTGAAGGGTTAATTGGACAAGGACCGAATTGTATGAACTGTGAAATTTGGGGCAAAATGGAAATCAACACTTTGCACTAAAACAGTTTTGGACAGCAGCAGTAGTCTACCTTTGAAAAATCACCAAAAATTGTATAAATCAAATTAGAGGATGAATAAAATATGAAATTAAATCTTATTGAGTCTAGTTTCTTATAGAAGAAATAATGTAAGCAATGGAGTTGTAAATCCTGAGATATAATAGGTTTTGTGAGATAAGATCAGAATGATTTCGGGTTCCCCTGTTCTGACTTTAGAAAATCATAAAAAAAATGGAGGAAAATAATTATGGGTTATAATTTATATGCTTAAAATCTTTAATGAGTCTATTTTCAAAAGAAACAAACGGTAACATTATCCAAATTCTGTATGATGAGATAATTAATTTTTTGTGAAGAGGGGTCAGAACTGTAGGACAGCGGAACAGGGGTGACTTTAAAGAATAAACTGTACTTAGTGGATCAACCAAAAATTCTGAAAATTTAATGGTAATAAGTTATGTGAGTCTAGTTTTGTATAAAATTGTGGATCTTAATTTGGATTTCTGCAGCTCAAGATAAAAATAATTTAGTGACTATGACACGGATGGACAACTTGAATATTCAAATAAATAAATAGTGAAAAATTATCGATAATGTTACTTACAAATGTGTTATTTATACTAAGGATGTGGATGGAGAGGAGGAGGAGGAAGAATATATGAACAACTTGTGTATAAATTGATCACATGCCCGATTATAATTGATAAATGTTGAATTAGAAATGATATAATGTTTTATTTGGAATATTTATTATGAAATTATGATTATCGTTATAATACAAAAATTGAACTTATGAGTTTATAAGGCTAAATTTTAGTGATCATTTGTTAATTTTATGAACTTCATGATGTATTATTTCATATGTATTGATGATAAAATCGTGAATAATATAAAAGCATGAAAATTGAATAAATGATCAAATTAAGCACTTCAGTTCAGTGACAATATGAATTGACGGAAAAGACCATGGTTGAACCATGGCAACAAATGATAAGTGATAGCTTCGACTACACTTATCTGATCAAGGACAAGTGAAAGTAATAAGTGATAGCTTTGGCTACATTTATCTAATCAAGGACAAGTGAAAGTGATACATGGTAGCTTCAATTACCTGATCAAGTGAAAAATGGTAGCTTCGGCTACAAGTGACAAGTGATTTTCGTGTAAGACCATATCTGGGATATGGCATCGGTGTGATATGTGTTTAAGATGTAAGACCATAGCTGGGCTATGGCATTCTAGTGAAAAGTAATGAATTGACAGATAAGATCATGGTTGATCCATGGCAAAGTGTGAAACGCAGGTATGGTATCATCCATACTGAGTTGTGAAACGCAGGTATGGTATCATCCATACTGAGTTGTGAAACGTAGGTATGGTATTAACTATACTGAGTTAAGAAACGTAGGTATGGTATTTCCCATACCGAGTTGTGAAATGTAGGTATGGTATGTCAATGAGGAAAACCATACTGAGTTGTGAAACATGGCACTGAGCAACGACGTACTCAAATTCGTAAGACGTTTCCTAATTTGATAATAAGTAATACAAGAGGAGTGAACCAAATGAAAGAGATTGAGTAGTACCATGGCATAATGATAGTAAAGATGTAAGACCATGGCTGAGCTATGTCATTCTAGTGAAAAGATCATAGCTATGTTATGGCATCAGTGATTATCAGTGAAATTCAGTACATACCGGTGCGGACCAATTCCGTAAGACGTTCACTAATTTAACAAAGTTTGGTAAGTGTTATATAGAATTATGTGATATAAGGAAATACGAGTTGATGAGACATGAACATAGAACTTGGTTGATGAATGAGTTCATTTGTGATTATATATTTGTGCACCATTGAGTGTATTATCCGTATGAATTGGTATTCCAAATGAGTTAATGAAAAGAGTTCTAATATGAAATAATCTGAATTCTAAATGAAATATTATGAAAACGTATTTGAAATACATCAGTATGTCTTGTATATGTTATTTGAGTTCATAATGTGGAAAATAAATGTATGTGAAAATATGAGATGATGATACCTATACATGGATTTTATTGGTGGATACGTACATCCAAATTTATATGATAGATTTTAGTGAACATTGAAATTGGGCTCAATAAGTGATTTGTCAATTTAAATTGTGATTGGCAGGAAGAGTTAGTGAATTGCATGTTTATGAATTGTTACACGTATTTGTCGAAATACGAGGAAATGATGGTAATTGATACATGGAAATATGAGACTATGATATATATAAAAACATGGAATATGTTTGGTAAATGTGTTCATTCATAATTATATAATTGTGCACCTCAAGTGCACTATATGTGTAAAGATGATGTTTCAAATGATTTGATAAGTAAAACTCCAATATGAAGTAGTTTGAAACCAAGACAAATTGTTATAAAAATGTACATGAAATACAAATGTATGATTGTTATATGTTATATGAATACATAATGTGAAAAAGTGTAAGTACAAGAGAAATTTAATGAGAATTGAGCCCATATACGTTTCTTGTTATTTATATGAAGTGTGCGACTAACAAATGATATTAAGTATAAGGCTCGGTTGAATATCTTAAATTGATTTTTGTATGTATTAAATGTGGGTGAAGAATAAGGATCAAATGAGTGAGAAATATGGTTTGGAAAATAGCCTTATTTGTGAAAATTAACTTTACCACACGACCTAGCAACACGGGCGTGTACTAAGGCCGTGTGACCCTAGTTCCTTCATAGATGCAAGTCAGAGAGTTCCATGCCCCAGAGACACGGACATGTGAGCCACACGGCCATGCCACACGGGAGTGTCCCCAGTCATACGGGCGTGGGACCCTTGTAAATGAGATAAATTTTGGGATTTTGCGAAAAATTTCATATGATTCTGATTTAGTCCCGACCCAATCCTAATGCATGATTTGGACCTAGAGGGTCCATTAAAGGAACTCTTATAATCAATTTCGACATTTGAGCGATAAGTGGTTTAAATTATCTGTAAGTGTTTCGTACTCCTTGATAATGCCTCATACTTTATTTTGGCAATAGATACGAGTAGGGGGTGTTACAATTATTTTGTAGATCCATCTACCAAAATCATATAATATCAAAATCACCCACATGGTGGATGAATGAGTCCATATTCATTTCAGAAATGCAAGACAATAAATCTCAACTTTTGCTAGTGAGTTTTTAATAAGCAATTTTCATTTCAAACAAGCAACAAATGAGAATTCTTTAAATTAGAGAATCTTTTGGTTCTTTAATGAATGTTCATATGAAGTCTTCAATTACTTTTCGCATCTTATATGATCCAGGATGGTCTAACTGGTCACGCCAAGTAGTAAATGCATTTGTATCAGTAAACTTCTAGTTTACTTTAACATGCATTTCAATTGTACTAATAATGTCGATATAAATTGTGACAAATTGATAATTTTACTGTTATTCCTTTTACTTTGTATCCACATATAAGTACTATTGTGACATTTATTACTGGAAATGTCTAAATCAATGTGAAATTTATAATGCCATTAAGTCAACAAAATAAATATAATTTCCAAACAATTATATAAAATATTTGTTTCAGGGAATATACCAAAATCTACAAATGTCCAAAAAAATTACTATATTTATTGCAAACATTCATTTCAAGAAATGTGCAAAAAGTAATTTAAACAATAATGTACGCATATATCATATTTCTTACCAATAAGATTATAAATATATCATCTGCTTCAAGGAATGATAAATTAATATAAATCATTGAAAATTTTGTACTAAGAATAAACATTTGGCAATATTTTGAATCACCCATCTTCTTCTTATCTATTTGTCAATAATGACAATAGGTAATTATTATGTATTGCTACATTCACTTCGGGAAATGGAACAAAACCAATGGAGCGAATAACTCATTATTTTGTTTAGCCACAAGGGGATACGAAATCAATTCAATATACTTTTAAAGCCCTTTTAACAAGAATTTTGTCATAATTAATTAACTACCAAGAATAACTGGCTAAGTCGTTTATAGAAACAACGATAAATTAAATATATAAATAAAAGTCACATCTCAAACATAAAAATATGACATAATAAAAAAACTATCAATTTTTTCTTTCATAACCATCATCATAAATATGCATGAAATTTAATTCAAAATCCAATAATTCATGCTCATGTCATTTCTCTAAATAATTAACAAATGGAATAATATAAAACGTATAAACTACTACCTTTAACAATTCTTTGAACTAAATCAAATATGAATAATCATAAAATTCATTGGTTTATTAACACAAATTTGCAGACTAGATATGTTTTAATCAAATATATTATTTAATTATAAAACCTACTATAGCAACATAAATAAATTAGTTAATATTCATTTTCATGAACAAATGAGATGCTTAGACCAATATGTAACTCATGTAATCAAAACTTAAAAAGAAGAAAATCTCAAATATTTAAACCATATATCAAGTTGATTTAATATTTAAATATATACTTTTTTTTTCTGCATTGAGTCTTGACGATTTTATCAAGAAGTAAGCAAATTAAACTCTAATAGTAGACTTTGAATCCAATTAAAATCTATTATTTGCAAACTTTGAGAGTGGATATCATTTTTCAGGTGTACAACGGGTACATAACCAATGACTTTTCATACATAAGTTTTCTCTCTTACAAGTTCTCATCAGTAATATTTTTCACATAATCTTAATTAAGAACTTATTCTGAATACTATAGAGTTATACTCACATTTTAAAAAAAACTTACAACTTTAGGTGCATCCAACCATAATGAGCTTTATAGAGAATTACTATATTCTATTAGTCATAAGTAGATCTTTCACAGTCAATTATTTTGCTTTCAACCCCTTAATCGGGATGATGATAAAAGAATATCACAAAGATAGTAACCACTACAGCAAAACAGACTTTTAGCGGGGTTTTTAGTGGCGTTTTAGAGAAAAACGCCGCAAAAACTATACATTAGCGGCGTTTGAAGGAAAAATGATATATAGCGGCGTTTATTCGTAAAACGCCGCTAAAAGTCTGAGCATTAGCGGCGCTTATGGAAAAACGCCGCTAAAAGTCTGAGTATCAGCGGCGCTTTTGGAAAAAGCCGCTAAAAGACTGAGTATCAGCGGCGCTTCTAGAAAAACGCCGCTAAAAGTCTGAGCATTAGCGGCGCTTCTGAAAAACGCCGCTAAAAGTCTGAGCATTAGCGGTGCTTCTGAAAAACGCCGCTAAAAGTCTGAGTATTAGCGGCGCTTCTAGAAAAACGCCGTTAAAGTCTGAGCATTAGCGGCGCTTCTGAAAAAACGCCGCTAAAAGTCTGAGTATTAGCGGCGCTTCTAGAAAAACGCCGCTAAAAGTCTGAGCATTAGCGGCACTTCTGAAAAAACGACGCTAAAAAGTCTGAGCATTAGCGGCGCTTCTGAAAAAACGCCGCTAAAAAGTCTGAGCATTAGCGTCGCTTCTAAAAAAACGCCGCTAAAAGTCTGAGTATTAGCGACGCTTCTGAAAAAACGCCGCTAAAAGTCTGAGTATTAGCGGCGCTTCTATAAAAACACCGTTAAAAATCTGAGCATTAGCGGCGCTTTTGGAAAAACGCCGCTAAAAGTCGCAAATAATTTTAGTTTTTTTTTGGATATATATGACTGATTGTTTTTAAATTTATATGTTAAATAATTTATTATATAATTGTAAAAGAGATATATTAATTTTAAAATATTAAATTAATTATCATTATAGTTTAAGGTTTATAGTTTAGCATATATATATAGTTTAGGGTTTAAGGGGAATGTGTTAGTGTTTCATGGGTGTTAATAATTGAACCTAAATTTTCAAATATGAAAAGCAAAGAGATTAAATTCCTAAAAATAAAAGCATATTGACCAAATTCCAAATTTGTGAAGAATATAAGGACTTATAGCATATTTAATTTCTTATATATATATATATATATATATATATATACATATTTAAATTATAATTATATTTTACATTATTTAAAAGATAATAGATAAGCTTATATATATTAAAATTAAAAAAAAATTGTAACCCATGCATCTGTAGAGAAACAAAATTAATTAGTAAATTGAAAATGTTATCTAAATTTATTAAAATATTGAAAGAAATATTATATAATATTCAAAACTTATCAAAATAAGTTAGGGTTTAAGGTTATATAATTAAGGGTACTTTAGTCGTTTGTATGGGCTGACTAGGGTTTCGAGTTCAGTATTTCAAGATTTAGGAATTAGGGTTTAGGGTCTATGGTTTAGAGTTTAGGGTTTAGGGTTTAGGGTTAGTTATGGCTTGGGTTTATGGGTTTATGGGTTTGTGGGTGTATGGTTTAAGGTTCACAGGTTCACAGGTTTAGGGTTTATCGAATGAAGACAGGATATCAAATTTCATTTAATCATTAAAAATTATAAAAATATATGCTATAAATTAAATCTGATTGTGCATCTCTTTATCCCTAAACCCTAAATTGTAAACCCTACACGGTCTAAACCCTAAACTCTAAATATCAAATTTAGATTCTAAACCCTAAATCATAACTCTAAATAGTCGACCATAAACCCCTAAACTGCAAACACTAAACCATTAACCAATTAAATTGCAAATTAAATATTAAACCCTAAAAAGTCTAAACCTTGAAACTTTATTTCATAGGGATATATATATTGATGTGTATACATGTAAATATTAATGTAAAATCTTATGTTTATAATAATTAGTGGAAGCACTTACTATTGATTAAAAAGTTTATTAAAATTTAGAAATTATAATAAATCATAAAATTTAGTTTTGCTATAATAAATAAATTATAATAAATCAAAAATTATAAAAATAATTACCTAGCTATTCTCTATTTTAATTTAGGAATAACAGTAAATTTATTTTTATTTTTGATTTTAATTTTAATTTTAATTCAAACCTGATCGAAATTTAATTGAAGTTAATCTTTATTCTTAAAAACACAAAAATTTAAAAACCTAAAACATTTTGAAAAATATATATATTTGAATGTTTAATTTCTATAAAAATATATACAAAACTAAAAAATATTTATAAGTAAATAAATGTCTACTTTTCAATTTTGTAAAATGAAACTTATTTATTAAAGAATAAATCTAATGAATAAAAACAATACTAACAAGTTACCCATTAGTGGAGTTTTTTAGAAAAACGCCGGTAATATATGAAAATAACAAAACGACGTCGTTTTCCGCTGAAAGTTTAGTGGCGTTTTAGTGAAAACGCCGCAAAAGTTGTGTTTTACCGGCGTTTTAGCCAGAAAACACCACTAATATATATCAAGAGTTTCCAAAACGGCGTCGTTTTAGTATATTTTATTAGTGGCGTTTTTTCTAGAAACGCCGCAAATTGGAGAAAAGACGACTGCATTTTTGTAATTTATTTTGTGGCGTTTATTTAAAAGCGCCGCAATAGGGATAAAATTTACATAAACAGCGTCGTTCTTTCTACAGCCAAATTAAGGACGCAAAAACCTTAAGTCATTTCGACAGGTCCCCATTTTTTCTAACTTCCAAAATCCCTAATTTGTTCATCCCCTTTACAATTCCCCTCCGAATCCCTAATTTCTTATTCGATTCTGGTGCAATTTCTTCCCCAATTTGATTACTTTCCCCACCAGGTATTTATTTACTGTTTTTTAGAATTCTGTATGTCGTCTCCCAAATTATATTTGTTTGATTCTCGGCATGGGTATTATGCTTAGCTGAATATTTTTGGGCGACTTCCCTGTGAAGCATTCCTTTTTCTTAACATCAGTTTTGATGGAGTAAATGTAATCAGGTTCCATGTCTTTTTGAGTCGCATTTGGTTCCTTTGCTGTGATCTGCTATGCTTCTGACAAGTGATTGTATGTCCCAACTTTATTGTTCTTTTTTCTCTTGTCTTTTTATAATAATGTATTCTTTATTGGACGAGTAAAAAATAAAAAGAAAAAAAAATTCTGGTTTCTCTTGCTGGCTTTTTTATTCAGAAGTAGGGAAGCTGATTTTTAGAAGGCTTTCAGCCTTTATCTTCTATGAAGGGCATTCAACTATTTCTCTGACTTTGTGGATTGTCTGGATTTAAGGGGATAGGCTATTTTACTAGCATTGTTTGTTGAAACAAGAGTGTGTTACTTTAATATAGGCCAATACCTTTTGAGTTTGTTTGAGGATTAATGTGGGGCTGTTTCTTGGGAACGTGGACTGTTTCCTCTTTTCTGTTAAGTGTCCACTTAGATGTTTTGAATAGTATCAACAATGATGCTTAGTAAATTACAAAGCTTATACGAAACTAGGAAAAAAAGAACATATGAATATATATGCACCTACTGCATCATGTCCAAGGCTTGCAAGAATTTTAGCCACTGTTTTATTTCTTTTGAATTACTTCTTTATCATTTCTGTCAAATGTCAAGTCAAACCATGAATCTTTTAGAGTTAGAATGTCAGAAGGTGGATAAAGAAAATCCTTTGGCTCCTCTTCGGATTGGGTATTATGTCTATAGATGGTAGGCTGGATTTTTTTATTTTTTATTTTGCTTGAATCTTTTAGCTAATTTTTTCATTTTTATCGGTGGCTAATTTTCTTGATAAATCATCATTTATATCAAACAACTTTTTTGTAGGGTAAGTTTGTGTTCTGAACCTTGTATTCCAATTGCAGGAGCTGTTATACAGGCGTTTATTACACTTCACGAAAAAGGCTTAATTTATCAAGGTATATGCCAAAATTCCATTGCTTACTATCATGTTTCACCTTGCTAACTGATATTTAGTACTTTCTGATTTGATCATAATTTTCTATCTTCCTCCTTTGCTTCAATACAGTTATTAGACAAGGTTTCTTTTGGACAAGCTTTCTTTTGGACTTCAAGTACAGGTATATGCGTTTATTAGACAAGCTTTCTTTTGGACTTCAAGTACAGTTATTTTCATGGTGACTTGAATATATTCTCTAGTGTTTGGTGGTAGGATGTGGGGCTACTTTCTTTTCTGTTTGTTCATTTATCAAATATTCAACTATACAACTCAGCTCCGATTTTCTGATTTGATTTTATTGTTGAAAATCTATGTGCTTACGTCTTATTATACTAATATGTTTTTTAATAGTAATTTAATCTTTTAAAAAATATATAAAAATATTTAATTAATACAATATTAAAATTACATTTTAACTTTTATCAAAACTTATAACTTAATTTTAATCTCAAAAAAACCTTTTCTAACTTCTAAACATCACCATTTTCTCATTAAATAAAATTGATTGGAAATTGACATTGCTAAATGGTAATTAAGTTTGGCATTTTCCCTCCTTTTTAGTGGACTCTAATATTTCAGATATTGAAGTGGTTGGTGGATGTTAATTTACAGTGGAATATTCACTACTAAGAACAAAATTGGCATTAGCTCCAAAAATGATTTTGTTGACATTAATCAAAGAGGAACTGTGTATGAATAACATGAGATGAAGTTGAACCAAAATTGGGTTTATCTGTATTTCTACAATTTGTGATAGGGTTAGGTTGGTTTTCTTTAAAAAAATATTATTTACTTTATGTCACACAAGTTTTAAATGCTGTTTATATATATAAAAAAATATTATTTTGCTGATTTGTATTCATTTGATAGAAAAACATTAGATATACAATTGATAGTCAAGATTATTATACTGTTTATATTCATTTATATATGTTGTTTATTATACTGTTGTCCAAAAAATTTATTATATTAATAATGTTTGATTTCAATATTTAATATCATTATTTAAATGGTTTTCTCATTATTTAAATGTAGTTTAATGTAATAATTAAAATATAAGCATTTAGTTTAAAGATCAAATTTCAAAACTTTCATAAAATTTCATAACTTACATAATACATTAATTTAAGATCAAATTTCATAACTTACATAAGTTTAAGATCAAACTTCATAACTTACATAGTACATAACTTACAATGCCATGTATGATGAATCTTAAAAAAAAATTGTTTTAAAAATCAAAATCTTTTTTTAAAAAAAAGATTCAAAGTATATAGGTTGGAAACCTGATGGGTTGCCTTATATCTCACTGTTAGATATAATGGATCCTCCCTAGGTGTAACAATGCCACGTATGATGAATCTTAAAGAATATATAACTCACTTAAGATCAAAATTCATAAATTACATAATTTACATAACTTACATAGTACTCAGTTATATATATGATCATATCATTACTTACATAAATTATAAATTAACAATTTAGCCGTGTAATTTATTGTCAACTTTAGAATTCAACAACTACGAAATGGATAGGACTTGGATGAAATTGTCAAGGGTAAGCAACGGATATCGAAATCATAACTTACATAACTTACATAGCTTTCATCGAATTATTTAACTTACATAATACATAACTTACATAACTTACATAATATATAACTTACATAATACTTGTATAGAAATAAAAAAAGATTCAAAGTATATAGGCTGGAAACCTGACGGGTTGTCTTATATCTCACTGTTAGATATAATGGATCCTCCCTATGTGTAACAATGCCACGTATGATGAATCTTAAAGAATACATAACTTACATAGTACTCAGTTATATATATGAAATTATCATTAGTTACGTTAATTATAAATTAACAATTTAGCTGTGTAATTTATTGTCACCTTTAGACTCCAACAACTACGAAATGGATAAGACTTGGATGAATTTGTCAAGGGTAAGCAACGGCTATTGAAATGGAGTAGAAACTTTTCTGAATTTCGCATTTCAAAATGCAAGCCAAGAGAATATGATTCTTTGCCCGTGTGATAAGTGTTGCAATACCAATTGGCATTATCGTGAAGTTGTCTACGAACATCTAGTTGTTGATGGCTTTGTCTAGGGGTACAAAAAATGGATTTTTCATGGAGAGTGTACATCTAGTAGAGCATCCTCGTCGATGAATCTAGATTATCCTCATAGTGCTTACAATCAGAATGTTAAAGATGATAACATGGAAGGCATGTTGCGGGATGCTTTTAATATGCGCAGTGATGGTTTCGGGTCATTTCCACCTGACATAGGTGCAATCGATGATTATAGTTTTGGTGGAAATACTTTCACCGAAGGGGAAGAAGTGTACCTGATGAACATCCAAATGAAGAAGCGGCAAGGTTCTACACGTTACTTGGTGAAATGAATGAAGAACTGTATGAGGGATCAAAATTTTCCAAACTGTCTTTCTGTATTCGTCTTTTTCACTTGAAATGTTTGGGAGGATGGACTCGAAACTCGTTGACAATGCTGTTAGAGTTTCTACAAGAAATGTTTCCGTTTGCGAAAATCCCTCAATCGTCCAAAGACATGAAGAAACTGATAAAGGATTTGGGCCTTGGCTACAACAAAATTCATAGTTATCGAAATGACTGCATGTTGTATTGGGGCGACCGGATAAACCAACTGTGCTGTCATGTCTGCGATCAATCTCGTTGGATTAAAAAAAAATGCAGAGGATGGTAACGAAGATGAACACGATTCACAGTCAAGGAAGCAGCCGGTTAAGATTTTGCGGTATTTCCCACTAATACCAAGGCTTCAAAGGCTTTTCATGTCGTCGAAGACAGCCGAGTCAATGACGTGGCATCATGATGGACGAACCGATGATGGATTGTTAAGGCATCCTGCAGATTCTTTGTCTTGGAAATCATTTGATTCAAAATTTCCAAGCTTTGCAAGCGATCCTCGGAGTGTCAGGCTTGGGCTAGCATCTGATGGATTTAACCCTTACAAACTCATGAGCACAGCGTATAGTACTTGGCCGGTGGTGCTTGTTCCTTACAATTTACCTCCATGGGTTTGCATGAAACAATCATCTTTTATCTTATCTATGATTATACCTGGAGAGAAAGGGCCCGGGAATGATATTGACATATATTTGCAGCCACTTGTTGAGGAGTTAAAACAACTATGGGTTGGTGTTGAGACATACGATGCAATGAGAAAAGAGAACTTTAACTTACGTGCAGCTTTGATGTGGACTATTAATGACTTCCCGGCTTATGCTAATTTATCTGGTTGGAGTACCAGGGGACGTTATGCTTGTCCTTGTTGTGCTGCGCAGACATGTTCGAAATGGTTATATAATGGGAAGAAGTTCTCTTACATGGGGCATCGTCGGTGGTTACCGGAAAATCATAGATTTAGATATCAGAGTGCTCAATTTGACTGTACTGAAAAGTTCAGAGAAGCTCCTTCGCAAACCAGTGGATCCGAAATATTGTTCATGTTGAAAGATATGAATTTCATTTATGGGAAGATGAATCAACCGGCCAACCCGCAAAGAAATAGAAGATCAAGGGATGAATCTGATGATGAATCTGACGAAGAGGATGATCCTAATGAGGCGGACTTGTGGAAAAAAAAGAAGTATTTTTTTTTAGTTGCCTTATTGGGAGCATCAGATATTACGCCATAATCTTGATGTCATGCAAATTGAGAAAAATTTCTGCGAGAACATCATTGGGACTATTTTGAATGTCGATGGAAAATCGAAAGACAATCTTCAGAGTCAACTTGATTTAGTCCACATGGGAATTCGGCGTAAGCTTCATCCCTAAGCACTCCCGAATATGAAATATCGGTTGCCGCCTGCTATTTATTCAATGTCGAAGACGGAGAAAGAAGTGTTTTGTACAGTGTTGAAGGATATAAAGGTCCCAGATGCGTATGCATCAAATATATCTCGATGTGTGAGTCTTAAAGATCGAAGACTGTATGGCTTAAAATCGCATGACTATCACATCTTGATGCAAGACTTACTGCTAGTTGCTATGCGGTGTTGTATGTCAAAAAAAGGTGACGTCTTCTGTAATTAAACTATCCAATATAATGAAAGGCATTTGTGGCAAAGTTTTGGATGTTCAAGAACTTGAGACACTACAAGATCGAGCCGCACTGACTTTATGCAATCTGGAGAAGATCTTCCCGCCTTCCTTCTTCACAATTATGGTGCACTTGTTAATTCATCTCCCGCGTGAAGCAATACTTGGTGGACCCGTTTTCTATCGATGGATGTATCCCATTGAAAGGTCATTTATTATTTGCAAATTATTCCTTCATTCACATAAATGCCTTTAGTTGCAACTTTTGATAATGTTCTATACCGTGTTTAGGTTCCTATCCAAATTGAAGTCTTACTGCCGCAATAAACGTTATCCGGAAGGATCAATTGCCGAAGGCTACTTGGCAGAGGAATGTATGACTTTC
This sequence comes from Gossypium australe, assembly GCA_005393395.2. Classification (NCBI taxonomy): domain Eukaryota; kingdom Viridiplantae; phylum Streptophyta; class Magnoliopsida; order Malvales; family Malvaceae; genus Gossypium; species Gossypium australe. Next base: position 131,360,867 of record CM016614.1, read on the forward strand.
TGTTAAAGGTATTTGGAAGATGTTGAAACAAGAATGAATAGACCAAGTAGAAATGCTGGGCTCACAGATCATAACTTGGCTGGAACTTATTTATTTCAAAGTTTCGGAGAACCAATCGGCAAAGTCGAAATTGCAGAATTAGACGATAGATCGTGGGTCCAAGCACATCGATACGTTCTTTTTCATCACGATTCAATGGAACCATTACGGAAGTAAGTTTTAGAATTTAATAAATACTCATCAATTATAATTTCTTTGTCTTCTAACAAAGTAACCATTTTTTTAACATAGTGAGTACAAACAAGTATTGGGAGCTCGTTCACGGTCCCGAAGGTTACATCGACGAGAAATTAATAAGATGTTCACAGAATCATTTCATGAATGGTTAAGCCAAACAGTATGCAATTGAAGTTTTCATTGACAAGTAATAATGTTTTCGCACAACATTTATAATTGCTCGATTTACTTTCCATTCAATAGGTTTGGAGTCGGAATGAAGTAAATGATGAAGTTAAATGGCTTTCACAAGGTCCAAACCGAATAGTGAAAAGATATAGTGCCTTCCTCATCAACGGATACAGATTTCATACAAGGTATCGCGAGAGGTTGCGGAGAACCCAAAATTGTGGAATTGTTGTTAATTCTTCAATTACGAGTTATTCTAGTGCTAGGGACAGTAATCCTGTTGAGGGGAATCTGGAGTATTACGGACTTATTACTGACATCATTGAGTTGGATTATTACGGCAAATGGAAAGTTGTCTTGTTTTGTGGTGAATGGGCTGATGTGAATACGGCTCGCGGAATTAAAAAAGATCAATATGGTTTTACAATGGTGAATTTCTCTCGATTGATTCACACCGGAGAACAACTGATAGACGAGCCGTATGTGTTTTCTTCTCAAGTGAAACAAGTTTTTTACTCGGAAGATCCAACTGATGAGGGTTGGTACATTGTACTTCGAAATACTCCTAAAGACTTCTTCAACATGGGCAGTGGAAGTAGAGATGACATCGTCGAAAGATCAGAAACTCTGCCTTTTCCAGAACAAAACTTAAATGAAAATATCCCTAGTACTAGTGCACAATTTCAATGGGTTCGTCAGGACGTGGACGAAGATATTTACGAATTATGATGTAGTAAGATTTTACTATTTTTTTATTTATATATAATATTATAACTTTAATCATGGTCATTTTATGTAATTTAAATATTTTATTTGTTACTAATATTTCAACTATTTTATGTGTATTGCAGGGAAAATGAGTAGAAGAAGATTCGGAGATTTAAATATTGTACAGAATACTGTAAATTCCGAAGAGGGCAATAGTGAACAGCAAACAATAGTTGGATCCTCTAATGTGCCTGACATAGCTGATGAGCCTGCAGAATTTCAAAGTAAAATTAAATTATTTTATATGCATGTTGACTTTTTTTATTGATTTATTTTTCAATTTTAATATAACAATAATATATCATTGGTCAGCTGGGAGTGGTGGGACGCGCAGAGGTCGCGGACGTACGTTGCTTAAAGGTCTATACGAATTAAATTCCGGTGATCGTGTGAAAGTAGGGAGAAACAGTCATGGCCAGCCTATTGGCCCTGAAGCTCGAGTTCTAGTAGGCTATTTGTGTAACACCCCAAACCCGGCCTATGCGTTAAGACCAGACTTGGCATGCCACACAATTCGAACTTACGTCCAGTCATCAATGCTTTTAATGAAAACAATTTTTTCAAAACGATTTTGAAGACGGAGTTTATCAAAAATCGAGATTTATTTGAAAACCATGATTTTAAAACATGAGAGTTTACAATTTGATTTTCAGAGAAATAATTGGTTAAAAACTTAAATAATTGGTTGAAATAAATTTATAAAAGAGTTTTCACGGAAATTTTACGAGTAAGTGATATTTAAGAAAAACCCTTTTTATACGTAAGTTTAAGAAAACATTTATAAGAATTAAACAGCTCCATTTAAGTAACTAAAACATATTAAAATCCATCTACGAATAAAAATCCATAAAAATAATACCAGAGGCCTTATTACATCGCAATTGAAATAGTACTTAGATAAAAATACTTAAAAGAAGTTCAAAGTTTTTATAACTCATCATTCGTAGTATGGCCTCCACATGAAGTCATCCCCGGCCCGAGCCTCCATCAATTACCTGAGAAGTTTAAGAAAAACAGGGTGAGTTACTAAGAACTCAGTGTGTAACCCACTTACCGTGATCATTGCGCCAAAACCATTTAAGCATTTAATTGGGCTTGAGCCCATTTACAAATGTACAATATATATAAATCAAATAAAAAAAATAATGCATATGATATGCAATCCCCAACCAAGCCTAATTTCCATCCGCTACACACCACCCGTACCAACCAACACACCTGTGGGGATCAAGTCAACCCACCCCGCCAACACACCAATAGCAGGCATTAAGCCAATTATAATATTTGTGGCAGAGCCACCGAACTAGATTGTGACAGAGTCACCGAACTAGAGGCATTAAGCCATTTAAAATATTTGTGGCAGAGCCACCAAACTAAATTTTGGCAACAGGCCTTTCTTCTCTTCGTCAATTATCCCAACCTATGCAGTCTTGTATATATATATAATGCTTAACAATATATTCATAAGGTAAATTTCAACAAAAAGCCCATATTACAAGTTATCAATTTGGCCCATTAGTTAAAATAGCAATTTGGCCCATTTAATGATCTAGCAAATTTTGGCCCATTTAACGATCTAGCAAATTTTGGCCCATTTAACGATCTAGCAAATTTTGGCCCATTTAACGATCTAGCAATTTTCTTTTTGCCCATATAGTAACATATCACATTTGGCCCATAAAGGGTATTTTCGTAATTTGGTCCGTAGGGACATTTCGTAATTCAGCCCATTAGGGGCATTTTCGTAATTCGGTCCGCAAGGGCATTTCCATAATTTGGTAATCGTACCCACTAAGGGTAATTCGGTAATTTACCCTCTAAGGGTATGATGGAAATTTTCGCAACCTAGGCTTAATTACTAATTTGAGGCATAAAAATCGAAACTGTCCATCTGCGTTATGTTGACTAAATTGACTATAACTAGAGTTAGGAAACTCGAAATTTAGATCCGTAATTTTTCCCTGAAATTAGACTCATATATCTTCTTACTGAAATTTTCCAGAATTTTTTGGCTTAGCCATTTAGTACAGTTTATTCATTAAAGTTTCTCTTGTTTCACTATTTGACAGTTCTGACCTCTCTTCGCAACATCTCTGATATCTCATTGTACAGAACTCAAATAATGTTTTCGTTTGCTCCAAATAAAAATAGACTCACTAAGGATTCTAAGAATATAACCCATGTCCCCTAATTATTGTTTTAAAATTTATAATGATTTTTCCAAGTCAGAACAGGGGATCACGTAGTCATCCTGAACCAGTCTTACGAAAGTTTAAAAAATCTCAAAATATACAAATCCTTTGCTTGCTCTCTTTCTTTTATAAGAAAATAGACTCAATTAACTTTAAATCCATATCTCCTTCACTTTCTAATTCAATTTCCACTATTTTTGGTGATTTTTCAAAATCACATCACTACTACTAACCAAAACTGTTTTATTGCAAAATATGGTTACCACTTCGAACATACATACGCCCGAGTGGTCATAGATGCCGGATTGCGGCTTTTCAGTCTTTTGACCGAATCACAGAATATTTCATATAAACATTTAGCGAGGTATGAGATTACACACCTGATTTGGATTTCCTAAAGAACCACTCTTCGTTGACCCTAGAACAATACCAACCAAAAGTTAGCCTTGGGTTTCCAAAAGATTTCATACCCCACGTAATACTTACACTTGAATCACTTATCACTACGTGATTTCCCTCTACGGAGTCCCGATATTCAACCCTGCCTTCTGACTACCACCACACGCTCCTTTACTGCAACTAATGTTAACGATCCTCCCCTTTGATTATCAAAAGAATCGGAACAACAACAAAACGTAAGAACCACTATTCGGTTTTGGGACACACCACAATGGAAACTGAAAGATGAGAAGAATGGAATCACCCACTTGAAGATTAGAAGGGAAAAAGAAGTAGGGGTCTCGGCCAAGAAGAGATTTGCAACACAAGGCTCAAGTTGTACTAGCTAGGATTGGATGAAAGAGAGAAAAGATGAGTAGAAGGAACACTATAGAAGAAGAGGAAATTTCCAGCAAGGAGGAAATGTAACCAAAAGAAACAAAATATTAGGTAAAGAAAAAGTGACCAAATGAAAAAAATTCCTAAACACCCCCTCTTCAGCCGAATATCATCCCCCCTTTTCTTTCTTTTTTTTCCACAATTCACTCATTCACCTACTCCACCATTTGTATTATACTTTTTTTTTCTTTTTCCATAAATCACTCCCCATCATTCCTTTTTCTCCCATTTCTTTTTTTTTCCACAATTCACTCATTCACCTACTCCACCATTTGTATTCTTTTGACCAAATCAAACTCTTCCTAGCACAAAAAAATACTCTCCAAAATGCTACATATGAGATTCGAACCTCTTCCCTCAAGCAAACCTACATGGCGTCATATCCCCTTTACCACTTGCTCATCTTATACTAACTTTTACCATTTAATTACCTTAAGCATTTAAGGTTGCTTGTTCCATTTCAATAAAGTACTATTTACCAAAAATTATTCCAAGTCAATAAAGGTTACTTTTTTTTTGGATGTTACAATTTGGGCATTATTGCACGAAATGCAAATATGTTGCCCATCAATTACGAGTCATGGCATCACATGCCTGACGCAAACAAAAATCAAGCTCTGGAGAACATTAAGGTAACAAAACATGAATGTAATTTATAATACTTTGGTTGAAGTTTCATTTATATTTACTTTTTAAACTTATTTTTTTTAGGAGAGGTTTTCTTTGGAGGTCTCCGATGACTATATAAAGAAGACATTGGGGAAAAAATGGAGAGACAACAAAAGCATATTGAAAAAATAATATTTTAAGAAGAAATAAGCCTCGAGGATAAACTACGAAATGTCCCACCGGGAATGTTGAGGTATCAATGGGAAGATGCGGTTAGATTCTGGAACTCAAAGAAATGAGAGGTATTACCTAGTTCTAAACTCTTATAAATTTTTCGGTTTATAGTATTTACTATATATGTAATAATAATATCATTATGTAGGACCGTGAGCGTGTCGGAACAAGCAGCAGGCAGAAACAAAAATTTACGCACACGACAGGGTCGAGAAGTTTTGCTTCTGTAGCTGAGGCCGAGGTATTATAATTTATTAATTCTATCAAATATTAATGACTTTATACTATTAAATTATATTTCTACTACAACACTGTAGGAACTCTCCACCGGTCAAAAAGTTGGACGCGTTCAGCTTTTTGACATTACGCATAGGAAGAAGGATGGGTCTCCGATGACATCCGAAGCTGGAGAGATTATGGTATATTTACTTAATAAAATTTGATTTATTAAAAATGGATTTATAATGTTTACTTATAATAGTTTAATTCTTAATTTGTTATAGTTTTAAATTAATAATGTTAAGTTATGTTGCATTCCTTCTTATTGTATATTTCGTTTCTAACTTTTTGATTGATTTATTAGGAGAAACTAAAGGAGAAGAAGGCACATTATGAAGCGGCTGCTTCGAGTGATAGTTCTGTTCATCTTGAGGATATCGATAACAGAATTATTACTGATGTTTTAGGTCCTGAAAGGTACGACTGCTTCTACTGATAGTTCTGTTAATCTTGAATATATTTATAACAGAATTATCACTAATGTTTTGGGTGTGGAAAGGTACGGTCGGGTTCGACTTCAAGGATCTGGTGTTACCCCGACCCAATATTTTGGATCCGACTCCCAACAATACATGCCTTCCGGGAGTCAATCTCGTGCTGAAGTTCAGAGGCTAAAAGACCAGATAGCTCAGATGCAAGTGAGCAAGGTTGAGCAAATTTCTCAACTTAGAGCGGAGACAGCAGCGAGGGAGGCAGAGCAGAACAGGAAGTATGAAGAACTTCAGCTACAGCTTCAGACTATGATGAAGATGTTCCAGCAGTCGTAGGGGCCGCCATCTTAGACATTTATGTTTTTATTGTAAGATGATTTTAACATTGTTACATTTAACATTTTAGTAAGAATATTTTGTAAGATATCATATATCTTTTATTTATTTTAAAATATCATTTAAAATTAATGTAGTTGGTGTGATTTTTATGCTACATTTATTGTTTGGGTTGGAATTATATAGTATATTTGCTGTCATTGGTTGGTTTTAGTGCAGGAGGGGTATTGATACGGGCCGGCTCGGGATGAATCGAAACGTATGCGGGTTGCCCAATCGTCGACGAGGAGGAATCAAGCCTTTGGAAAATAATTGGAAAATATGGATGCGTTTGCGGAAGTTTTAAGTGAATAAAAATAAGAAATGGTTCGGTTTGATGAAAAGAAATGAAAAATGGATAAATAGAATAAAAAAAATAGATAAAGGATAATTTTGATGGGGGTGGATAAACGAACTTAAACAAGAAGCGATTCGACACTAAAGAGTGTCACCCCGGATTCTATAATGTTTAAGGTGGAAAGATGAAGATAGGTTGATGAACGCCACACCAAAGGGAATTTGGTGATAAGTTCAAACAAGTCGAAGATGCCACAAGCAAGCTTGATAAGTCTAACGAAACTTGTACGAAAATGAAGAGGAGATGAACTCACTCAAATGAACAAAAGTTCATAAAATTTTCTTAAAGTTTGAATTGTGTCAAATGAGAATTACATAGCCTTTTTATAGGCAGAACAAAGGCTAGCCAAATAGTCTTCTAATCTTGCCTCTTAACCTTTAAGTTTTTGAAAGGGCACCAGCAACCTTTAACCCTTAGGTTTTTGAAAAGACACTAGTAACCTTGTCCCTTAACCCTTAGGTTTTCGAAAGGGCACCAACAACCTTGTCCCTTCATGTTCACCAAAAGGCACCTGGCAACTTTATCTCTTCATGTTCACCAAAAGGCACCTGGCAACTTTGTCTCTTCATGTTCACCAAAAGGCATTGGGCTAGTTGAATGTCGAATGAAGCTGAACTAAGCTAACACGACTAAATCAACTTGAAGAAAGGTGCGAATCAAGCAAATTGAGCATGAAGCTGGGAAGCAGTTTAATGTAGAAAAGGCAAGAGATGACCAAGATGTCTTGGAGGAGGTAACAATTGTGGGGGAGCCAACTATAGTTGATTTTCCAACATCTTATAGAGCTAACTAATTATACAGACAAGGGCTCGTCTCAGTTAGTATACTTTGTAAAACACTGAGAATATAAGCAAGCAAATGTCGTTCGTCTTCTTAGAGAAGAACTTGACAATCTAAGCAGGCAAAGGCAGGAATCTGAGCTCAAGAGGATTGAAGTTTGAATATTGAGTTGCTCTGGGCGTGCTCGTATCAGGTATGATATTGGATAAATTGAAAATTGTAAATCTGTACAAGTTAGCGGCGTTTGCGGAAAAAGCGCCGCTAAAAGTCATGCTTTTAGCAGCGTTTGTGAAAAAAGCGCCGCTAAAAGTCATGACTTGTAGCGGCGTTTGTGGGAAAAGCGCCGCTAAAAACCATGACTTTTAGCGGCGTTTGCGAAAAAAGCGCCGCTAGAAGTCATGCTTTTAGCGATGTTTGCGAAAAAAGCGCCGCTAAAAGTCATGGTTTTTAGCGGCGTTTTTGCTAATAAACGCCGCTAAATTTTGCGGCGCCTCTTTTAGCGGCGTTTTTTGCGGCGCTTTTAGAAGCGCCGCAAAGACTATTAGTGGCGCTTAAAAACGCCGCTAAAGGTCTAAAAAAACGCCGCTAAAAGTCCAAATTGCTGTAGTGAACAATCAATTCAATTTAATAACAAGAGTAATCAATAACTCAATCCTCCCTTTTTTTAATCCTTTCAAAATAGATATTTATAACAATAGTGATTCATATGAAATATCATCTTTTCTTCATTTACAATCTCAATATGATATCCATTATAATGAACATCTTTTAAAACTAATGCATTAGCCATCACAAAATTTTTACTTTTTATATATTAATATATTAGCTCTTCTGGAGCTTTTAACTAATTTTGTACTATCAAATATTGGAATTCTCTTATTTATTATATCTTTTATTTTCTTTATGTTTGCATTCACTTCGAGGAATGCAACAAATCTAGTAGGACAAACTTCTAAACGCTTCCATTGATTCTTTATTTCATAACCACCATCACAAAACATACATGGATTTCAAATCAAAATCTATCTATCATGATTAGTCTCAATTAAAATAAACATAGTATAATAAATAAATCATGGTAAAATATACCTAAGATTCTTTAACATCATTGTTATCACCCTGGCTATAATCACGAACACTATTACAAGTAGTAAAACAATTTTGTTTTAATAATAACATTTATAATATAATAGTAAAAAATCATTTAATAAACAAAATCAAAATTTCTGTATATGATGCTTGAAAGTTATCCGATACACATTGTACCAAATTTCAATACCACATATATGTTATAAAATCTTATGATGCTCTAATCGAATATTTATAAATTCAATTTAAAAGATATAATACAATAATTTCAAGCATATTTAATAACAATAATTTAATCATAAAAAATTTTAATCATCCAATATAATTTAATTAAAGAATCTTAGTTTAAAAGAAACCTTAAAGTAATAATATCTTTTTCATAAAAATAATTGTACTAAAAATCAATCAATAAAAGAAAAACATACAATGTAATGATTATATAAATTCCTTTGCATAAAAGGGCATAAAAAATTTAGAGATTTATGTGTACCTAAGTGGTTAAAGACTCTAATAATTACTCACAGTGCGTATGCCTCAATTGAAACGGAGCAATTCTAGGAAGCAATCAAGAACAATAAATTTTGGGATATTTTTGTGACTTATGAAAAATAATTAAAAAAATTATGTTGATAACGTGTTATAAAATAAAATATAAAAAATAAAGAACAAAGAGAATGGGATAGCAAAAGAGAGAGTGTACTTTATTGATCAATCAGAATATTTATAATGCTTCTTCAAAGTCTCTAGGCATAAGAAGCATAAATGAAGTAAAAATCTACTTCTAATGACTATTAAAATTTAAAGTATATCAAAACTTATCTTAATCTTACTGGACATTCACTTAATAAGATATTCATAATAGATATTAATATATTAACCTACAGCTTATAGTAAAACTCCAATTGATTATAGAGCTTTGGTCACTAAAGGTTGCCCCACTTAAAAAATAAAAAAAAAAAATTGACATGTATTTTTATATATATTAGAAAAGCTTTGGATGATGTAGTGATAAAAAAATAATATCATTTTTTTTTAATTTTAGTATATATTTTCATAAAGTTTCCAAAACTAGATTGGTTATTAATTTTGTTGTGTCACTGGTTCGACGGTTCGATTAATTCATATGATTCAATTAAATAAATCATTAAAAAAACTCATAACAATAAAAATATTAAAAAAAAAGGTTCAATCTCTGGTTCAATAAGTTTTTTACCGCAGTTCAATTAATCCGTATCGATTTACAAGTCAATCAGTCTGGTACCTCTCTCCGAAATGACACCTCAATTGGTTCCTGATCCAACCTATCCAATTGACTGATCCAATTCAAACAACCACACCGTACACCTAAGATTAAAAAAATAACACATATTCATATACTTGTAAAAAAAATAAATTACTTAATAAAAATATAATAATTTGATTTTATTCAAAATTTAGCTCCTCAGGCCCAACTCCAAAAAGTTTGAAAGTGAATAATGTCATCTACCTATCACATTTTTATTAGCTATCATTGTCATTTTTTTTAATTGACCAGCATTAAATTTTTAGAGATAAAATGATAATTTAAATGCTCAAATAAACTAAAAATAAATTTATATACCAAAACGAAAAAACTAGTATATTTCAAACCTAAATCGTAAATAAAGCCGGATAATTTTAAGTTGTGAAGATTAAAAAAATAAATTTACTGCCCATGTACAATATAATAATATACCCCCACTACGTTGGATTTAAATTATTAATTAAAATAAAATTTTCAATTATACTGCATAATTGTCGATTAAAATGTTAAAATATTATTTTATATTTTAAATATTTTGTGAAAATAAATTTAGAATTAAATTAGCAAATTATGGGATTATTTGAAATTGAAAATATAACATGATAGAATTAAAACATGACCCATCGTACAATATGCGGATCAATCACTTTATAATATAATTTAAAAATTAAATAATAAAATATTTTTATCTGTATACAGTTACTATGACAAATAATATAAATAATTATTAAAAAATATCAAATTATGTCAAAAATTAAATATAGAGATAAAATCTCAAATTTTATAGTATAAGGACCAAAATTTGGTCATTTTATTAAAACTGAAATAAAACCATCTTCTAATGTAAAAGAGAGACAGAAAATAACATAACATGTCACTCGAGATACTAAATTATGTCAAAAATTAAATATACAGATTAAATATCAAATTTTGGCATTGTATAGAGACCAAAAAATAAATTTGACCGTTGTTAATATAACCTAAGTATAGTAAAAAGATCATAATTGCAATTGTAGGACACCAATCAAAGGGATCAAAATTGCAATTGAACCATTATAATATAATGAAAATAAGCAGGACAAATATAGAGTTTATAGATACAGATAAATTTCTAATATAAGTATAATAGAAGGACTAAATTAAAATTAAACCTTGTTAAAATGCAAAAGAAAAAAAGAAAAAAAATGTCCTCAGGAGGACCTTTCTCTTATATACATGCATGCATATAGGTATACAGATTCCAATTCCATCTTGATCTCAAATTCAACATAAAAATGAATATAATAATCCTTGATCAAATATATAAACAGATGAGATCAGATCAAACGAATGCAAACAGTTGTATTTTTTTTATGTCCAATAAATTTAAACAAGTCGATGAAAAGCTAGATTACACACTTCTCCAAGATGAGACTAAAGTAATAAAATTCACTCGGGGATGACAAAATTCACAAAACACTGCAGACCTAGGTTAACAAATATTACACTACAAAAGATTATTTATCTTTTTCATCCAAAAATATTACATTCAGATTAGCATTGTCTTTTATCTAATTGCTTCCATTCTCTGCCCATGACTCCCTGCCAATCCATTAAAAAATTTTGTTGCCCTTCCAAATTACAATATGCTGATTCTCTTCTCAGCTTGTCTCTTGTCCCCCCCACAGAAATGACCCGCCCATCTGGCAAAGGGCTTGAAAATGAATTAAAACCATAAACTTGTCTAATCATGCCGCGTAACCTCAAGGTTTCAATCACCTTGTAAGCAGTATAGCTGACGTATGTTACCAGAAGCTGCACATTATTATAAAAACGATATTGAAGTTCAGAAACACCAGTTAAGATTGTTACAGTTGGTAATCACAGGAGACCAGATATAGTGGATTACCATATAACCAGTCCTTGAAGTATACATGCAGCGCGCATGACAGTTCTCTTTTGCGATTTTCTTCAAGCGGAGCTTCTCTCAATATTTGCTTTATCTCACTCAAATTCTTTTGCTGTAGAAAACAAAATTTCAAAGAAGTCATTATCAGAAAGATCAATAAAACCAGCCACTACTTCGAAATAAGCAACATTGCTTTTATCTCGCCCGTAAAAATAAACTCAAACTATAAATTCAATGCTTTGTCAAAACAAGTTGGGCTTTAGCGCATTTACATTTCTCAGTTGGGATTTCAAGTATGCATCAGGTAAGGGGAATGGGTTATCCTTTGTCGACCCAGCTGATTCACCTTCAAACCAGTTTGGAATCTGCGTATTAAGAAATGTTCATGTCAAGCACAAACAAGATCAAACTATAGACGGGTAATATAAACTAAAGATTTATTAATATCCAAGCTAAGCTAAGCCATGAAATGCCAATAAGCATACCAGGAAATTTGTGAACTGATCAGGATCCAACTGTGCAGCTGACTCTGCTTGTGCATCAGAAACTCCTGCAGGATGAGATAATGAATCGTGTGGATCAACCGCTCCAAGTGCCAAAGGTTCATCCCATCTATTCATAGTGGCCTGAATGCCAACTTCAGTCATGTGCTCCTCCAACTGAGAGTAGAATGTATTATACGGTGCCACCTGATGAAATTTAATAAAAGAATTTCAAAAACAGTCAATCTTGAGAGCACCAAAAAACCAACTCAAAACAACACCAAGATGGTTCTGAAAGGTGAAAGCTGTGTTAACAATGAATAATGAACGTTATTCTGCCAACTAGAAAAAGAACAGGGAAAGCCTTCTTGGGGTGTTAAATATGCTAAATCAATTTCTTGAGGCATTACATAAATGGTTATGGCTGAGCAATTTGCATTACTATGGCCAGAACAAAATCCCCCAGACCCATCAATTGCAAGCTGACAGACAGACAGAATAGACAGCAACAATAGCTCACAAATGATGGAATAGAACATGAAAATACCAGGATCAGCCTAAACGAACTTTAAAAAAAAAAATTAAACTAATGGCAAGTTGTCAAAAATCTGCTGACGGTTGAGCATTTTGTATGTTAAGGAAATTTTGTACAAGTGGATTTGGACTTGGTGTCACAAAGCAGAGACATGATGGACCAAGGAGAAGTAGAAGGAAGAAAAATGGGAGGATGGAACTAAAACATAAAGCACATGCCATGACCAGAGCCAGCAGCATCAACCACCAGGCTAGGCAGTGAGTTTGGCTGACTTGGGTGAAGTTGAAAGGACAAAGAGCTCGAGAAGACAAAAAGACACAAATAATTCTGGAGGAAAGAAAAAAATTAGACATTAATTTGACTAATTGAGTTTCTTTCTATTGTAAATAAACAAATTTTCAAAATTAAGACCAATTGAGCATTTACTTTGACATAGTTTCTATACAAGTTCCCATCTCACAAACTCATATGTGATCGCATTATATTCTCATTGCACTCAGGAAAGAGGATGCTTGTGATTTGCTCACCTGTAGCTTGTGGTTATCACCAACAACAAGGGGGCGCTGATTCACTCCCAAAAAGAATAAACACTCGCGACAATTTGCAATGCAGACTCGCTTTGCAGCTATTATCACATGAACTCGCTCACAGTGTTCAACTCTTACTGCCTGTAAAAATAAATAAATAGATAAATCATCATATGTTCATCCATGAATGGAGAGAATATCATTACTTGAACAGGAAATGAATTGATAGCTAATAGGGTGTAATAATCAGATTGATTGTTTTACAAGAAAGTAAACAATAGCCATATCCTAAAAATCAAAACATAAGGAATAAAACAGTAAGATGTTCGATCACCTTTTTCAATTGAGTGCCCTTGATGGGAACAACTAAGTAACTTCTTTAATAGAGATGGATATTTTCCAGTCAGTAGAATAGCAAATAGAAAGTCCATTAATTGAAGAGATATCAAAGTAAAATCCATTTCCAGAGTTTCAGTTCAAAATACCATAGATATGTTCAGATCCCAAACAATGATGAACTAAAAAGACGAAAACAAATTTGTACCCAAATTACACATTTAGTGTAGCAGAGAATATTTCAACTGGTTCCAAAATTTGAGCAACATAAGTAATTGACAGCACAAAGGCAATGATACCTTGCCAACAGCTCCAAGAACTATAGTAGCATCAGAGCATCCATAAATGGTAGCATATCTCAAAGGTGCTAAAATGTAAATGACTGAATCATGGCAATTAATGACCTGAAATTTTAAAATAATGTGAGGTTAGAGATGTTTTATGTCACAAAGGACATAAATATCAAACGTTAATAGAGAATTAGATCAAGGTTGTTGCCATAAGCCAATTAGCATACAACCTCAAAATTGAAGGTCCCATGTCCTACCCCACTCATAATAATCAAAATAATATTTTATTTTAATAAAAGCAAGCTAAGCAAATAATTGGATACAAGGCCAGCTTTACTTAAAAGACAATGTGTTACTTGCAAATTTAAATCAATAATAAGATGATGATCAGAATGGCATTGAGGAGATTGACTTTTAAGAGGGGACAGAAATGAAAGAGCCATTTTTGGGAAGAAAACAATATTACTGCCCAGAAAAGGACCAGTACCTAAACGGACAAAAGTTTTTAGTGTCAAACAAGTGAAAGTTCTAAACCTACATAGTGGGTCACAAGAAATAACAAACTTTTTTAAAAAAGACGGTGCCAAGATTCAACAGACTTTCAGCCGGTGTCTAGTACGCAAGAACAACTGCGGTTTATATCCGAAGCAAGGTTGGGATAGATACAGAAACCCCACTCAATCTAAGAATTTTGCAAGTATGAGAAAACACTAAGGTCCCTTAAATTAAAAAGGATTAATTGCACCAAATATGAAAACATGCCTCTACTCTCATCTTTCTTGCTTCAAGTAACCAAGTCACATCATGAAAGAGAGTTGCAACTAAAGACTTGTACCATTATCACCCTTTTTATCTCCATATGATTAACATTCCAGAAAAAAGGATGAGTGAAAACAGAACCAATTTTAAGCCCACCTAAATTGGTATCTTCGCCTCATCTCATCCAAAAAATATGCAGCCAACGGGCATCTATCTCAATATTTATAAGATGGTTGCATGCAATAACCTAATTAGAGTTTCTATAAAAGATGCACCCAACAGATTCCATTCGGTACTTAAATGACTCTAAAAGTTGAGAGATCAACACAAGAATCCAGACTATTAATGCATCTACAGAGGTGCAAGTCACTTATTGCATTTAAACAGAGTAAAAAAACAGTACAGAGTGTACACCCAAAAGAATTTCGAGGTTTTCCTAAATTGCAATGCAAATAAAGACTAACCTTCACAGAAGAATGTTTGAGATCAGATGCCTGCTTTACATAGGATGATTTAGAGACTCCCTCAATGAAGCAACAATTCCTCACACTTGGTGAGGCTCTAGCTGAACTTGAACTAGCGTCAGCCATCGCAACATCCTGATCAGAGCCACCTTGAGGACCATTTTCTTTTGCAGATATTTTGTCAGTGATATGCTCCAAAGAAGAAGCTATATTTTCTAGAAGCCAATCAAGGACTTGTGATGCTGGAACGGGAACAGCAGGCATGTCTGGATCTGAATTAGCAAAAAATGGAGCAGCTTGGCTTAAAGGAATTCCTTCAGATCCCTTATCACCAAATTGAATCAGAAATCCAAGGTGTTCAAACCCCTCCATGGTTAAAACCTGAAAGAATCAAACCAAGCTATAGAAACTAATAACAAGCAAAAACAAATGGAAAAGTATGATATGCAACAACTAGAAGGTGTGATCACTAATGCACAGTAACAGAGTTAAAACATCATAGCTGACAACAAATAGGAAGAATAGAATAAAAGAACAGAACAAATCAGAACATAATAAAACAAGAAAGACACACTATAAAGGAAGTACGTAAGTTGGAAAGAGTAGAGAAAATAAGAACAAAAGGTTCATAAAATCTCCAAATTATATTCTAAACAATTTACAAAGAAAAATTCAGCTCAAAATCAGTGATTACTGCAAAGCTGGCAAGGAGTTCTTCCTTCCTTTATGGTCAAGATTGTTAATAATTTTCATTCCATCATATACCCAGGGTTAGACCTAAAACAAACCATCCTAAAGAAAACAAACCAAAGCATAATGAAAAAAAAGCGCACGTTGAGGATCCCAATATTTCATAACAAATGGTCTCGACAAGTTATCTAGTGAGACAAACTGGGTTGCATTCAAAAACTAGAGTATAAACCACATTAATACATTTTATAAACAGTAAATTTATATTCCAGGTCATTAGTATTCTGCAACAATATTTTGCTCTACTAAGTGCAACCAATAAATTACTTTTTCTGTGCTTTCACCTTTTATCCTGTGAAACTAAAGTTAACACATTTTAGATCTCTAAAATTGCATTCCATTAATGAACAACAAAGAACATGAAGAATCAAAATGCAACAAAAATCTCTGATAAACAAACAAATGCAATTCTTGAATTATATTTGAAATACTTCAGTCTTGTTCCAGTTGGAATAACAAAACAAAACGGAAAAAGAAAAACCATGTACAGATAGCATATTACAAACCAGAGACTCTTCGCCTTCCCCCTCCACAGGCTCTGACAAAAGAGAGATAATATTAGCCAAGTGCTTTTGAAGATAGGACAATTGATGGGCCTCTTCATCAGCCTGTGATGGCATAAACCGACGTGTGTTGCTGCGGACAAGCTGTGATGGGAGGAATCACCAAAGTTAAGTCTAAGGGTTTAACTTCCATAGAACAAAACACTGCAATTAACTTCTAACAGTAAATAGAACCACGATTATTACAATGTCCACTAATGGTAAAATCCATATTCATGAGATAGATAACTATATAAAAGATGTGACAAACAACCATGTCCTACCATTAAGTTTCTAAAGTTAAAAAGCAAAAAGTTTTACACTCCCCTGGAACACAGTGCCAAATGCATTTATCATATTAAACAGCAAACTTAAAGTATTAGACAGATAGAAGTAGAAAGATGAACAATAAGACCCAGCAATTTAAAACAATTCTATTCATAAATACAGGCCGAGTGCTCACCCCTATTCCTTAGGAGTAAAAAAGCAACTATGCTTCAAACAGGGAAGCAAAAACAAGAGGAAAAATATATTAAAAGCAAAGAAAAAGGAGATTATAAATAACCTTAAAACATATTGTTATTTTCTGCTATTTGATTTTCAGCTCTTAAAATGTCATTAAAGAAAAGGTAAATAATTAAAAGCAAATTGTTAATTAGAAGTAAATAGATAAATAAAATGAAACACCAAGGCTGACACAGGTGTTATACATAACTGTGTAGATGTAATCAAGCATTCTATTTCCAAAACGAATTGTATGTTCAATTTTAAGATACTAAAATGTTGTTTGTTTTCATGTATGAATGTTTTCATAGAAGATTTATATGCACTTATCCATTTTTCGTTTTTATTTCAGGATGCAAAAGCAAGAAGCCAAAATAACACTAAACGGTATTTTGTCAAAACAGAAGAAAACTAGTTCCACATAAATGCGTAATCATGCATTTATGATATTGACTTAATTCTTCAAAAATGTCAATTAGCTTTTGCATCTTAAAAGAACTCATGCTTCTAATTTTCCATAGAGACTAATATAATCTTTCAATTGCCAAAACATAAACGGAACCACAGTTCGTTCTTTCCCAAATGCCAATCAAGAATCAAATTTTCGTGAATTCAATCAGTTTCTAGCATCAACGGCACTCATTTTCCTAAAAGTAACACGAATCTAAATAAATTGTATAAAATGACACTGAAACTATATCAACCACCACAAATACAATTCAAAAAACATCAAACACATTTCACCACAAAAAAAAAGAGAGCGAATTGATCAAATTCCTTACCTGCAAAGGTGAAAGAGCCGATAAATAACCGTCAAAAGCTGAGGTAGAAGGCCAAACATCGGCAACGGCAGCAGAGTCTTTGTGCGAGCGTGGCAAAAGCCTCTTATACGATTGAATGTACAAAAACAAGATCAGATCACGCAAATCGGAACCAACAGAGCCTACATCGTCGGGGTGGGCATTGACGAGTGGGTCGGGCTCCGAGTGGAGCACCGAGGCGAGAGTATCAAGGATGAGACGCGCATGTTCGGATGAGATCTGGAGCGCATCAGCAAGGGCATCCGAGTTGACTCGGTGAGTAGAGGAAGAAGAAGAAGAAGCGAGTTTTTGTTTGAGAGGGATTAGGGCTTGGAGGGGGTCGGTGAAAATAAGCTTCTGGATAGGTAAGAGGCCATGCTCGAAAGGCTCGCGTCGTGGGTGGAGTAGAGTGATGGGGCTAATAATTGGATTAGGGTCGCTCTTTGAAGTAGATGGTTCCATGGGGTCGCTCATCGCTTTGAAGCGGAAAAAATATAAATAAAATGGAGGTGGAGGGTTTTTTTTGCTGATCTTCCAGAGATGAATGATGTTGTTGAAGAGGGAGAGAGAGTGTGTGAGAGGTTTCTTATGTTGAGGTCGGGTCTAGCTGAACTGATTATGTGGCTACATTTTAGTGGCTACGATGCTAAGTGGATGTAGATGCAATCAAAGTATTTTTACATTAATTAATTTTGCAATTAAAACAAATTTAAGCAGGGGTTAAATAAAATTACTCCTTTTTTATGATTATATTTTATTAGCTTTATATGATATAAGCATCCACCAAAAGTGAAAATTTGAAGGTAAGTAAAGATACAAAAAGTTAAAATGCAAAGCCAATTTGGAATCACACTTGTAAACAACATCAAATGATTATTTATGGCTCAGTTATCTGTTCAGGATCGAAAGTTTATTCGAAATTTGAGAAAATTTAATCAAAAATATTAAACCTAAAAAATGGGATTAGGTAAAAAAATTAGGCTCAATTACAATATTCCGACTCATTTTTAAGTTTTTAATACTTTATATTATGTTATTTTTATATATTATATAATTTATAGCATATTAAAAAAATAAATCAAAACTAAATATATAATACTATTCTAATGTAAACATTAAAATAATGTTAAGTTGACTATATAAAACATTTAATAAATAAAATAATATTAATTTAAAATAATATTAAAAATAATATAAACGACCCTAAAATAGACTTAAGTTAATTTTTTACAAATATGAGTAGGTTTTTAAACTCATATTTCAAGTCAAGCTAAACTTAAACAAATATAAAATATATTAGTATTATACTTAGACGTGACCCAAATCTAACTCAACTCATGAAGTGCCATGAAAAATATGTACTAATATAAGATAAATGGATATGGCATGGGAATAGAACAAAGGATACTTGTAAAAACAGTGCGCAAATTGCAAGTTCCACCACCACGGAATGTGTTGGCACCATTGTAGGCGTCAATCTTAAACTTGGATGACCCATCGTTCGCAAGTTTGCTCATGAAGGATACGTTGTTGCCATCTTTGCTAACAACAAATAATCTTAATAGTGGTGACGCAATTAAAAAAAATTGATAACTAAAATAGAAATTTCATTCAATTTGAAAACTCGAACAAATTGAAAAAAAAATGAATTTTAAGCTGTAATGGGCAAAATTTGTCTGGGCCCATATTAAAAAACTAAACCAATAAAAAGCAGTCCATTTTAACAGTCTTTTTACAAACCCAGATTAAGGCCCAATTATCCTAAGGTCTAAACTAACTTAAAATAGGGTAGGGTTTCAGAAAACCCTAGGAAGCTCCCTTGCGCCACCAACAGCCCCCCCGATGCCGCACGTCTCGCGTCTCCGCACCTTGCGCCGCTCCACATCGTCACCGTAGCTACGGAAAAGAAGGAAAACACAGCACAGCAAAGCTAGAAAAAAAGGGATTATATTTTATTTCTGTTATGATTTTCGGCTATAAAAGCCGCATAAAAACCATTATAAAGAACGATTTTTTTTTAGATACGAGAGCAAAATACAGACCTTTTTTTCACAATACAAAGTCAAGGAATCAAAAAAAAAAAATCAGCAAAGAGAAAGGTTCTAATTTTCTTTAAAAAAAATACCTGTTGTATGGGGGCTACCAGCGCGCGACCCGACTCGCTCCAGGGGGTCCGCGCGTTTTCGTTTAATGGGGAATTTATTTCCCCAGTCCTTCCGCCTTGTTATTTTTTTAATTTAGTCCTTTTTTATTATTTTTTTATTTTTAAATTTCACCACGAAATTTTAGTTGGCTTTCAATAAATCCCCAACCCACTGATGCTCCGAGAAGCAGGCACGTGTCCAGGGTTGGGGCTATTTTCTGAATAGGTCCTCGACAGTTTGAGCGAGTTTACTTTTGGTCCTATTTTTGTGTTATTATTACAATTTAGGCTTTAAATTTCGTTCCTATTCTGATTTAGTCCTTAATCTATTTAATCCTGACCTTTTAGTTCATTATTTATTTATTCTGTTCTAATTATCTTTATATACTATTCATTTTATTTATTTATTTATTTATTACTAACATTATTATTATTTTAATATTACTATTATTATTATTTTGTTATTACCACTATTATTTTTATTATTATTATTTTAATATTACTATTATTATTATTTTGTTATTACCACTATTATTTTTATTATTATCAATGTTGTTATTATTATTATTATTATTATTATTATTATTGTTGTTGTTATTATTATTATTATTTCTAATATTATTAGTATTATTATCTCTATTTTTATTACCATTATTTTTTTTCATTTTTATTACTAGTAATTTTAATATTATTATTTTTATCTTTACTATTACTTTTATTATTATTTTCATTACTATTGTTATTATTATAATCATTATTATTTCTCTTATATATTCATTTTTTTACTATTATTATTATTTGATTATTAACATATTTTCATTATAATTCATTATTATTATTAGTATTTTCATTACTATCATCATTATTTATTTTTTTGAAACATTTACTTACTCATTTTTTTTCATAATTAAATTGCCCTTTATTCGTTTTTATTTTTATCTTATTTTTATTTTTACCCTGATTATTTTTTATTTCGATTTGCTTTATTTCAAAGTTTTACACTTATTATTGCCATTTCATTATCTATTAATTTATGTACTTATATTTGTTGCACGTACTTGCAAATTTCAACTATTCATTATCGATATTCATATTTATTATTGTCATCATCGTTATTTTGTTACATATATTAGCATTGAAGTTCATTTTACATCTGGTCATAAGATCATATTCCATTTTAGCCGATCCATTAAAACCCTGTTTTAAAATAAGCGAATACTCTGCGTTCTAAGGTTCGAAAGAAATCGTACCCTAACTTACTGGGTCTCGATTCTGCTCATCGAATCTAAAGAACCTATTATTTTCCTTTTAGAATCAAAGCATATGAGTTAAATAAAAACTTATTCTCGGGAATTCAAAAATGTTGTTTCCTAACTTACTGGATATGATATTTTGTTGTCTCGAGGAAAGGATTTTTTAAAATAAAGGCAATATTCTGTATTTGGGAATTTTGAGAAATGGTGCCCTAACTTATTGGGTTTCGATTTTTCATTTGACCCAAATAGCCGAATATCCTTCGTAAATTTAAACGTACGAGTTTTAAATGACAAAAGACAGGCTTAGTTTCGAGGATTCGAAATGTCGTATCCTAACTCAATAGGTATGATATTTTATTCTTTCGAAATAAGCAGGTCTGGTATCCGGATTAATTCATTCAAGCTTTCTTTTAAATAAAAAGGATTGTATTTTAAAATCTTTTCAAATTTTCGACATAAAGACGTCAAATAATCAATTAGGTACCAATTTTGGGCGTTACGAGGGTGCTAATCCTTCCTCGTGCGTAATCGGCTCCCAAACCCGTTTTTCTAAATTTCGTAGATCAAAACTATCATTTTAATAAATCAAAATATTTTAACGATCAATCTTAAGGTGACCCGATCACACCTCAAAAAAAGATGGGTGGCGACTCCATTTTCATTTTTAAAAGTTGACCCCATTTTCCAAACAAAAAAAATGGTTTCGACAACTTGGCGACTCCACTAGGGACCTATAAGAGAGTCAAGCCGTAAATTGATTAATTTCTGTCCTTTTGACGAAGGTTGAAAATCATATTTGAAAATTACGATTCTTTTATTGCATTTGTTTGGGTCATTTAGTTCGTTGTGATTTGAGTTTTTAGGGTACTCTTGCATCATATCGCATAAAAACCATATGGTTTTACCCTATTTAAGTGGGAATGAGAAGCTACTTCTTCGTGAGGTTTTCACCTCCGTGCAGGATAGTGGATCGCTTTCGGGATACATCCGTACCTATGTCTTCGTGAGATTTTCATCTCCATGCAGCCATAGGGAAATGTATTCCCTTGGACTGAACTCGGTCCGTATGAGCCTATAATGGGTGAGGATCGAGGAATCTGCAGGTTTAGGTACCTCTGCTTTAGAGCCAAACCGCATGTAGAAAACCCTAAGAGCTTACCTTAGGTAGAACTACGCTAAACCCTAGCAATTACCCAGATAGGTGCTTGATTATTTTTCGTTTGCCTTGAATTTTATATTTGATTTATGATACTGACTTGTTGTGTTTTATTTTGGCTGTGATTGCATGTCATTTCATTTTAAAGAGGTGTCGATTCACATTCAATTACTAATTTAGGAAGTTTGTCATGGAGAATGAATTTCTTCATAAAGTAGAATATAATGCGGCTATCCGTATATGGTCAGAGAAAACACAATTAGAAAAAGGGGACATCCTAGCTGAGGGATATACATCAGAGTTATGTTATTATACCAGCATTAGTGTGACATAAAATAATATTCGGGAATTAAAAGAAATATGGGACCAGTGGGATGAAAAGACTAAGCAGTTGTTCTATGAGAATTATGGGGATTTGCCTCACTTACTTGACATCAAGATAGACGAGCATTTATTCCGGGCCCTCACTCAGTATTGGAATCCTGCCTATAGTTGTTTTACCTTTGGGAGGGTAGATTTGGCACCCACTGTAGAAGAATATACAGCTTTACTTCGTTGCCTAAAGGTCCAAGTCGACAAGGCCTATTCGAGAGCCGCTTGTGTCCCAACCTTTTTGAAGAAGTTGATGAATATTACAGGGATAAGTGAACAATGGATTGCAGTGAGGGTCAAGTAAAAAGGTGTGCGTAAATGCATCCCATGGAGGAATTTAAGGGATTTGATTCTAGTGCATCCTGATAAGAAGAAGAGAGTTGACGTTTTTGCCTTGAGCATCTATGGTTTAATGGTTTTCCTAGGGCATTAGGGTATGTAGATGAGGCGGTCTCGAATCTCTTCAACCTACTTGACAAAGAGGTCACACATGTTCCTGCGATCTTGGCCGAGACATTTAGATATTTGAATGCATGCAAAAGAGTCGGTGAGGGCAGATTTATAGGATGTGCGCAGTTATTGTTAGCTTGGTTCCATAGCCATTTCTAGAAGGTGGATAAAGTTTTTTATCAGGTTTTTTCCGAGAATTACTCCACGTTAAAGGAGTTAGCAGCCACGCCCAGAAGAGATGACATATCAGAAGAAAATTGGATCACGCTTCTTCGAAATATCCAGGAAGATAACGTTGAGTGGTGAGCTTCTTGGTTGGTTCCCGACAAAATTCTTTACCAATATGGGGATTTTGATTGGGTCCCTTTGCTGGGAATTTGGAGAGCCATTGGGTATGCTCATTTACTTGTGCTGAGGCAATACAGATCAAGATAGTTCATACCGGCAACGCATGGGCTGGCCCAGTTTGAATTTACCTATGGAGGAGATAACTACAAGAAAAGGGTTAAAGGGATTTCTAATGCTTGAAATCAGACTCGCCGGATGAAAAGAGTTACTGTAGGTCTGATGACGACCCTCGAATATGATGTGTGGCGGAGTAAAAGAATCAATGATAATATCCCCAGACCGAAACAAGATGGCGCTCAACCGATGGAGGAATAGCTCAGATAGTCTCTTCCGAGTTGGAAATCATAAAACATGACTTTGAAAATAGAAATTCAGAGTTAGGGAAAAAGATAGAACAACTAGTGGAAGAAAAAGTGCATTTGAGCTTAGATATTGATGTCTAGAAATTAGAGGGTGAGAAACTGAGAAAGGGGAAGAGGAAGGCCGAGGAAGATTTGGACAGTTTGAAGATAGAGTACAAGAAGTTGCAGTCATCGATGAGAACTCTGGGTTGGGGAAAACCTCAGAACAATGGCGTCAAGAAATTCAAGAAGAGAAGGCTAAGGTCGATCAGTGGAAGAAGAGGTTTCGTGATGCTCAAACACGAGAGGATACTCTGAAAAAGACTGTGTTTGAGAGCCAAAGTGAAAAAGAGATGCTAAGAGCTCGAGTAGCAGAATTAGAGAAGGCATTGTGTCGAAGCCACAACTTTGCATTGAAGCTGGAAACAAGCCTAAACAAGATTGAAGAGCTGAAAGGAAAGATAGGAGAGCTCGAAACGGCGCTGCAAAATAGTAAACTCCGGTTGTAACTATTGGAGGCAGATAACGAGCGATGGGAAGAACAGTTTCAAAGATCTCAAAACCAGGTCAGAGAAAAAGATTATGTCATGGGCGAAGCTGTGGCTCAGATACGAGAAATGGCCGATCATTTACAAGCTTTAGTGTTTTAGGCTGATGTGCTAAGTGTGAAATATGAGCTAGAGTCAGATCGTGGTCGAGAGTTAGCTTGGCTTCTTAAGAAAGTTAAAGCTTTGAGCATAAGAGCTAGGTCGTATATGTGATTTTGTTTTATGTAAAGGATTTTGTTTTCTTATAAAGTTATTCTAAAAGAAATTGAACTAAAATTGACACGTTTTATTTTTACATTTATATCATGCATTTGCATTACATCGCATCATATGCATTAAATGTTATAAAAGAACCCTATTAACTAGAGATCGTATTATAGTTACCTTGGAATATCACTACTACACACGAAGAAAAACTAAAGTTATGGATCAAAGGTTGGAAAAACTGGAACCAATGCAGAATGAGATGCAGGACCAATTGCAAACTCAGATGCAATAGCAGTTGGCTAAGATCCAACAAGATATGAGGGATCAAATGCTGGAATTCCAGAGAAGCATGATGAGCCAGTTAACACAGTTGTTGATTGGAGGGCCTGATAAAGGAAAGAGCCCTACGGTCGATACCGGAGACTATAATAAAGACTCTGCTTATCCTCCAGGCTTTGCCCCGGTAAATTCCCAAGTGCAACCACTAAAAGTGTCCATTAATATCAAAACCCAATATCAGTCCGGTACCTCAGCACCGGTAAACTTCCTAACAGGCTCGAGCTCCAACCCCGAAGATAATTTGGCAAAACCAATGGTCCCTGACTTCGATGATGCAACAGAAGGAGAAAATGCAATGGCGGAGTTCCCAAAACAGTTTGAAGATCGATACAAATGGTTGGAAGAGAAGTTCAAAGCATTGGAAAGTGCTGATTACCAATGCGAAGTAGATGCTAAGAAGTTGAATCTGGTCCTAGATCTGGTACTCCCTCCAAAGTTCAAGATGCTAGAGTTCAAAAAATACAACGGGTTTGACCTGAGGCCCATATTACAATGTTCTGTAGGAGAATGATGGGTCATGTCAGCAACGACCAGTTGTTGATTCATTGTTTCTAGGATAGTTTGATTGGGGCTGCAGCCAAATGGTACAATCAGTTGAGTCGTACTCAAGTTAAATCATGGAATGATTTAGCACAGGCCTTCATGAAGCATTATGGCCATGTGACAGATATAACACCTAACAGGATCACGTTACAAAACATGGAGAAAAAGTCGGGCAAAAGTTTCAGGAAATATGCCCAGAGGTGGAGGAAAGTCGCTACACAGGTCCAACTACCACTGCTGGAAAGAAACAACTATGCTTTTCATTAATACTTTGAAAGCACATTTTATCAATCATATGTTAGGGAGCGCAACTAAGAGTTTCACAAACATAGTGATGTCTGGTGAAATGATAGAAAATGCGATAAAGTGTAGAAAGATAGAGGCTGGGGAAAGCACGATAAGATCAGCTTCAAAGAAAATAGAAAATGAAATAAGTAATGTGAGCTCGGGTTATTCAAAACCTTTTACTGCCAATCAACCGAGAGCGATAGCCACGGGCCAGCAGGCCTCACCATGGCAGGAGCCCAACACGAAGCAGAATACAGAGAAGTTCCAGTTTACTCCCATACCAATAACGTATAGGGAGTTGTATAAGTCTCTTTGATGCACATATTGTAGCCCCTTTCTACTTAAAACCGTTACAACCCCCATATCCTAAGTGGTATGACACAAATGTTCAGTGTGAATACCATGCGGGAATCGTAGGACACTCGATAGAAAACTGCACCTCATTCAAAAGGTTATTCGAAAGGCTTATTAAAGCGGGTGTTGTAAAATTTGACGATGCACCTGGTGTGGGAAATCCGTTACCCATTCATACTGATAAAGGGGTAAACGCGATAGTCGAAAACATGGGGAGGAGAATCAAACTGAATGTTGCTGAAGTGAGAACCCCGTTGAGAGAGGTCTGGAAAGAAATGCGGGAAAAATGGTTAGTTCCGCAAGGGTTGGGGAGAAAATCCAGAGATGTGAGGAACTGCTGTGAGTTCCACAATAAGGAGGA
Organism: Gossypium australe; assembly: GCA_005393395.2. Lineage (NCBI taxonomy): Eukaryota > Viridiplantae > Streptophyta > Magnoliopsida > Malvales > Malvaceae > Gossypium > Gossypium australe. The sequence continues at coordinate 131,387,089 of CM016614.1, forward strand.
CCATGAGATCTAGCGATGTAGTGAATTCAAGGCCCTAGTGCAATGGTTAATAGATAACAAAGAGCTGGAGTTATTTGACTCTACTGAATGAGAGGACGTGTGCACCACAGAAGGAGGGTCAGCAGAGAAGGTCTTTGAGGTCAGTCACCCAGTAGTGATCATCACAAGACCGAGAATCGATGAAGTAGGAGCGAGAGTAGCACCTAGAGTTGTAATTCAGAAACCCGTGGCTTTTCCTTATAAGGTTAGCAAGAGAGTGCCTTGGGATTATAACTGCAGTGTGATAATTTCAAAAAGGGAGAGTTCGGCCAACACGCTAAATACAAAAGCCGAACCCATAAAAAAGAAATCCTTCATGACCAGACAAGGAGAAGAGAAGTCAGAACCATTGGTTAATGAACCAGTAATAGAAAGTGAAGCTAAAGAGTTTCTGAAGTTCCTAAAACACAGTAAGTATAGTGTTGTAGAACAATTACACAAGCAGCCGGCACGCATATTGGTACTGGTTTTACTCTTAAACTCGGAGGTGCACCGTAGCACGCTAATGAAGGTGTTGAACGAAACCTATGTCGCTGATGACATTTCGGTAAACAAGCTAGACCGCCTTGTTAGCAACATAAGCATCGACAATTTCATCTCTTTTAGTGACGATGAAATACCGCCAGGTGGCATGGGATCCACCAAAGCTTTGCATATCACCACCCGCTGTAAGGGGTATACACTACCAGGGGTACTAATTGACAATGGTTCGGCATTGAACATCTTACTTCTGTCCATGTTGAACAGATTGCCTGTAGACGACTCTCATATGAAAACATGCCAAAGCATAGTGAGAGCATTTAATGGTACAGAAAGGAAGGTAATGGAAAGGATAGAGATACCTCTTCTGATTGGGCTATATACATACGAGGTAGACTTCTTAGTGATGGACATTAAGCCTTCCTATAATTGTCTGTTGGGGAGGCCATGGATTCATTCAGCAGGAGCAGTGCCATCATCAGTGCATCAGAAGTTAAAGTTGGTGACAGAGGGCCGGTTAATAACGATAAATGCGAAGGAGGACATTATCGCATTCGTTGCCAGCGATACGCCATATGTAGAGAGCGATAGTGAAGCAATTGAATGCTCTTTTCGGTCATTAGAGCTTGTGAATGCCACTTTCATCACCGAGGGAAGCAAGATCCCGGTGCCCAAAATCTCCGAAGCAACAAAGATGAGCCTACAGCTGACAGTGGGAAAAGGAGCGTTGTCTGGAAGAGGACTTGGAAAGTACCTCCGCGGACGGGTCAAAGTACCGATCTTGCCAATAAATAGGACTGTTTTGGCTTGGGACATAGGCCAGACGCCAAATAGAGGAAAGAAGAATTGGAGAGCAAGCAAGAGAGGCGAAGGACACGATTGAGTGGGGCTAAGGTCAAATAGGGATCAATGACTTTTTCCCATATATCCAATACCTTCGTGGCAGGATGAGTTATCTATCCGGGGCTGGAGAGCACGAATGAAGAAACGGCTAAAGATATGATAAAGACTTTGAGCATCAACATCGTATTGGAAGAGGGATCGAATGAAGGAAACTTAGCGGACATTCGCCCCTATGAGCTTGGAAGTGTTCTTAACAACTGGACTGCTGAGGAAATTCCTGTAGTTTTTAGAGCTAACATAGAGTAATGTTCAAAACACACTTGTTGTTTTAAGCCTAGAAACAATAAGAATCTTTTGTAAGATAGACTCATGTTCAAACATCTTTATTTTTAATAAAAATGCATTTTTTTGTTTCCTGCCGGGCAAATATTTTTTTTATTTTCTCTCATTTCATTCATAATCATGTCATACAAATAAGCCACTCTTAGATTCATTCTTTGGATATTCTTTCATACCTACAATAGGTTCCCAGATATCGATGTCATGGGCAACGCTGCTATGGACCTAGAACTCCCTTGTGAGCGAGATATGTGCTTAGAAGGATCTCAGGATTTTACAGATGATAGAGATTATAGTTTATCCCCGGATTTATTAAGGATGGTAGAGCGGGAAGAGAAGCTGATTCTACCCCACAAAGAGACAATCGAGAATGTGATTTTGGAAGAGGGGAAAGAGGAGAAAATTGACACTTGCATAAATAAGGAAACAAGGCAGGATCTCGTTAAACTTCTGCTGGAGTTTAAAGATGTCTTGGCATGGTCATATCAAGACATGCCTGGGTTGAGCGCCGATATTGCGGTACATCATATCCCCATAAAAGAAGAATGCAAGCCGGTTCAACAGAAGCTCCGAAGGATGCGACCTGATGTTGTAGTAAAAATAAGAGAAGAGGTCAAGAAGCAATTTGATACTGGGTTCTTACAAGTGGTGAATTATTCAGAATGGGTAGCCAATGTCATCCTCTTTCTTAAGAAAGATGGAAAAGTACGGATGTGCGTAGATTACAGAGACTTGAACAAGGCCAGTCCAAAGGACAACTTCCCACTGCCTCACATCGACACTTTGGTGGATAACACGGCAGGTTATTCACTGTTCTCCTTCATGGATGGTTTCTCTGGATACACTCAGATAAAGATGCATCCTGAAGACATGGAAAAGACCACATTCACAACCTTATGGGGAATGTTTTGTTACAAGGTGATGCCATTCGGGTTATAGAACGCGTGGGCAACATACCAAAGAGCCATGGTAACCTTGTTCCACGACATGATGCACAAGGAGATCGAGGCTTACATCGATGACATGATCGTGAAATCCCAAACGAAAAAGGAGCATGTACAGGTTTTGAGGAAACTGTTCTTGAGGTTGAGGAAATTTCAGCTAAAGCTCAACCCAACCAAGTGTACTTTCGGGGCTACGTCAGGAAAACTGCTTGGTTTCGTGGTCAGTGAAAAGGGAATTGAGGTCGACCCGGATAAAGTCAGGGTTGTACAGGAATTGCCTTCACCACGCACTCAAAAGGAAGTCCGAGGCTTTCTAGGAAGACTAAATTATATTGCCCGATTCATTTCACAATTGATTGAGAAATATGACCCCATATTTCATCTTCTTAAGAAACACAACCCAGGCATTTGGGATGACGAATGCCAGAAGGCTTTTGACAGAATTAAACAATACTTTTCTAATACACTAGTACTAATGCCACCCAGTCCGGATAAACCATTGATTCTGTATCCGACGGTATTTGATAATTCAATGGGATGTGTGCTTGGGCAACACGATGAGACATGAAAGAAAGAAAAGGGTGATATATTACCCCAGTAAGAAATTTACTGAATGTGAAATGAGATACTCACCAATTGAGAAATTATATTGCGCATTGGTCTGGACAAATCGGAGGTTGAGGCAGTACATGTTGTACCACACGACTTGGTTAATCTTGAAACTAGACCCTCTTAAGTACATGATAGAGTCAACTGCTCTGAATGGAAGAATGACCCGATGGTAAATTTTGCTCTCCGAATTTGACATAGTCTATGTGAGCCAGAAAGTGGTGAAGGGGAGTGCAATAGTAGATTTTCTAACCAGCAAAGCTCTAGACGATTACGAGCCCTTGAACTTTGATTTTCCTAACGAAGATCTTATGTTTGTAGCGGCTACTGAAGAAGATACCCTAGAAGATCGTCCTTGGAAATTAAACTTTGAAGGGGTGTCAAATGCCGTTGGTAATGGAGTTGGGGCAGTCTTCATATCCCCAGGCTGATATCATTATCCATTCACTTGCAAGTTGGATTTTAATTGCACAAACAATATGGCAGAATACAAAGTATGTATCATGAGAATTCGAGCAGCCATAGACCGCAAAGTCAAGGTGCTAGAGGTATATGGAGATTCTGCGTTGGTGATCTATCAGCTCAAAGGTGAATGGGAAATGAGGGATCCCAAATTGATCAATTATCGAAAGTTAGTTTTGGAGTTAATTGAGGAGTTTGCTGATATCATCTTCTTTTATCTCCCACGTGATGAAAACCAGATGGCTGACGCCTTGGCCACATTAGCTTCTATGATCAGAGTAAATGAGCAGGAAGGTATAAAGCCTATCCAAATGAGTATTTGTGAGGCTCCGGCTCACTGCTGCAATATCGACGAAGAGGATGAGAGAGATGATCATCATTGGTATCATGATATCCTACGATATGTGAAGGGCCGTAAATACCCTGATCAAGAAACTGAAAATGATAGGAGAACAGTGAGAAGACTGGCTAGTGACTATGTCTTAGATAGAGAGATCCTGTATAAAAAGAGGAAGGACCAGGTGTTGTTAAGATGCGTTGATGTTGTTAAGGCTAAGAAAATCCTGGAAGAAGTCCATGAAGGTGTCTGCGGGACGCATGCCAATGGGTTTACAATGGCCAGAAAAATCATGAGATTCGGGTATTACTAGTCTACGAGGGAAAGAGATTGCGTCCGTTACACCAAGAAGTGCCACAAATGCCAAATTTATAGAGACAAGATCCATGTGCCTCCTTCACCTCTACATGTGATGACTTCTACGTGGCCTTTCTCAATGTGGGGCATGGATGTCATTGGGCCGATTTCGTCGAAGGCTTCTAATGGACATCGATTCATTTTTTTAGTCATCGATTACTTCACCAAATGGTAGAGGCGGCTTCATATGCCAATGTTACGAAGACGGCAGTTAGCAAGTTTTTGAAGAGAGAGATCATATGTCGCTATGGTATGCCAGAAAGGATCGTATCTGACAATGCGTTGAACTTGAACAATGGCGCGATAGCAGAAGTCTGCAGTCAGTTCAAAATTAAGCACCACAACTCGTTGCCATATCACCCGAAAATGAATGGTGCAGTTGAGGCAGCTAATAAAAATATCAAGAAAATTGTGGGGAAAATGACTGAGACCTACAAGGATTGGCATGAAAAGTTACCGTTTGCCCTCTATGCCTATCGAACATCTGTTAAAACTTCTACAGGGGCAACACCTTTCTCATTGGTTTATGGGATGGAGGCAGTTCTGCCCATTGAAGTTGAAATTCCTTTTCTCCGAGTTTTATCAGAGTTGAAGTTAGATGAAGCGAAATGGATCTGATCTCGATATAATCAATTGAATCTGATCGAGGAAAAAAGGTTAAAAGCCATCCGCCATGGTCAAGTGTATTAGAAGCGAATGATACGAGCTTACAACAAAAAGGTTCGCACTAGAGTATTCCATGAGGGAGACTTACTACTGAAAAAGATCTTCCCTATGCAAAAGGACTTCAGAGGGAAGTGGATGCCTAATTGGGAAGGACTTTATGTTGTAAAGAAGGCCTTTTCTGGAGGAGCATTGGTACTAGCCGAGATAGACAGCAAGAGTCAACCGAACCCAGTTAATGCAGACTCAGTCAAGAAATACTTCGCTTAAGAAGGAGAATGTGCCAAGGCGAAAACCCGTAAAAGGCGTCTTGAGGTAAAAAAAATGGAGAGGCCAAGGTGAAAACCCGCAAAGGGCACTTTGAGACCAAATGAACTTTGAATTGGAAACCCGTAAAGGGAAATTCAAACTTTTGAGGAGAAATAGGGCATACGCTAGCCATCCTGTACCTGAGTTAACAATGAGGAGATATGCTACACCTTAGGGACATCGACAAAGTACTACAGATCTCCTAAACACATGTTGAACTCAGAATGGTCTTCAAGAAGTTTGTACGGAGAAGCTCAGACTGTGATATCTGAGGCACCAATTCTATCCTTACTTATTTTGTACCTTAGCAAAATTTGCTTCCTTTGCTCAATCCATTCTTTACGGATTTTGCCCCGAATAAATTTCAGTTTTATTCATCTCTATAATCTTTTTCAAGCATTCCATATTGAAATAATGATTAACGAACTAATAATGCTTTCACAAAAGAAGTTTTGCATATTACTATGAAAGTCTCTAAATAATGCAAGAATCTGAAACAGGGCAATTATTTAGAACTCACCAAGCTTAAAGGGCTGGGAACACTTGATAAGAGTCTAAGCAATGACTAAGCCTTCAGATTCTCTGTTGAAAGTAACAGCTGTAACAGGCCCATTTTGCCCGGGCTTAAATAACAAACCAAAAATATATATATAAATGTCTAGTTACAATCCAAAAAACCATTTACAGCCCAAATATTATTCATGGCCCAATACCAGAACCCAACATCTAAAACAGCCTACCCAAAACCCACCTGACCCGAACTACCTAGACCCAAAACACTCGCGGCCCAAAAGGCCCAATGCCTAAACAAGTCTCAGTGGCCTAGGGTTTCTGAAACCCTAGGCATCGCAAGTGCTGCAGACACCAGCCTTGGTCACGCCACCAGTCACGCCGCAGCTTGCGCGAATCCCCCATCGCCGCCACGTTCTCCGCTTCCCACCTGCACAAACAAGGAAAAAACAGCAAGCAAATATGGCAAAACACATGTATTTCCTTTTTTTAAATCTATTTTCGGGTTTATATAAACCCAAAAACTTGTAAAACAGAGGACACGATACATATACGAACACACAGAGAATACTCAAATATTCATACAGAGAGAAATAAAATAGAAGAAACTAGGTTACAAAGGTGATCTTCTCCGTTATTTTCATTCTATTTTCTTTTATTTTCAATCTATGCACTTTTTTTTAATACTGTTTTTTTTTTAAATAACAATAATAACAAAAAAGTTTTACATTTCATGCCTGAGAAATGAAGTTTCCGGCCTTAGGCCGCTGGCCACAGAGGCACGTGAGGCGCGTGCGCACGTGGCCCTTGATTCCGATGACCAAACCCCAACGAAGGAAATGAGGGATCGAGAGAGTTTTAAATTTTTTTTAAAATTGTGGCCAAATGAATTTTTGGTCTAAAAATTGACCTATATAGCATTTTGAAAACGACGTCATTTTCGCTTAAGCCAATAAGCGTTAAAACGACGTCGTTTAGAAGGCCAGGACCCGCGCATTGACCCGACCCGGGGAGGATCCGCGCGTTTTCATAAAAGGGTCTAATTGATGAATAAACCCTTCCTCATTTTTGTAAAATTCAATAACCTTTTTTTTACTTTCAATTTTGGCCCGAAACTTACATTTTGTTTCAATTTAACACTCGGACTGCTTTAAAGACTGGAAATCAGACGACGTCGTTTTGGAAAGAAGGCATAATTGCCTAACGAGTCCTTACAATGCGATCCGCGTTTTAATTTAATCCATTTTTATTTATTTTAGTGCTATTTAATCCTTATTCATTTTAAAACCTTTTTTTTTCCTTTAATTATTCTAATACTATATGTAATTATTTTATTAAAACATTATATTATTTTATTATTTATATATTAATTTTGTATAAAATTCATATATTTTTTATGTATTAACCTTATATATATTTAATTATTATTATTTATTTTATTTGGTTCAATATTATTTATATTATATGTTATTTTAGAATTTGTATATTACTTATTACATTATACATTTTTTTCTATAATATATAGTATTACATTATATTGTATATTACTTCTAAAAGTTTTATTTATATAAAATTTATTTATATTATCTAACATATTTTATTTATATTATTTATATTATGTATGTAATTTTATGATTAGTATATTATATATATGTTTTTTATATAAAACTATTTTATACTATTTACTAATTATTTTTATATGTAATTATTTATATATGTATTAAATTATTATATTATATATATAAGTATTTTTTATTAATTTTTTATATATTTATTATAAGTTTTTTTTTTACTTTGAAATTTTTATTTATATATTAGATCATTTTAAAAATCATCATATTCTTTTTTTTTTTAAATATTTAAATATATTATTCCCTTTTCATTTGATTTTGTTATTTCGTGAAAGTTTTAATTTATTTTATATGTTTATTTATTTATGTCCTTTGTAATCGTTATTTTTGCTTCACATAGTTCTTTATATATTCTTTCATGTTATATTCTTTTATTATTTATTGTTAGTATAATTTGTAGACATGTAGAATTGCTATTAAATAAATACGTTGTAATGTATTCATGCAATGTTTTACTCAAATCATTTTTCTATAAAAATACCTTTTAAATTGACGCATTTATTTCAAATACTTTTAAAAAAATAAGGTGATATTTAATATTTGGGACTTCGAGAAAAATTGTGCCCTAACTCACTGGGTTTCGATTTTTATCGTTGAACTTAAAATATTAAGTATCCTTTTTTTTTTAAATTCATAAATTTTCAATTCAAAACTTATTCTCGGGAATTCAGAACGTTGTATCCTAACTTACTGGATATGATGTTTTGTGTCTAGAGATAAGAATTTTCTAATAGAGGTAAGCCTAATTCCAAAGCCATGAAATTTTATATCCTAATTACTGGGTATAATATTTTATTTCTTTGAGATAGGTAAGTCTCGGTTTTATTTCTAATAAAAAGGATTATATTTTAAAATTTTTTTAAATTTTCGACAATAGGACATGATTTTATCGATTGGGTACCAATTTTTGGGCGTTATGAGGGTGCTAACCCTTCCTCATACGTAACCGACTCCCGAACCCGTTTTCTTGTTTTTCATGGACCAAAATCAAATGTTTTAAAATAAAACGTTTTACAAAGGTGATCCAACCACACCTAAGTAAAAGAGATTGGTGGTGACTCCATTTCCACTTTTTAAAGCCGATCCTCATTTTTCAAAGAAATTTTAAAAATGGTTTCGACAGCTTGGCAACTCCACTGGGGACCAATAAGAGGGTCAAGCCGTAAAATCGATAGTTTCATGTCCTTATGCCTGAATTTAAAAATCTGGTTTAAAAATTATGATCCTTTTTTATTTGCATGTGATTCTGTTTTTATAAAATATTTCTGCATTGCATTGCATGACCGTTGTGGTCACACCCTTAAGTGGTAGTGAGAAGCTACTCCTTCGTGAGGTTTTCACCTCCGTGCAGGATAGTGAATCGCTTTCAGGATACATTCGTACCTATGTCTTCGTGAGATTTTCATCTCCGTGCAACCATAGGGAAATGTATTCTCCTGAACTGAACTCGGTCCATATGAGCCTATAATGGGTGAGGATCGAGGAATCTGCTGGTTCAGGTACCTCAACTTTAGAGCTAAACCACATATAGAAAACCTAAGTGCTTACCCTAGGAAGAGCTATACCAAACTCTAGCAATTACCCAGATAGGCGATTGATTATTTGCTTTATATTTTACTTCATGTTACTAATCAATTGTGTTTTATTTTGTTGCATGTCATTTCATATTTTAAAGAGGTATCAATTCACGGTTAATTTCTAAATTAGAAAGCTGGTTATGGAGAACAAATTTCTTGATAAAGTGGAGGACAATACAATTGTCCGTAGGTGGTCAGAGCAAACATAGTTAGGAAAAGGAGATAGCCTGCGATCTTGGCGGAAACATTTCGATCATTGAGTGCATGTAGAAGAGCTAGGGAAGGTAGATTTATAGGATGTGCACAGTTGTTGTTGGCTTGGTTCCATAGCCACTTCTGGAGAGCGAACAAGATTTCTTATCAGGTATTCTCAGAAAATTACTCTCCATTAAAAGAGATAGTGGCTACTCCCAGAAGAGACGACATATCTGAAGAAAATTGGATAGCACTTCTACGAAATCTCCGAGAAGAAGATGTTAAATGGAGAGCTCCCTAGATGGTTCCTGATGAAGTTCTGTATCGGTGCATAAGTTTTGTTTGGGTCCCTCTACTTGGAATTTGGGGAGCCATTGGATATGCGTCTTTGCTTGTATTAAGGCAATTCAGATCGAGGCAGTTTGTACCGGCTACATACGGATTAACTCAAAGTGAGTTTTCGTATAAAGGGGATAGCTACAAGAAAAGGGCTAAGGAGATTTCTAGTGCTTGGAATCAGACTTATCGCATGAAGATAGTGGATGTAAGCCCAATGACGACCCTAGAGTATAGTGGATGGTGGAGTAGGAGAGTCAATGACAACATCTCTGTGCCAAGTTCGGAAGACGCTCGATCGATTGAAGAATTTTTACGTGTGGTCCCATCGGAATTGGAGATGATAAAACAAGATTTCGAAAGGAGGAATTCAGAGCTCAGAAAGAGGATAGAGAAGCTGGAAGAAGAAAAGATGTACTTGAGGCTAGATGTAGATGTTTAGAAATCAGAAGCCAAGAAAGTAAGAAAAGAGAAAAGGAAGATTGAGGAAGATCGAGATAGCTTGAAGACAGAATATAAGAAGATACGGCTGACGATGAAGAACGCTGGATTGGGGAAGACTTCAGAACAGTGGCAATAAGAGGTCCAAGAGGAAAAGGCCAAAGCTGATTATTGGAAGAAAAAATTTCAAGAAATGCAAGTTCAAAATGAGGCTCTAGAGAATAGTTTGTCAGAAAGTCGAAGTGAAAAAGAAGAATTAAAAGCTAGAGTGGCTGGACTGGGACGATCTCTTCATCACCATCGAAGCCATAATTCCGCAATCGAGCTAAAGTCAAGTTTGAACAAAATTGAGGAAATGAAGGGTAAGATCGATGAGTTAGAATCGGCATTGCATAGCTGTGAACTTCGGATCGAGCTTCTTGAAACAAGAGAAGGGCATTGGAAGGAAGAGCTTCACCATTCTCATGATCAAGTTAGGAGTCGGGATTATCTCATGGGTGAAGCGATAGTCCAGATTCGAGAGGTAGCTGATCACCTACAGACTTTGGCAGCACAGGCTGATACATTGAGCATAAAGTATGAGCTACAGTCAGATCGTGGCCAAGAGTTAGCTTTGTTGTTTAAGAAAATCAGAACTTTGGGCCTTAGGGCGAAAGCATATTTGTAATCTGTTTTGTGTAAAGGATTTTGTTTTCTAATAAAGATTTCTAAAATGAATTTGAATCAGAATCGATGCCTCTCTGCATTCATGCATTTGCATTACATCATATCATATGCATTTAAGTCCATAGAGAAAGTCTAATTAGTTGAAATTATAACATAGAGAGAGAGAAAAAGAGAAGGAAAATCTGGAAGCTGAACATCCTTACGTTACACGTGCCAAATCAAAGAAAATAGATCAAAGATTGGAACAATTCCAAAGAAACATGCAAGACCAGATGCAAGAGCAAATGGCAAAACTCCAACAAGAGATGATGGACCAGATGTTAGAGGCTCAAAGGAACATGATGACTCAAATGGCCCAAATGCTGGTCCCATAGTTAACGCTGAAGACAATGAGGATTTTCCTAGGGGATTCACTCCACCACACGTGCAAAAACAACCTGAGGAATATCCCAGAAGGCCACCTGTCATGATTAGGCCTCAGCAAGGGCAAGCTGACACTGGAGTGCCCATGAATTTTCAAGTTGGCACAGGATCCAACCTAGGGGACAACCCTGCTAATCCTGTTATCCCTGACCTAGACATAGCAGACAGAGAGGGGATCAAAATTGAATCTTTAAGACAGTTGGAAGACCGCTGTAGATGGTTGGAAGAAAAATTCAAGGCTTTGGAAAATGCTGATTATCACCATGGTATTGACGCCAAAGACTTGAGTCTGATTCCAGATTTGGTACTTCCTCATAAGTTCAAGATGCCATAATTTGAGAAGTACAATGGGACTAGTTGCCCTGAAGCCCACATCACTATGTTCTGTAGACGTATGACTGGCTATGTAAACAACAATCAACTTTTGATTCATTGTTTCCAAGACAGTTTAGTGGGGGCAGCGTCCAGGTGGTACAATCAACTTAGCCGTGCTAATATTAGCTTATAGAGAGACTTAGCCCAAGCCTTCATGAAATAGTACAATCATGTCACAGACATGACGCTTCATAGAATCATGTTGCAAAACATGGAAAAGAAATCGAATAAAAGTTTCAGGCAGTACGCGTAAAGATGGAGGGAAGTTGCCATGCAAGTTCAACCACCTCTCTTAGAGAAGGAAACTACTATGATGTTTATCAATACTTTAAAGGCACCTTTTATCACCCATATGATAGAAAGCACCACCAAAAGCTTCGCGGATATAGTGATAACATGTGAAATGATAGAAAACGCCATAAGAGGTGGTAAGATTGAAGTGGAAGAAAGCACTAGAAGATCTGCTCCTAGAAAAAAAGACAACGAGGTGAACGATACGAGTACATACAACAAAGGGTACTTAAAAGAAATTACTATCAGCCAGCCGAAAGTAGTTACTGCCAGGCAACAAAGGTCGACAAGACAAGAATCAGGCCCCAGACAAAATTCTGAAAAGCTCCAATTTACGCCAATCCCAATAATATATAAGGAACTATATCAAAGTTTATTCGATGCACGCATAGTGTCCCTATATTATCTACAGCCATTAAAAACCTTATATCCTAAATGGTATGACTCCAACGCTCACTGTGATTACCACGCGGGAATATCGGGGCATCCAATAAAAAACTGCACTGCCTTCAAAAAGGTAGTTGAGAGGCTAATCAAGATGGGGATTGTCAAGTTTGATGGTACGCCCAGCGCGGAGAATCCATTACCCAATCATGGAGACAATGGGATAAATGTGATTGGGGAAAATGTCGTGAGAAAGATTAAAGAGGATATCTCGGATGTAAAAACCCCATTGAAAATTGTGTGGAGAGAAATGGTAAGAAGGGGACTGATAGAATCAAGTCTTGAGAAAGGAGGTGAAGAACCAAGGAACTACTGTAAGTTCCACAACGCTGAAGGACATGAGATTCAGGAATGTGCTAAGTTTAGAGTATTGGTACAGAGCCTTATGGATAATAAGGAGCTGGAGTTTTACGAAGAAGGCTCAGATGGAGGAAACATACATGCAACCGGAGGAGAGTTGACAAATCAAAAAGTCAATTATCCGAGGGTCATTATTTCCCAACCGAGAAACACAGAAGGCGGAGAATAAATCACGCTTAAAGTTATAATTCAGAAACCTATGCCCTTTCATTACAAGGATAACAAGATGGTACCATGGAATTACGATTGTAATGTGACGATGCTGGAGTGGAAAACTAAGCTAGCACTTCCAATGAGGTCCAAAGTGAGGGATTCTACACACGAAGTGGGAGGCGTTACGACTCGGTAAACGTTAGAACAGAACCAGCAAGACCAAAGACTGTGGCAGCTGAACCAGAGAAAGGACCTAGCGCCCTTATCAACGAACCTGTGAGGGAGGAAGAGGCTAGAGAATTTTTAAAATTCTTAAAGCATAGTGAATACAATATGGTAGAGCAGCTGCACAAGCAATCGGCTCGCATATCGGTACTAGCCTTACTCTTAAGTTCGGAAGTACATCGTGAGGCATTAATAAAAGTGCTAAATGAGACTTACGTGACTAAAGATATATCTGTCAATAAACTTACTTATTGGTTAGTAGCATAAGTGTTAATAACTTTATTTCCTTCAGTGACAATGAAATTCCACCTAGGGGTATGGGATCGACCAAGGCCCTACACATAACTACTCGTTGTAAGGGATATACTCTATCGAGTGTGCTAATCGACAATGGATCAACCTTGAATGTCTTACCTTTGTTGACTCTGAAAAGGTTACCGATAAACAGTTCTCACATGAAGACATGCCAGAACATAGTAAGAGCGTTTGATGGCACTAAGAGAAGAATGATGGGAAAAATCGATATACCATTGCAGATTGGGCCAAACACGTATGAAGTGGATTTTCTAGTGATGGATATCAAGCCCTCGTGCAATTGCTTGCTGGGAAGGCCCTGGATTTATTCAGCAGGGGCAGTGCCTTCATCCCTTCATCAAAAATTGAAACTGGTGATAGATGGTCGGCCGGTTACTATAAACGCGGAGAAAGACATCATAACGACTGTTACCAATGATGCGCCATATGTAGAGACAAGTGAGGAGGCCATTGAGTGTTCTTTTCAGTCTTTAGAGTTCGTCAATGCAACATTCATTTTGGAAGGAAATGAAGTTCCGGTGCCTAAGATATCCAAGACTACGATGATGGGCTTACAAATGATGGTGGGGAAAGGAGCCTTACTAGGAAAAGGACTGGGCAGACATCTCCAAGGGGAAGTTCAAGTGCCGATGCTGAAAGAAAAGAGAGACCATTTTGGCTTGAGTTTCAAGCCAGATAGTAGACAGAAGAGAAATGAAATATAGAAGAAGCAGGAGAGAAGAAGGGCACGGTTGAATGGGGAAGAAGTTAAATGGGAATCGATGACATTCCCCCATATATCCCAAACCTTTGTATCTGGAGGGGTAATTCACCCTGAGAGAGGGTTATTGGAAAGTCCTCACATCAATGCCATACACGAGGAAGGAATCGAACAAAGAAACCTGTTGGGCATTCACCCTTATGAACTTGGAAGAGTTCTAAACAATTGGACTGCAGAGGAACTTCCTGTAGTTTTTAGAGATTATACAGAGTAATATTCAGAACGTTCTTGTTGTTTTTTAGCCTAGGAACAATAAGATTTCTTTTGTAATACTCCTATCCTGTGTCCGCTGCCGGAGTAGGGTTAGGAGCATTACCAGACAACTCAGAAAGCATTTACAGAAATTTCATACAATCAATCAGCATTCTCAAACTTTATGTTCCATAAATGAGTCTTTGAGACCAATAACATGCTTATAATTCAGGTCGGGACTAAACCGAAACACATGTGAGATTTCATGAAAATTTAAAACTTTCTAAACTACAGGGGAGACACGCCTGTGGGAGGAGACCGTGTGCCCTCCATGGCTGACAGACACCCCCGTGTGTCTTCCCCGTGGTGATATACTGTCTTGATCCCCACGGCCACCAAGCACGCCCGTGTGCCATGGCCGTGGCTAGCTACTGACTTGCACACCATGGCTAGCTGACACCTCTGTGTCAAGACCGTGTGCTGCTAAACCACAACCCGCTATACACCCACGGTCATGAGGCACGCCCGTGCACCTCAACCGTGTGACATTATAGGCCATTTTCAAGGCCAATATGCCACTCTAAAGAGTCATACCTTTTATAATCATTCAACCTATGCATTCAAAACCAATTCCAAACATACCAATTTGCATAAACAAATCCCAATTATGCTCAAGCACTATTCTTCTATGTAATTATCAACTCATAAACAATTCATAGATCATCTAATCATACCCAAAACAATTTTACACATTACATTCATTAAAGCATATAACCGAAATATAGCTAGCCAAATCGCATGGCTATGTTTTACAGCACAAACATTTACACATAAATCTAGCCTATACATGCCATATTTAACTATATGCACTTTCAAAAGGGTGCCAAAATGAGTTTAGTAGTGTGATGTCAATCCTTGACGGTCCCGAGCCTTCAGTAGCTTTGACGACCTATAAAAACAGAGAAAATGCACACAGAGTAAGCTTTCCAAAAGCTTAGTAAGTTATATACAAATAAACTTGGTATAGAAGGCTTATATGCAAATAAATACATTAGCACATATCAATCACTTATCAAATTATCACATGTATGCTTTGATTCATATACTTTTAACCACATTTGTTAATTTCACAAATTCCATAATCATTTAAGCACATAATTCATCTAGCCAAAACATTTCTTATCATATCATTAATTCCATATACATATCATCATAGTAAGATCACTTAGATGCTTACCTTATATACACAAATAGTGTATAATCAACGTACTTGTATCGGATTTAATATCACATAATCATTCATAGCTCGGATTTGTAATTCGTATTACGGAATTGCCCGTTGAACCAATAGGAAACTAGTAGGATACTCAGAAAGCTCGGAATAGTTGTACAATGCCAACGTCCCAGACGAGGTCTTACATGCACTCGGATATCAGTGCCACTGTCCCAGACAGGGTCTTACATGAATCAATACGATGCCGATGTCCCAGACATGGTCTTACACGTAAAAGTCATATTGATGCCAACGTCCCAGACATGGTCTTATTCATAAAGCTTATATCGATGCCAACGTCCCAGACGTGGTCTTACCGAGTCTTAGATCAATGCCAACGTCCCAAACGTGGTCTTACATGATAAAATAGAACAGATACCTATGTCATGACATATCTAATCCTATCTATTCCTAGGTTCGTATGGGACTTCTCGGACTTAGTCACTATATCAAACTTATCCCAGATTTCATTTGCATATCTTCTCATAAATATCCATATTCAATAATAGTCATACGAACAAATATAATATCATACGAATACGTTTATTTGCATAGTGACTTACCTCGGATTCGGTTTATCGAAATGGAAACGGCTACTCGGTTACTTTCGCTTTCCCACGATCTAAATCCGTTTTCCTCAGTTCTTGATCTAAACATATTCAGAATTAACCCTTTTATTCACTATTTCATTCAATTCAATCCATACACACATATTTTGGGCTATTTACAATTTAGCCCTCACATTTGCACATTTTATCAATCTAGTCCATTTTTCACAAAACATTAAATTCACAAAATCCATACATATACATGCTTGGCCGAATACATATACATCACATACAAGCCCACATTTTTCATCAAATTCACAAATTAGTCCCTCAATTTACCATTTTCTCAATTTAGCCCTATTTAGCTAAATTCATCAAAAATTCAAGAACAAAGTATGTTCATCTAGCACATAACTTTCATTTAACACCAAAAATCATCAAAAAGCTTGACATATCATCAATGGCATCTCACACAAACATCATCATTTCTCAAAATTGAAACATGGGTTTTGTAGCTCTCAAAGCAACGATTACAAAAACGTAGAAATTATCGAAAATCGATCAAAAACTAACCTTGAATTAAAGCTTGTAAGTGTCGAAATTCAAAAGAACTAAACCCTTTCTTCTTTCTCAAATATTCGGCCAAAAGATGAACTAAAAATGGCCATTTTTCATGCTTTTATCAAATATATCGTATATAATAATCTATTTACTAATTTAGCCTTAAAATATAAAATATTTATAACATAACTAATAAGGTCATTTTTGACCAAAACCATCCACTAACTAAGTTTCTTTTATTATAATATAACTATAACTTAATAAATAAGTAATAATATATTAATAACATATAATATAAACTAATAATCATATAAAAATATGCATGTGCCACATTTATTACCGTCCATTTCATAGAATTGGCTTATTTGCCACATAAGTCCTCACATTTATAAAGCCGCAACACATAAGTGCTTTAGCAAATAGCAAGCAACTTTCACATTTCATGCAATTTAATCCTTTTGTCAAATTAACCATACAGACAATCAAATTAACTTATGGAAATTTAACACATGCTGAACCACATATCAACAGTACAGAATATAATATTAAAATATTATACAAACTCGAATTTGTGGCCCCGAAACCACTGTTTCGACTAGGGTATAAACCGGACTGTTACATTTTTTGTGAAATAGGCTCATGTTCAGAAATTGTTGTTTTAATAAAATACATTTTTGATAATTAACTTGAGCAAATATTCTTTTATTTTATTCTTTTGACTTTTTTAATTTCATTCCAAATTTTTATTTCTCATTCATATCATGTGAATAGTTGTTCTCGAATTCATTTGTTCTTTGTACATTCTTTGGTACCCATCACAGGTCCCTAGATATCAATGATGTGAGCAACGATAATACAGATCCAGAGGTCCATTTTGAGCAAGACATGTGTTTAGAGGAATTTCAGGATTTTGAAGGTGACCGAGATTGTGATTTATCTCCAGGTTTGTTAAGAATGGTAAAGCAAGAGGAGAAACAGATCTTACCCCATGAGGAGGAGGTAGAGAACATAACCTTGGAAGAAGGAAATGTTGTGAAAATTGGGACGCGCATAGCTGAGGAGACAAAACAAAACTTTGTTGAGTTACTACGGGAATTCAATGACATATTTGCATGGTTGTACCAATATATGCCTGGGCTCAGTACCGACATTGTAGTACATCGCCTTCCCATAAGAGAAGAGTGCAAGCCAGTTCAGCAAAAGCTACGAAGGATGAGGCCTGATGTAGTGTTGAAAATAAAAGAAGAGGTCCAGAAACAGTTTGATACTGGTTTTCTACAAGTGGTCAAGTACTCGGAGTGGGTTGCCAACATTGTTCCTATCCCTAAGAAGGACGGAAAGGTCCGGATGTGTGTGGACTATAGGGACTTAAATAAAGTCGGCCCAAAAGATAATTTTCCTTTGCCGCATATCGACATATTAATGGATAATACAGTTGGATATTCATTGTTTTCCTTCATAGATGGCTTTTCAGGATACAATCAGATCAATATGCACTCTGAGGATATGGGGAAAACTACCTTCATAACACTGTGGGGAACCTTCTGCTATAAAGTAATGCCATTCGGACTAAAGAATATTGGGGCAACATATCAAAGGGCCATGGTAACATTGTTACATGACATGATGCACAAAGAGATTGAAGTATATGTTGATCATATATTGCCAAATCTCGAACAGAAAAGGAACACATTGAAGTTTTGAAGAAGTTGTTTCTGAGGTTGAGAAAATTTCAATTGAAGCTCAACCCGGCAAAGTGTACTTTTGGAGCTCGATCAGGAAAATTACGGGGTTTTGTGGCCAGCGGAAAAGGAATCGAAGTAGACTCAAACAAGGTCAAAGCAATACAAGAATTGCCTCCACCACGTACTCAAAAGGAGGTTCGAGGTTTTCTTGGAAGATTAAATTACATTGCTCGGTTTATTTCACAATTAACTGAGAAATGTGATCGCATATTTCGTCTTCTCAAGAAACACAACCAAGGTGTATGGGACGATGAATGCCAGAGAGCTTTTGACAAAGTCAAACAGTATCTGTCAAATGCACCAGTACTATCTCCGCCTAATCTAGATAGACCATTGATACTGTATTTGTCAGTATTCAATAACTCTATGGGATGTGTGCTTGGACAACACGATGAGTCAGGAAGAAAATAAAAGGCTATATACTATCTCAGTAAAAAGTTCACTGATTGTGGAATGAAATATTCGTCGATTGAGAAATTGTGTTGCGCCCTGATTTGGACAACTCGTAGATTGAGGCAGTACATGTTATATCATACTACCTGGTTAATTTCGAAGCTTGATCCATTAAAGTATATGATGGAGTCCACTGCTTTGAATGGAAGGATGGCTAGGTGACAGATTTTGCTGTCTGAATTTGATATAGTCTATGTGAACCAAAAGGTTATAAAAGGGAGTGCAGTAGTAGAATTTTTGGCTAGCAGAGCTTTGGAGGGTTATAAACCTTTGAGCTTTGATTTCCCAAATGAAGAGCTGATGTATGTGGCAAATACTAAATATTGTCCGTGGAAGCTAAACTTTGATAGAGCGTCAAATGCTGTGGGAAACGGAATTGGGGCAATCTTGGTATCCCCTAGTGGCAATTATTATCCATTCACATGTAAATTGGATTTTAATTGCACAAATAACATGGCGGAATATGAAGCCTGCATCATGGGAATTCGAGCAGCCTTAGAATGTAAGATCAGAGTGCTAGAAGTATATGGAGATTCTGCCCTAGTGATCTACCAGCTTAAAGGAGAGTGGGAGACAAGAGATCCTAAACTAATTGATTACCGAAAAATAGTTCTGGGATTGATTGAGGAATTTGATGACATTACTTTCAATTATCTCCCACACGATGAAAACCAGATGGCAGAAGCTTTGGCGACCCTGGCTTCTATGATCAAAGTAAACAGACCAGAGGATATGAGACCTATTTAGATGAGTATCTTTGAAGTTCCAGCTTATTGTTATAATGTGGAAGAGGAGGAAAAAGATGATCACCCTTGGTATCAGGATGTATTATGATACGTAAAAAATCGTTAATACCCGGAGCATGTCACAGAGAATGAGAAAAGGACTTTAAGAAGAATGGCATCTTACTATGTTTTAGACGATGATATCTTGTACAAAAAGAGAAAAGATCAAGTACTATTGAGGTGCGTCGATGCAGTTAAAGCTAGGAAAATACTAAAAGAGGTTCATGAGGGCGTTTGTGGAACACACACTAATGGATTCACAATGGCCAGACAGATAATGAGATTTGGGTATTATTGGTCCACTATGGAAGGTGATTGTATCAACTATGCTAAGAGATGTCATAAATGCCAAATCTACGGAGATAAAATTCATGTGCCTCCATCACATTTGCACGTTATAACTTCCCAATGGCCTTTTTCCATGTGGGGCATGGATGTTATTGGACCGATCTCACCAAAAGCTTCAAATGGGCATCGATTCATCTTTGTGGTAATTGATTACTTCACAAAATGGGTAAAGGCTGCTTCATATGCTAGCGTCACTAAGTCAGCAGTTAGTCGATTATTGAAGAAGGAGATTATTTGTCGATATGGAATTCCCGAGAGGATCATATCAGACAATGCACTGAACTTGAACA
Organism: Gossypium australe; assembly: GCA_005393395.2. Classification (NCBI taxonomy): domain Eukaryota; kingdom Viridiplantae; phylum Streptophyta; class Magnoliopsida; order Malvales; family Malvaceae; genus Gossypium; species Gossypium australe. The sequence goes on from CM016614.1 coordinate 131,407,368, forward strand.
ACAGCACGATAGTAGAAATTTGTAGTCAATTTGGGATCAAACACCACAACTCGTCTCTGTATCGTCCAAAAATGAATGGGGCAGTGGAAACGGCCAACAAAAACATCAAGAAGATAGTAGGGAAGATGACTGAGACTAATAAGGATTGGCATTAGAAACTACCGTTTGCACTCTATGCTTATCGGACGTTCGTCAGAACCTCTACTAGGGCAACGCCTTTCTCGTTGGTCTATGGTATGGAGGCAGTTCTACCCATTGAAGTGGAAATACCCTCTCTTCGAGTTTTGTCAAAAATAAAGCTGGATGAGGCTGAATGGATTCGAGCTCGGTATGATCAGTTGAACTTAATTGAAGAAAGAGGCTAAGGGCTATTCGTCACGGCCAGATGTACCAAAAATGAATGATGCGAGCCTACGATAAGAAAGTTTGCCCAGGAGAATTTCATGAGGGGGACCTTGTATTGAAAAATATCCTTCCCATACAAAAGGATTTCAGAGGAAAATGGATGCCAAATTGGGAAGGACCATATGTGGTGAAAAAGACTTTCTCTGGAGGAGTACTGATATTGATCTAAATGGATGGAAAACGTTTACCCAATCCTGTGAACTCGGATTCAGTAAAGAAGTATTTTGCTTGAAAAGGAGAAGAGGTCAAAGTGAAAACCCGCAAAGGGCGCTTCGAGTTTCTAAAAAAAATGGAGAGGCCAAGGCGAAAACCCGCAAAGGGCGCCTTGAGACCAAAGGGGTTTTGAGTTGAAAACCCGAAAAAGACGGCTCAAATTTTGAATGGACATATAGTAATCTTGCTCTACTTGAATCAACAAGAAATGAAATATGTTGCATATCGGGGTATCAACAAAGTTCTTTGGGTCTTCTAAACACATGTTAAGCTCAAAGCAGTCTTCGTGAAGTTTGAATATGGAAGCTCAATCAGCAATATCTAGGGCATCTGATCTTTGTCCTATTCATTTTACTATCTTTGGATTCTTTTTCTTCTCAAAGATATGTTCTCAATTAATTTTCTTTGTATTTTGGATAATTTATTCAATTTTAACTCTTTTTTAGATCAATTTATTTATTACCCATTATTCATAAATGTGTTGCATTGGAATAATGATTGACGAACTAATAATTTCACAAAAAGAAGTTCTACATATTACTTTGGAAATTTCTAGATAAGACAAGGAACCGAAACATGACAATTGTTTAGAATTTCCATGTGCATAGAAATATTTGAGGAAGAAGAATCTGGATAGAGACTATTTCTTTGGATTCTTTGTCCAACTGATAATTGGACCAAATAATGAGTTGATGTGATCAGATCATAACATTCGGGGAGTGATGTAATGAACTAAGAAACCCTGAATTGTGATGGAATGGGTTGAATTTGAAATAAACCCTATCCCCGAAAATTTCAGATGGGTCGGATTGAAAAAGTTTCAATTCCCATTGTGGTACAAGCCTTGTGTTCTCAAGATCCAAGCGGAGTTGACTCAGAAATTACATTGGGGCAAGCTTGTTGAGCAAAACATGATTGATGAACAGGAATGAAGAACAAATGAGTGATAACACCTGGAGTAGGTATCATACTCATAACATTTTTTGTATCATAGCAAATTTCATTAGGAGCATTCGATTCATTCCGATCATTGCATCCTAATCCTAATCCTTTAAAAGGAATCATTTTCATAACATGTTACATGTAGCTAGAAGCATTTGATTCATTCTAATCATAGCATCTTAATCATGTGACATAAACATACAAAACCGAGTCTACAGGACATGCCCCTTAGTGGACTGTGTAACAATATCGGTGAATTTGCAGATCTCATCTTCTTGAAGTTGCAAGAAGCAGATCGAAGACACCTTCAGTCTTGTCTCCCTGAAGTTGCAGCGGAGTAGACTGAAGACAGAAGATCTCATCTTCCTGAAGTTGCAGGAAGTAGATCGAAGACACCTTCAGTCTTGTCTCCCTGAAGTTGCAGCGAAGTAGACTGAAAACAGAAGATCTCATCGTCCTGAAGTTGTAGGAAGCAGATCGAAGACACTTTCAGCCTTGTCTCCCTAAAGTTGCAGCGGAGTAGACTGAAGACAGAAGATCTAATCTTCCTGAAGTTGCAGGAAGTAGATAGAATACACTTTCAGCATTGTCTCCCTGAAGTTGCAGCGGAGTAGATTGAAAACAAAAGATATCATCTTCCTGAAGTTGCAGGATGCAGATCGAAGACACTTTCTGCCTTGTCTCCCTGAAGTTGCAACGGAGTAGACTGAAGACAGAAAATCTCATCTTCCTGAAGTTGCAGGAAGCAGATCGAAGACACTTTTAGTTTTATCTCCCTGAAGTTGTAGCAGAGTAGACTGAAAATAATAGATCTTGTCTTCCTGAAGTTGCAGTGAAGTAGATCAAAGATAACAGATCTGGCATTATTGAAGTTGTAAGAAGCAGATCGAAGACATCAGATTTTGTCTCCATTGAGTTTGCAGTGGAGCAGATCAAAAGATAGTGGATACCACTTTCATAAAGTTGCAGTGAAGCAGATTAAAGCTATCAGACTTATTTGAAATCGAGATGAAGTTCCAATACCATTGCATTGGAGTTGGAAGCTGTTTGAAGAGAAAAAAGAAGTCGAGGCTTGGCCAAGACAGGGCAAAATTGGACCTTTTATAATCTTCTCTATTCTCGTTTCACAACAATGAGCAAAGAGGGGCAGCTGTAACAGGCCCATCTTGCCCGGGCTTAAATAACAAACCAAAAAAAAAAAAAAAAATATATATATATATATATATATATAAATGTCCAGTTACAATCCAAAAAACCATTTACAGCCCAAATATTATTCATGGCCCAATACCAGAACCCAAAATCTAAAACAGCCTACCCAAAACCCACCTGACCCGAACTACCCAGACCCAAAACACTCGTGGCCCAAAAGGCCCAATGCTTAAACAAATCTCAGTGGCCTAGGGTTTCTGAAACCCTAGGCGCCGCAAGCCTTCGCGCCGCAAGTGTTGCAGACACTAGCCTCAGTCACGCCGCTAGTCGCGCTGCAGCTTGCGCGAATCCCCCATCACCGCCACGTTCTCCGCTTCCCACCTGCACAAACAAGGAAAAAAACAGCAAGCAAATATGGCAAAACACATGTATTTCCTTTTTTAAATCTATTTTCGGGTTTATAAAAACCCAAAAACTTGTAAAACAGAGGACACGATACATATACGAACACACAGAGAATACTCAAATATTCATACAGAGAGAAATAAAATACAAGAAACTAGGTTACAAAGGTGATTTTCTCCGTTATTTTCATTCTTTTTTTTTTATTTTCAATCTATGCGCTTTTTTTAATACTATTTTTTAAATAATAATAACAAAAAAGTTTTACCTTTCACGTCTGAGAAATGAAGTTTCCGGCCTCCGGCCGCCAGCCACTAAGGAGCGTGAGGCGCGTGCGTACGTGGCCCGTGATTCCAATGACCAAACCCTAACTAGAGGTGTATATGGGCCGGGCTACCCGGCCCGGCCCGAAGGCCCGCCCGAAAAATGGGAGGGTTTAGGTAAAAATATAGGCCCGAAAAATGGGCCTGGGCAAAAAATGAGGCCCGTTTAATAAACGGGCCAGGCCTCGGGTATGCTTTTTTGGGCCCCGGCCCGGCTCAAAATATTTTAGTATTATTTATATTTTTTTTTATTAATAAACTTTTAACTTTAATATTATTTTTATTTTATTTTTTCACGCGCCTTTCTCTTAATCTCTTCCAGGCTTCCTCCATTTTTTTTTCCATTTCTGAAATCAAAATCCCTAAATTAACTTTCTTTTCATCTTCCTCCCTCTTCCTCCCAAACATTCCCGAATACCCATTCATCTCTAGTCTTAGCCAAGTTGTAAGCTATTCTTCAATCTTCATTCCCAAATACCCAAACATTCCCTCTTCAATTTTGCGGTCTTGGTGCTCCCCCAAGTTGTAAGCTTCTTCTTCAATCTTCATTTCTTGGTTGAGTTCTGTTTTTTCTTTTTTCTTTTTGGTTTCAGCATACCTAGTTGCAGTAGAAATTTCTTTCCAGGAGAAATTTATTTGTTGTGGATTTATTTGCTATTCTCATTATTTGTGTTAGATTTAAAATGAGAAATGAAGAATGAAAGAATAATTTCAATATATGCTTTAAGCTCAGAAGTAAAATGAAAGCATTAATTGAATTAAAATGAGAAATAATTAAAGCTCAGAAGTCATTAATTGAATGTACCATGAAGAACAAATTATGTTATCATTCAAAACTAATTATAACATAAATGTAAGTAAACTAGGCTGTTACAAGAAGAAGAATGAAAGAATAATTTCAATATATGCTTTAAGCTGTATTAGAAATAAACAAAAAAAAATCCAACCTATCTAAGCATAAGACAGATGGGTGCATTGTATAGCTTTAACAAGGAAAGCATTTTTCCATTTCTTTTCCTCCTCGATTCTCGCATTTTCCCGGTAACCAAACAAGAATATAAATGGAAAATGCAGGTTACCTTGCCGCCAAGAGAGATCGATTCCATATCAATGGAAACCGAATCGCTAGAATCTGCCATTCCCCCTTTTCTCTCTCGAAATAAAGATTTTATAATTAACAGTCGGTATATTGATTTGGACACAAAATTGAATTGATTTTGAATCGGTTTTTGAGTGAATTGTTTTAAACGGATTCAATTGAATTAAAAAACACGATTTTTTTTTAAAAAAATTATGAACTCAATAATTTATTTACTAGAGCATTTTATTATATTGCAGGAGAAAGAAAGCTTTAACAAAATTCCACATTGTATGCCCATCACTATGTGTATGTGCTGTCTACAATTTTGAAAATGAATTTATTTACTTTGAATATTAGAATTCAATTATTAGTGGTTTTTTATTGTATCTTTGCAAAAGACCTCTTGCAACCAACAAATTGTCCTTATTGACTTGGATATCAAATGTAAAGTCTGCTACAATTTGTAGGATATTGTCTACTTTGACCTATTAAGACCTCACAATATTTTTCCCTAAAAATTATTAATAAATTAAGCTAAACAAATTAAGCATCTATTTTCGCAAAGTAGAAAATTAAATGGTAGAATAGTATTATTATAAGATTCAAAGTAGAAAATAAGCATCTATTTTCTTTAAATGTATTTGATTCATTATTTTTAATTTAATAAAATAAAAAAATAATACGGGCCGGGCCGGGCTCGGGTTTACCGATTCCATGTCGGGCCTGGCTTGGACAATTTTTCCAGCCCATATTTCGGGCCGGGCCCGGGCCTACAAAACGGGCCTAGATTTTTAGTTGGGCCTGGCCCGGCCCATGTACACCTCTAACCCCAACGGAGGAAATGAGGGATCGAGAGAGTTTTAATTTTTTTTTAAACTATGGCCAAATGAATTTTTGGTCTAAAAATTGACCTATATAGCATTTTGAAAACGACGTCATTTTCGCTTAAGCCAATAAGCGTTAAAACGATGTCGTTTAGAAGGCCAGGACCCGCGCGTTGACCCGACCCGGGGAGGATCCGCGCGTTTTCATAAAAGGGTCTAATTGATGAATAAACCCTTCCGCATTTTTGTAAAATTCAATAACCTTTTTTTTACTTTCAATTTTGGCCCGAAACTTACATTTTGTTTCAATTTAACCCTCGGACTGCTTTAAAGGCTAGAAATCAGATGACGTCGTTTTGGAAAGAAGGCATAATTGCCTAATGAGTCCTTACAATGCGATGCGCGTTTTAATTTGATTCATTTTTATTTATTTTAGTGCTATTTAATCCTTATTCATTTTAAAACCTTTTTATTTTTTTTTCTTTAATTATTCTAATACTATATGTACTTATTTTATTAAAACATTATATTATTTTATTATTTATATATTAATTTTGTATAAAATTCATATATTTTTATGTATTAACCTTATATATTTAATTATTATTTATTTTATTTGGTTCAATATTATTTATATTATATGTTATTTTAGAATTTCTATATTATTTATTACATTATACATTTTTTCTATAATATATAGTATTATGTTATATTATATATTACTTCTAAAAGTTTTATTTTATATAAAATTTATTTATATTATCTAACATATTTTATTTATATTATTTATATTATGTATGTAATTTTATGATTAGTATATATATATATGTTTTTATATAAAACTATTTATACTATTTACTAATTATTTTTATATGTATTAAATTACTAAATTATATATAAGTATTTTTTTATTTTTTTTAAATGTTTAAATATATTATTCCCTTTTCATTTGATTTTGTTATTTCATGAAAGTTTTAATTTATTTTATATGTTTATTTATTTATGTCATTTTTAATCGTTATTTTTGCTTCACATAGTTCTTTATATATTCTTTCATGTTATATTCTTTTATTATTTATTGTTAGTATAATTTGTAGATATGTAGAATTGTTATTAAATAAATATGTTGTAATGTATTCATGCAATGTTTTATTCAAACCATTTTTCTATAAAAATACCTTTTAAATTGACGCATTTATTTCAAATAGTTTTAAAAAAATAAGGTGATATTTAATATTTGGGACTTCGAGAAAAATTGCGTCCTAACTCACTGGGTCTCGATTTTTATCGTTGAACTTAAAATATTAAGTATCCTTTTTTTTTAAATTCATAAATTTTCAATTCAAAACTTATTCTCGGAAATTCAAAACGTTGTATCCTAACTTACTGGATATGATGTTTTGTGTCTCGAGATAAGAATTTTCTAAATAGAGGTAAGCCTAATTCCAAAGCCATGAAATTTTATATCCTAACTTACTGGGTATAATATTTTATTTCTTTGAGATAGGTAAGTCTCGATTTTATTTCTAATCAAAAGGATTATATTTTAAAATTTTTTCAAATTTTCGACAATAGGACATGATTTTATCGATTGGGTACCAATTTTTGGGCGTTATGAGGGTGCTAACCCTTCCTCATACGTAACCGACTCCCGAACCCGTTTTCTTGTTTTCCATGGACCAAAATCAAATGTTTTAAAATAAAACGTTTTACAAAGGTGATCCAATCACACCTAAGTAAAAGGGATTGGTGGCGACTCCATTTCCGTTTTTTAAAGTCGATCCTCATTTTTCAAAGAAATTTTTAAAATGGTTTCGACAACAGCTAAACAAGAAGATATACGTCAGAGATATCACATTAACAAACGGCGAGCAATGACAGCTCAAATGTTAAAAAATGGATCATTCTCATCATGTTAGGAGCATTTTCCGATCATGACATCCTGATCATCTGGCATAAGCATAGACCCCATGAAATCAATTCTACAGGTAGGTTCCCCAGAGAACGATGTAGCAAATTTGATTAGAATTACAGATTTTGGCGAATCTTATCTCCATGTATCGGCAATGGAGCAGATTTAAGCCACTAGCCTTATCTTCCTGATAGCAAGGGACCAGGCTAAAGTCTTATCTCCATGTATCGGCAATGGAGTAGATTTAAGCCACTAGCCTTATCTTCCTAAGATAGCAAGGGAGCAAGCAGAAATTACAAGTCTTGTCTCCATGTATCGGCAATAGAGCAGACTGAAGATTATAGATCTTGTCTCCTCGAGATAGCAGCAAGGCAGATTGAAAATGGCGAATCTTATCTCCATGTATCGGCAATGGAGCAGATTTAGGCCACTAGCCTTATCTTCCTGAGATAGCAAGGGAGCAGGCTGAAATTACAAGTCTTATCTCCATGTATCGGCAATGGAGCAGACTGAAGATTATAGATCTTGTCTCCTCGAGATAGCAACAGGGCAGATCGAAAATGGCGAATATTATCTCTATGTATCGGCAATGGAGCAGATTTAGGCCACTAGCCTTATCTCCCTGAAATAACAAGGGACCAAGATGAAAATTACAAGTCTTATCTCCATGTATCGGCAATAGAGCAGACTGAAGATTGCAGATCTTATCTCCCTAAGTAGTAGTGGAGTAGATCAAAGACAGCGAATCTTACATCCATGTAGCGGCAATGGAGCAGATTTAAGCTACCAGCCTTGTCTCCCTAAGTATTAGTGGAACAGGCTGAAGATTGCAGATCTTATCTCCCTAAGTAGTAGTGAAGCAGATCAACATGTGGCGGCAATGGAGCAGATTTAAGCTACCAGTCTTGTCTCCCTAAGCAGTAGTGAAACAGACTGAAGATTGCAGATCTTATCTCCCTAAGTAGTAGTAGAGTAGATCAAGACGGCGAATCTTACATCCATGTAGCAATGGAGCAGATTTAAGCTACCAGCCTTATCCCCTTGAGCAGCAGTGGAGCGAGTTGAAGATTACAGACCATATCTCCCTAAGCAGTAGTGGAGCAGATTGAAACGAAAATTCCTATACCCCTGAATATGCAGTGGGTTAAAGTGAGGCTACCTGAAGAGAGGAAGCATCAAGAAACTAAGATTCGGCAAGACCGGGCAAAATTGGCCCTTTTAAAGTCTTTGTTCTATTCTCGCTACACGACAATGAGCAAAGAGGGGCAGCTGTAATGGGTAAAATTTGCCCGGGCCCATATTAAAAAACTAAACCAATAAAAAGCAGTCCATTTTAACAGTCTCTTTACAAACCCAGATTAAGGCCCAATTATCCTAAGGCCCAAACTAACCCAAAACAGGGTAGGGTTTCAGAAAACCCTAGGAAGCTCCCTTGCGCCGCCAGCAGCCTCCCTGACGCCGCACGTCTCGTGTCTCCGCACCTTGCCCCGCTCCACGTCGTCTCCGTACCTGCGGAAAAGAAGGAAAACACAGCACAACAAAGCTAGAAAAAATGGATTATATTTTATTTCTGTTATAATTTTTGGCTATAAAAGCCGCATAAAAACCATTGTAAAGGATGATTTTTTTTAGATACGAGAGCAAAATACAGACCTTGTTTTCACAATACAAAGTCAAGAAATAAAAAAAAATCAGCAAAGAGAAAGGTTCTAATTTTCTTTTTTTCTTTTTATTTTCGAATCTATTCTTTTTTAGGGTCTTTTCTCTTTTTTAAAAGTACATAAGGGTTTTAAAAGGAAATAAAAAAAAAAGAAAAAATACCTGTTTTTTGAACTCCGCTCGCCGTGCGCGACGGCGGTCGTCGCCGAAAATCACCAGGGGAGAGCTTTTTGGAGAGGGCTCTGTTTTTTGTTGATGGAGAAGGAAAAATGAAGCTTTTAAAAAAAATTTGGCTTTTAAAGGCAAAGAAAACGACGCATTTTTGGGTTGAACACCCAGGCGCCAAAACGACGTCGTATGGGGGCTACCCGCTCGCGACCCAACCCACTCCAGGGGGTCCGCGCGTTTTCGTTTAATGAGGAATTTATTTCCCCAATCCTTCCGCCTTGTTATTTTTTTAATTTAGTCCTTTTTTATTTTTAAATTTCACCATGAAATTTTAGTTGGTTTTCAATCAAATCCCCAACCCACTGATGCTCCGAGAAGCAGACACGTGTCCAGGGTTGGGGTTATTTTCTGAATGGGTCCTCGACAGTTTGAGCGAGTTTAATTTTGGTCCTATTTTTGTGTTATTATTACAATTTAGGCTTTAAATTTCGTTTCTATTCCGATTTAGTCCTTAATCTATTTAATCCTGGCCTTTTAGTTCATTATTTATTTATTTATTTATTCTATTCTAATTATCGTTATATACTATTCATTTGATTTATTTATTTATTTATTACTAACATTATTATTATTTTAATATTACTATTATCATTATTTTGTTATTACCACTATTATTTTTATTATTATCAATGTTATTATTATTATTATTATTTCTAATATTATTAGTATTATTATTTCTATTTTTATTACTATTATTTTTTCATTTTTATTACTAGTAATTTTAATATTATTTTTTATCTTTACTTTTACTTTTATTATTATTTTCATTACTATTGTTATTATTATAATCATTATTATTTCTCTTATATATTCATTTTTTTACTATTTTTATTATTTGATTATTAACATATTTTCATTATAATTCATTATTATTATTATTATTTTCATTACTATCATCATTATTTATTTTTTTGAAATATTTACTTACTCATTTTTTTTCATAATTAATTTGTCATTTATTCGTTTTTATTTTTATCTTATTTTTATTTTTACCCTGATTATTTTTTATTTCGATTTGCTTTATTTCAAAGTTTTACACTTATTATTGTCATTTCATTATTTATTGATGTACTTATATTTGTTGCACGTACTTGCGAATTTTGACTATTCATTATCGATATTCATATTTATTATTGTCATCATCGTTATTTTGTTACATATATTAGCATTGAAGTTCATTTTACATCTGGTCATAAGATCATATTCCATTTTAGCCGATCCATTAAAACCCTGTTTTAAAATAAGCGAATACTCTGCGTTCTAAGGTTCGAAAGAAATCGTACTCTAACTTACTGGGTCTCGATTCTGCTCATCAAATCTAAAGAACCTATTATTTTCTTTTTAGAATCAAAGCATATGAGTTAAATAAAAACTTATTCTCGGAAATTCAAAAATATTGTGTCCTAACTTACTGGATATGATATTTTGTTGTCTCGAGGAAAGGATTTTTAAAAATAAAGGCAATATTCTGTATTTGAGAATTTTGAGAAATGGTGCCCTAACTTACTGGGTTTCGATTTTTCATTTGACTCAAATAGCCGAATATCCTTCGTAAATTTAAACGTACGAGTTTTAAATGACAAAAAACAGGCTTAGTTTCGAAGATTCGAAATGTCGTATCCTAACTCACTAGGTATGATACTTTATTCTTTCAAAATAAGCAGGCATCGGTATCCGGATTAATTCATTCAAGCTTTCTTTTAAATAAAAAAGATTGTATTTTAAAATCTTTTCAAATTTTCGACATAAAGACGTCAAATAATCAATTAGTACCAATTTTGGGCGTTATGAGGGTGCTAATCCTTCCTCGTGAGTAATCGGCTCCCAAACTCGTTTTTCTAAATTTCGTAAATCAAAACTATCGTTTTAATAAATCAAAATATTTTAACGATCAATCTTAAGGTGACCCGATCACACCTCAAAAAAGATGGATGGCGACTCCATTTTCATTTTTAAAAGTCGACCCCGTTTTCCAAACAAAAAAAAATGGTTTCGACATAAGTTAATCAAATTGAGTTATTTGATTTTTTTCGAGTTAGTTAGAATAAGTAATTTGAGTTTCGAGTTTAAGTCGAGTTGAATTTTACAATTTATATAACATATTAGTGTAAATACCCTTTGGTCATTGTCAATTTTGAAGAGGAGTAAATTGGTCTCTCTTTCAACAAAAATTATAAAAAAAATTCAAAATATTTATAAAAATTCCAAATTTTATATTTTGTAAAAAGGTATAAAAATTTTAAAAGAAATCTAAAGAATATATAAAGAAAATTTTAAATTTTCTAAAATAATATTTTTGGGACCTAAATAAGGATTTTATTTTTCTTATTTTGCTTTGAGAAAATTTCCAAATATATATGGTTTGAAATTTATGCGCTCCAACATTAAACTAGTTATATTGTAACAAGATTTCAATTTGAAATATTTAATTTTTTTAATTTAACTCAAACGATTTCACTCAATTCGACTCGGCTTGAATATCATTTCACTCAACTCGATTCGAAAAATTTCAAATAGAGTTAAGATGATAAAATAGGACTCGTCAACTTAATTAACTTGATTTTTCTTTACTTAATTGATTGACCGTTCACCTCTACCTATCCGGATAGTTTACCCATTAAATTGTATAGTTATTATTGTTTGTTTTGTGAAGTTAAACAAAAATAACTAAATATATTTACACAAAGATTTTAATATGATAAAACTATTATGATTTTAACGGGAATAGAATTGAATTGTGTAAATTATTTGATAAGTCTTAATATATATAGGCTTGGCAATTGATCCAATTAAAGTGAGGATGACCCTTGAGAAGAAGCCCAAGCATTAGAGAGGTAGGGCATGCCCAAGCATAAAATATTTTTTTATGTAATACTGAGATTAGAGATAATATAATTTGAACTTGTGTCATATAAGTGTTTAATAAAAATTTCAATCACGTAATTATTTTTAAGATGTGATATTTAATAAATTTAAAATTTGGTTCTATATTTCCTCAACCACGACATCCTTTGTACCAGAATGAAAAAAAAGAAAAGTGTAATTTAAAATGGGTGTGGAAATTTTCAAGTTTCTAAAAATAGTAAAATTTCAAATTTCAAACAAATCCAACAACCAAAAAGAGATTCAATAAATCACTCAAGCCAGAAATTTTAAATTAAATCATTTACGATGCAATAGTTTATTAATATTAACCTCATCTATTTTTTTTCTAACATTTAAATAGGAAAATAATGCGTTTCAGCACATTTAAACCTATGTCTTTTTGTACTGACAATAATACTAATACTAATCGAATCAAAATTCAATTTAGTACGATTCCATCCATCATTCAACAGTAGAAGAGAAGAGAGTATAGGGTTTACAAATTAATGAAGTGTGTAAAGTGGGATATTGATTAGGGAAAAAATGTACCAAAACCTTATACCCATCACGCAATCAGCCCATAAAGAATTACTATATTTAGAAACTTGAAATTATTTTGAAGGGCCCAGCCTAAAGCAATATTGTCTTTGATAAATGTCAATTAGTGATTTAATAAGGCCCATTCCTACCATAATTCAAACACCCATTTCTATTGAATTTTTATTTTTGGAAATTAAGTATAGCAAGACATTGCCAAAAATAGCAAATAATTTTATCATCACCGCCCACTTAATCATCCAAGTTTGTGGTTGAGATTTCCAAGCCTAACCCTTTTGCCATTTTTATCAAGCAAAGGTATGGGCGTAGAGATTATTGTCATTTTAAAGCTCCAACTTTTAGAAATTTCTTTTCATGTTGAAAATAAAGTTCAAATAATGGTTAGATTTATTTTAAGGAAAAAATTCTAGCAATAATTTGAATTAAAGTTATTTTTTCTTCTATGAAATTTTTCATTTTGTTAAGAATGGTAAATTTCAACTCTTTTGTATGAAAATAGCAATAAAGAAGACAAGTAGAAAAGATGAGATTCGATTCACCTAAATAAAATGGAGAGTTTATATTGATGAAGGAGATGGAGGAGGAGGAAATAGAAGAGGTAAGCTTCAAAGAGAGAGAGAGCCCCATTTCTTCGTACGCCTTAGTTTATATAGTGGGTCATCTTATGTTCTATAGCGCGACATAAAGGTATAGAGGTTCATATAGTTGTGCGAGATAGTCAAGTGCCAAACGAGCACTACTGTTGCAAGTTAGTTGTCATTATAGTACGTGCCATATGATCCCACTTTTGTCGTAAGTTGTTGTGCTCTAACAATTCTCTTCTTAAAGTACCAAGTGACAGGTGAGTTGACTTATCCTTGTACGAAGGGTTTTGAGTAAGTAGGGATCCTCAAAGGATATCCTGTGACAAGTTATTACAAGATGTCCAAATAAAAGCATTAAAATCGTCACAAAAATTTCAAGTGAAACCGTTTATAAATTTACCCTGTATTTCACTATATATATTATCCTCAAATGTTTTTAATTTCTTATGAACTACCAACTTGTTTGGTTGTAAATTTTTTTATCAATTAAAGATTAAAATACCTACATATGCTATTATTTGATACCTGCAATTAGAGAATGTTGACTTCCAAACATTAACCAAATTGTTTATGATGAAAAGCATATATAGGTTAAATAATATTATTTTTTGTGAAATCATAGGTCAACAATATTAAATACAAAAACATAGATTAGATGAATTAATTAAATAATCTATGGAAGTAGGTATGTATAGATACATGTACATGTATCAACTGCCTTAAACCATGCCTCTTTTGATTCCTATTTTATTAGACAACCCTACATTATTAAGTAGAGTCAACAACAACATATACCAACACCAATCACACAACTGAAATTTTTGTGCCATTTTAAATATAAAATTCTGATTTGATTCAATTTTTATAAATTATAGATACCGTTGTCATTGCAACATCATTCTACGTTTATATGCTGCATACCCAAATAAATATATTTATTCAATATAAAATAAACTAATGTATTTATTTCTTTAAATGCGTATAATTAAATTAAAATTAAAATTTCATATATATATATATATATATATATATATTTAAACCACAATCAAAATTTCATGTGTATAATTGCAATAAGTCAAAGTTGATGTATTAATTGTGCATTCAATCAAAATTTATGTACCGTTTTAAATTTTATCTCGAAAAATACATATACAAAACTTTACCACTCGCTTAATTTCATTCATTAAATAATCTTTTTATAAGTGACTTATGTATATATGATTTAATCTAATAAAATATAAATTACAATCATAATTAATTATTAATGAATATAAAATAAATAAAATTCAATTTCAACCTAAATCATCATAATTTTACCCTTTTATTACGTAAGCTTTCAATAAATAAAATTTCAAGTTTGACTTTTGGGGAGGACTGCTTCAAGCAAATAGTAAACATCTCCTTTATAATTGTAGCGTCCCTTTTGATAATAAAAGCATGGAATATTTTTTTGTCAAAAATAAAAATATTAAAAAGTCAACTAAACAATAATAAAGGAATTAAGATAGGATTGATATTGCATTATACTTTCAAGCAATTCAAGAAACTGTAAAAGGAGCAGCATGGTTCATCTGTGACCTGTAATGTGATTGGACAATTCGCATAATACATTATAAGAGCCCATTTTCACCCGGTCCATTCTTTAAACCAAAATCAAGACCAAAATTTAAAACCAAATAAAATAAATAAAAATCCAATTAATAAATGCCCAATTACAAACCCAAAAGACCTAAGGCCCAAAAAGCCCAAATATTTTGAGGTTCTAGAAACCCTAAGGGTTTCTAGAACAGTCTAGCATGCCTCCCCACGCGTGCCTTGCAACAGTTCGGGCTTCCCCTCCGCGACGGCTCCATCTGTAACAAACAAATAAACCAACATAAACAGCAAATGCAGAAGGAATGGCAATAGAATACAGCAAAGCAAAACATTTTTATTTTTATTTTTTGATTTACAATCGGCTATAAATAGTGCCGAAATCGAATGTAAATGGATCGAATTCTTTTGTATTACGCATGCAAATACAAGAAATACAGAAAAATCAGAAAGGAAAGGTGATTTTCCATACCTCACGAATCTTTTTCCTTTTGTTCTTGCGTCCTTTTTGAATCTGTTCCCATGTTGATTTGAAAAATAAAAAGAGGAGAGAACGCTTACCTCGAATCTGTCCGATCTGTTGTCTTCTTCGTTGAAATCGTGGTTTAGATAACAGATCTCGGTGAGGATTAGATCCTGGTCTGCTCCGTCTCGATCGGGGCTAGGCAAGGGTCGTGATCGGAAAACAGGACGAACCAGTACATTTCAAGGCCAACTGATGTATCGCTATAAGCTGATTTCAATGGCGTGTTAGTGGTAGATCAGGGAGTTTTTTTTTTTTTTTTTTGCGGCTAAGAAAAGGGAACAAAGGGATTAGGGTTTGGTTTGAAAAATGATAGGTTAATTTGTTTTTTAACTCTGGTTCTGCTGCATTAAGGGGACGACATCGTTTAGTTTCGTTTCGACAAGTTCAAAACGGCACCGAATGATTTGCCCCGATCCGACCCAATCCAAAACCTCTTAAGATCCGCGCGTTCTCATGTTAAAAGGAAATTTGCACATTGGATCCCTTTTATTTCTGTACTGTTCTAAATTAAGTATGTTATGCATGGTATTTATTGCTTAATTAATCTCGATAGTTTATGTGTTATTTTAATCCAGTCTCGCTCATGTGCTATGTTTGAATATTGGAATATTTGCTAATTTGATCCCTTATTTTTCATGCGACAATTCAATATGATCCTCAATATGGTTCAAATAATTTTGATTTATTTATATAAGGACCGTTTAATTTTATTTTTATTATCATTTTGATCAAGTGTTAAATTTTTTACAATTCATGTATTTTAGCCTTAAATTTTTTATTATTCAAAATATTTTTAATCTAGATTACTTTGGAATCTATCTTGCAACGTTGTAATTAGTTTGATTTTCCATTTATATGTTTTTATATTTAATGTAAAAATATTTAATTTCATGTATTGCTTTAGTAGTTCATGCAATGTTTTTTTTTTTTTTTAAAAATGTGACTATACTATGCTATTTTGTATATATATACAATAATAAAATTATATTTTATTTTATACTTAAATTATTGCATATACTAAAATAAGTAAATTCCTTCTAAAATATGCATGTAGGGAATTCATTCACAATTTATTCCATTTTTAAATAATTTCATAAAATATTGATCAAGAACCAACTTGTTTTATTTATTTTCAATCTATTAGCATTTAAATTTTTATTTTATGTTAATTTGCTATTATCAGTTTTGTAGAATTATTAAATTTCAATAGTTTATTGTTAACATATCGTCTAGTTTGGGAATAGTGCTCGATTAATGTTTGTATATCTTGTACCATAGCATGCTTCAAATTCCAATATATGTATGCCTTTATCAAATATTTTATATATTAAGTCCATTTTAAAAATTTTATACATAAATTTTTTTTAAAAGATAAGGCAATGTTTGTATGTTTGGAAGTGTGGGAAAATGATGCCCTAATGTACTGGGTGTTAATTTCCTATTCAACTAGATAGCCAAATACTCTTTTCAATTAAATATCTTGATGATCAAAGATGATCTCGGTGTCGAGGTATAAAGGTGTTATGCCCTAACGTACTGGATGTGATATTTTTATTCTTTCGAAACGAGCTAATCTTGAAGATCAAGATTCAATATAAACTAATTTTCTTTAAGAAAACTTGCATTTTATAGCATGTTGTTAATACGATCTTTAATTTGTGTATATTTCTTGATTAATGTTTATGAATTCTATTACTATTACGCCTCAAATTCTAACATGTTCTAGTTTTTACTAAATGTTTTTATTTTATTTAAATGCATTTTAAGCCTAATATAAAATTTTGTTTTTTCCAAAATAAGGCAATGTTTGTGCGTTTGGAAAGTCAGAAAATTATGCCCTAATTTACTGGGTGTCAATTTTCTGTCCAACCAGATAATCAAATACCCTTCTTTGTTTGCATGTTTTGAAGATCAAAGATGATCTCGGTGTCGGAGTATAAAGGTGTTATGTCCTAACATACTAGATGTGATATTTTTATTTCCTTCGAAACGAGTTAATCTTGAGATTCAAATTCAATATTGATTAATTTTCCTTAGAAAATTTATAACGTTTCCAAATTTTCAATGCAAGGACACTAATTAACCGGTTTGGTACCCGTGCAGGGGCGCATGGGGGTGCTAACCCTTCCTCGTGCATAATCGACTCCCGAACCCGTTTTCTTGAATTTCGCAGACCAAAAATTTTTCATAGGTGACTCAATCACACCTAAGCAAAAAGGATTGGTGGCGATTCCTATTTTTAAAGTCGATCCCCATTTTTCCAAACTTTAAAATAAAAATGGTTTTGACAGCTTGGCGACTCCACTGGGGACTGGTTGAGAGTCAGACCTTAAATTGATTAATTTTTGCCCTTTTGTTTGAAAATTTGGAAAATGGTTTTGAAAAATCATGTTTCTTTCGATGCATTTGTTTGTGCTATAATGTCGAGTCTCATGAAACACTTTAGCATTACATTGCATGACCGTTGTGGTCACCTTTAAGTGGGAGTAAGAAGCTATGCCTTCGTGAGGTTTTCACCACCGCATGGGCTAGTGGACTGCTTCCGGGATACATCTGTACCTATGTGCTTCGTGAGATTTTCATCTCCGCATGGCCATAGGGAAATGTATTTCCTGAACTGAACTCGATCCATGTGAGCCTATAATAGGTGAGGATTGAGGAATCTGCTGGTTCAAGTACCCTCTCGTTAGAGCCAAACAGCATAGCGAATCCTAAGAGCTAACTCTACGTAGAGCCATGTCAAACCCTAGTGGTCACCCATTTAGGTAATCTATTTTGGTTGTTTATTTTTTTTGCTAACGCGTTTTGTGTTGTTTATGTTTGCATTACATTGCATTGCATTACATCATCATAGAAAGGAGATATTGATCAATAATTCGATTGCTAAATAGAGGAGTTTGTCATAAGGAAACGGATTTCTTGATAAAGTGGATTATAACACGGTTGTCCGAACATGGTCTGAGTAAACACAATGGAAGAAGGTTGATAGCCCGTGGAAGAATACAAAACCTTGCCTGAAGGATTCAATTAAAAACTGTGTAAGAGCCATCATGCCTCAACTTTCTTAAAGAAACTAATCAATATCGCAAGGGATAAGTGAGCAGCGAACCGCGACCCGGATCAAGCCGAGTGGAAATAAGAGAGACATCTTTTAGGAAGATTCGAAGGATTCGCCCGCAACATCTGGATATGAAGGAGAAGATCGATGTCTTCACCTGGACTATGAGGACGAAACCGCATATATAATTCGTTTTATGTAAAGATATTTGTTTTCTAGAAAAGTTCTTCTAATGAAGTTGAATTCAGAATTGACGTCTCTCTTTCTATTTGCATTCATTCCATGCATTGGCATTGCATTTCATACATTTGCATTGTATTACATCATATGCATTAAAATTGGTAGAAAGACCACTAATTTATTAAAAATTATTTCAGTTACCTGAAAACCGATAAAACTTTATCAAACACTCATCCTTACGGTACAAGGAAAAAAGTCAAAGGACAAAAGGCTAGAAAAATTGGAGCAACTGCAAAAAGATATGCAAGAGCGAATGCAAGCGCAAATGCAGGAGCAATTGGCTAAGATTCAACAGGATATGATGGAGAAAATGATGGAATCTCAGAAAAGCATGATGACTCAAATGACGCAGTTGTTCAAAGGGATTACAGATAAAGGAAAGAGTTCAATGGTTAATGCTGAGGAGAATACTGAGTATCCTCAACACCCCTCTGGTTTTACTCCACCACATATGCAAATACGACCTGAAGTAACTTTAGGGACACCATCTGTTATGATTAATCCTCAACAGTTTCAGAATGGGGCTTCGACATCGGTAAATTCCCAAATAGGATCGGTTCAAATCCAGAGGGTAATCCTGCCAATCTCGCTGTTTTCGATCTAGATGATATAGCAGAAAGAGAAAGAACAAGAATGGAATCACAAAAATAGTTAGAGGACCGATATAAATGGCTGGAAGAAAAATTCAGAACAATGGAAAGTGCTGATAATCATAGAGGGATCGATGCTAAGGATCTAAGCTTGGTTCCGGATCTAGTATTTCCCACAAATTCAAAATGCCGGAGTTTGAGAAGTACAACGGAAATAGTTGTCCCAAGCTCATATCACTATGTTCTGCAGACGTATGACTGGGCATGTCAACAATGACCAATTACTGATTCACTGCTTCCAAGACAGTCTAACTGGGGCAGCATCCAGATGGTATAACCGTACCAAGATTAGTTCATGGAGAGATTTAGCTCAAGCTTTCATGAAGCAGTATAGTCATGTAACAGATATGACCCCCGATAGAATCACTTTGTAGAATATGGAGAAGAGACCAAATGAGAGTTTCCGACAGTATGCTCAAAGATGGAGGGAAGTTACTATACAAGTCCAGCCACCTCTAATGGAAAAAAGAAACCATGATGCTCTTCATTAATACTCTGAAGGCCCCGTTCATTAATTATATGTTGGGAAATGCCACCGTGAGCTTTTCAGATATGATAATGTCCGGTGAGATCATTGAGAATGCTATAAGAAGCGGAAAAATAGAAGTGGGAGAAAGCACCAAAAGATCAACTTCAAGAAACAAGGAAAATGACGTAAATAGTCTGAGTACGCATCAAGACTCTTCAGGGCAAGAACCCAATTCGAGGTCAAGTACCGAAAGGCCCCAGTTCACACCAATCCCGATAATATATAAAGAGCTGTATCAGAATTTTTTTGATGAACATGTAGTGTCTCCGTTCTACGCGGAACCTGTGCAACCCCCGTACCAAAATGGTATAATGAGAATGCCCAATGCGAGTACCACGCGGGAATAACGGGGCATTCAATTGAAAACTGCACTACATTTAAAAAGTTGGTTGAAAGGCTCATTGAAAGGGGAGTCGTGAAAGTCAACGATTCCTTAGAATCCAATTACTCGGATATGGTAGTTGAAAGTAGAGGCAGAAAAGTTGCAGTTCCTTGAAGAAGTCAGAGGGAATCTGAACATTAATGACATATCTGAAGAGAGAACCAAAGTTTCCAAGTCCTTACATACTTGGGAAGATTTTAAACAATGGGACTATGGAAGGGAACCCTGTATTTTTAGGGTTAATCTAGAGTAATATTCAAAACATGCTTGTTGCTTTAAGCCCAGAAGCAATAAGAATCCTTTTGTGAAATGAGCTTGTGTCCAGAATTTTTATTTCAATAAAATACATTTTTTAAGTAAATATTTTTTCATTCTTTATATTTCATACTATACATTCTTTTGTGTTTTAGAATATTCTTTTATTCTTTATTCATGACCATACCATAAAAAACAATCATCCTTAGAATCATTTATTCTTTGGATTGCCTTTGTATCTAGGTACCCAGATATCAATGACATGAACGACTTTGTTACAGATTCCCTTTTTGAATGAGATATGGGTCTAGGGGATCTAAGGACTTTGAAGATGACAGATATTGTAACCCATCTTTTGATTTGTTAAGGATGGTAGAGCAAGTGAAAATAAGACTATACTTTGCAAAGGGTCAGTGGACGTTGCAAAGGGGTAAAGATCGAGGCCTAACTCGTCACTGAAATAAGGCGAGACATCATTGAGCTATTTTCAAGAAATCCCAGATGTTTTCGCTCAATCATATCAAGGAACACCAGACTTGAAATGTGGGTATGCTGTTCTACGATGGTCAGGCTAATTAAGAGGACTGGGATACTGGTTTATCAAGAAAAGGAGTTTGCATCAGTTGCGCCGCAAATGCCAAATTGGGAAAGACAAGATCTATGTGCTTCTTCCATTCTTTCTATAGGTGGGACATATATGTAATGGGACAGGTCTCGTCTAAAGCATCTATCCAATACCAATGCATCTTCGTGGTTATCAGGTACTTCACTAAGAGGGTGAAGGTTGCTTCATATGCCAAAGTTACAAAGTCAGCAGTCATTAAATTCAAATCCAAATCCAAATTCAAATCCAAATCCAAATCCAAATCCAAATTCAAATCCAAATCCAAGTCCGAATTCAAATCCAAGTTCATATGCAAATTTAAGTGCAAAAAAAATCAAAAAAATAAAAAAGAGTGGCAATAAAGAATGCTAGAAAGAAACATGTTTTACATCATTGCATAATGCCAAAATTTACAGTCTGTTCAAAGATCAGACACCATATCAGTGCAGCAAAGGCAGCCAAAAAACCATTTAAAAATTTTTGAAAAATGACTTAAACTTTTAAAGGTTGGCATAGAGAAGTTACCATTTACCCTCTATGTTTCTTGAACATTGGCCAGGACCTTCACCAGGGCAACATCTGTCTCATTGGTTTATGAAAGGAAAGCAATTATGGGAAGTTAAGATTTCTTTTCTCCAAGATTTGATTGAATTGGATGAAGCAGAATGTCTTCAGTATGCTTGATTGAAAGTGTTTAAAACGGATGATACAGGCTTATGACAAAGAGGTTCGCCTAAGAGAATTTCATGATGGGGACCTGGCATTAAGAAGGATCCTTTTCATACAAAAGGACTTCAGAGGAAAGTAAATGTCAAATTTGAAAAAACCTTATGTGGTGAAGAAGGTTTGTTCTAGAAGATCATTAACCTTGACTAAGATGGACGGCAAGGACATGCTCAGACAGGTGAATTCAGATTTCAGCTAAAAAGAGAGGCCAGGGTGAAAACCCGCAAAGGGCGCCTTGAGATTTTTTAAAAAAATAAAAAAAGTCAAAAATCAAAAAAAAAGAAAGAAAAAGCAAATAAAAAAAAGAAAAAAGAAAGAGAAAAGAAAGAAAAGAAAATTTTCAATCAAAAAGAAGAAAGAAAAAGGAGAGGCCAAGGCGAAAACCCGCAAAGGGCGCTTTGAGACCAAAGGGGATTTGAGTTGAAAACTCAAAAAGGGTGGCTCAAATTTTGATCAAAAGTGGGGCATACAGTAGTCTTGCTACGCTTGAATTAACAATGGGGAAGTATGAGACATCTCGGGGCATCGACAAAGTACTCCGAATCCCCTAAGCACATATTAAGCTTAAAATGGTCCTCAAGAAGTTTGAACAAGAGAAGCTTAGGCTGCGATATCTGGGGCACCTAGTTTCTATCTTACCCATTCTTAATTTGTCATCTTTGATCGTTGTATTCGTTTCAAAATACATTACCATTAAACTTCCTTCTTGATTGCAATTACTATATTTGCTTAGCTTATTTGTTTCGAGCTATGCTCTTAATTAATTTCCTTCTTGTCCATTGTTATGATCTCTTCCAAGCATTTCGCATTGAAATAACGATTAGTGGACTAATAATACTTTCATGAAAGGAGTTTCACATATTACTCTGGAAGCTTCTGAATAATACAAGAATCTGAAACGGGACTATTGTTTAAAACTCACCAAGTTTAAGGAAAAGTCTAGACTGAGACTATTTTTCTGAATTTTTGTCAAAATGGTGACAAGATATTGCATCAGTAATACAATCTTGACAAGAAAATGGACAATGTTAACCCAAGTGTAAAAGGGGAATCATTCGCAAGAAAAAATGATATTCTGCATCCATGCAAATATCATGCATACACATTTGGTTAGATCACCTGGGGAGCGATCAGTTGATTGAACAAGTTACAGTCCTCTACCCCTGAGTTGTGATGGTATGGATGGAAAATGATACAGGTCCTGTACCTTGGAATAACAATGGGATGGGTTGAAGAAGAAACAAATTCTACATTTTGGACTCGTAGTGGGATGGACCCTGAAGTTACAGTGGGGCAAATCTATTGAGCAAGATCTAATGGTTTTCTCAGGTTTTCTGTTGAGAATACCCGCCGAACAAAAGGACAGCATATTACCCTGATGAACAATGAACAATGACACCTTAAGCAAGGATCATTCTCATAAAAAATTTTGCATCCAGGCAAATATCATTTAGTTAAGAGCATTTGATTCATTCCGATCATTGCATCTTAATCATTATACATTTGAAAAAGATCGTTCTCATGATATTCTGCATTCATGCAAATATCATCCCGTTAGGAGCATTCGATTCATTCCGATCATTGTATCTTAATCATTTTTTATTTAAAAAAAAAAGAAAAAAGAAAAAAGAATCATGAAAGTTTTGGGCATTCATAACACATGTGGCTAGGAGCATTTGATTCATTCTGATCATAACATCCTGAACATTTGGCACAAACATATGCATGTGAAACCGAGTCTACAAGACAGGTCTCTCAAAGGACGGTGTAGCAATATCAGTGAATTGTAGATCTTGTCTCCTCGTGATAGCAGTGGGGCAGATCGAATTTGGCGAGTCTTATCTCCATATGCTGGCAATGGAATAGATTCAAGTTACTTAGTCTTAAAAATTGAAAAGTTCAGATTTGGTTCCCTAGAGATGTTAGTGGAGCAAACTGAAGATTGAAGTCTTCCTGAGATAGTAAGGAAGCAAATTGGAAAGTTCAGATCTTATCCCCTCGAGATGGTAGTGGGGCAGACTAAAGATTGAAGTCTTCCTGAGATAGTACGGAAGCAAATTGAAAAGTCCAGATCTTGTCCTCTCGAGATGGTAGTGGGGCAAGCTGAAGATTGAAGTCTTCCTGAGATAGTAAGGAAGCAAATTGGAAAGTTCAGATTTTGATCCCTAGAGATGGTAGTGGAGCAGACTGAAGATTGAAGTCCTCCTGAGATAGTAGGGAAGCAGACTGGAAATTTCAGATTTTGTTCCCTAGAGATGTTAGTGGAGCGGATTGAAGATTGAAGTCTTTTTGAGTTTACATGGAGCAGATTAAAAGATACTGGATATCGCCTTCCTGAAGTTGCAGTCAAGCAGATTGAAGCTATCAGATTTATTAAAGTTACAGTGGAGTTTGAAGCTGTTTAAAGAAGATGAGGACCAAGAAGTCAAGGCTCGGCAAAGACCGAGCAAAATTTGGCCTTTTAAAGTCTTTGCTCCATTCTCGTTACACGACAATGAGCAAAGAGGGGCAGCTGCAAGAGCCCATTTTCGCCGGCCCATTCTTTAAACCAAAATCAAGACCAAAATTTAAAACCAAATAAAATAAATAAAAATCCAATTAATAAATGCCCAATTACAAACCCAAAAGACCTAAGGCCCAAAAAGCCCAAATATTTTGAGGTTCTAGAAACCCTAAGGGTTTCTAGAACAGTCTAGCATGCCTCCCCACGCGTGCCTTGCAGCAGTTCGGGCTTCCCCTCCGCGACGGCTCCATCTGTAACAAACAAATAAACCAACAGAAACAGCAAATGCAGAAGGAATGGCAATAGAATACAGCAAAGCAAAACATTTTTATTTTTATTTTTTGATTTACAATCGGCTATAAATAGTGCCGAGATCGAATGTAAATGGATCGAATTCTTTTGTATTACGCATGCAAATACAAGAAATACAGAAAAATCAGAAAAGAAAGGTGATTTTCCATACCTCACGAATCTTTTTCCTTTTGTTCTTGCGTCCTTTTTGAATCTGTTCCCATGTTGATTTGAAAAATAAAAAGAGGAGAGAACGCTTACCTCGAATCTGTCTGATCTGTTGTCTTCTTCGTTGAAATCGTGGTTTAGATAACAGATCTCGGTGAGGATTAGATCCTGGTCTGCTCCGTCTCGATCGGGGCTAGGCAAGGGTCGTGATCGGAAAACAGGGCGAACCAGTACATTTCAAGGCCAACTGATGTATCGCTATAAGCCGATTTCAATGGCGTGTTAGTGGTAGATCAGGGAGTTTTTTTTTTTTTTTTTGCGGCTAAGAAAAGGGAACAAAGGGATTAGGGTTTGGTTTGAAAAATGATAGGTTAATTTGTTTTTTAACTCTGGTTCTGCTGCATTAAGGGGACGACATCGTTTAGTTTCGTTTCAACAAGTTCAAAACGGCACCGAATGATTTGCCCCGATCCGACCCGATCCAAAACCTCTTAAGATCCGCGCGTTCTCATGTTAAAAGGAAATTTGCACATTGGATCCCTTTTATTTCTGTACTGTTCTAAATTAAGTATGTTATGCATGGTATTTATTGCTTAATTAATCTCGATAGTTTATGTGTTATTTTAATCCAGTCCCGCTCATGTGCTATGTTTGAATATTGGAATATTTGCTAATTTGATCCCTTATTTTTCATGCGACAATTCAATATGATCCTCAATATGGTTCAAATAATTTTGGTTTATTTATATAAGGACCGTTTAATTTTATTTTTATTACCATTTTGATCAAGTGTTAAATTTTTTACAATTCATGCATTTTAGCCTTCATTTTTTTATTATTCAAAATATTTTTAATCTAGATTACTTTGGAATCTATCTTGCAACGTTGTAATTAGTTTGATTTTCCATTTATATGTTTTTATATTTAATGTAAAAATGTTTAATTTCATGTATTGCTTTAGTAGTTCATGCAATGTTTTTTTTTTTAAAAAGGTGACTATACTATGTTATTTTGTATATATATACAATAATAAAATCATATTTTATTTTATACTTAAATTATTGCATATACTAAAATAAGTAAATTCCTTTTAAAATATGCATCTAGGGAATTCATTCACAATTTATTCTATTTTAAATAATTTCATAAAATATTGATCAAGAACCAACTTGTTTTATTTATTTTCAATCTATTAGCATTTAAATTTTTATTTTATGTTAATTTGCTATTATCAATTTTGTAGAATTATTAAATTTCATAGTTTATTGTTAACATATCGTCTAGTTTGGGAATAGTGCTCGATTAATGTTTGTACATCTTGTACCATAGCATGCTTCAAATTCCAATATATGTATGCCTTTATCAAATATTTTATATATTAAGTCCATTTTAAAAATTTTATACATAAATTTTTTTTAAAAGATAAGGCAATGTTTGTATGTTTGGGAGTGTGGGAAAATGATGCCCTAACGTACTAGGTGTTAATTTCCTATTTAACCAGATAGCCAAATACTCTTTTCAATTAAATATCTTGATGATCAAAGATGATCTCGGTGTCGAGGTATAAAGGTGTTATGTCCTAACGTACTGGATGTGATATTTTTATTCTTTTGAAACGAGCTAATCTTGAAGATCAAGATTCAATATAAACTAATTTTCTTTAAGAAAACTTGCATTTTATAGCATGTTGTTAATATGATCTTTAATTTGTGTATATTTCTTGATTAATGTTTATGCATTCTATTACTATTACGCCTCAAATTCTATCATGTTCTAGTTTTTACTAAATGTTTTTATTTTATTTAAATGCATTTTAAGCCTAATATAAAATTTTGTTTTTTCAAAAATAAGGCAATGTTTGTGCGTTTGGAAAGTCAGAAAATTATGCCCTAACGTACTGGGTGTCAATTTTCTGTCCAACCAGATAATCAAATACCCTTCTTCAATTGCATGTTTTGAAGATCAAAGATGATCTCGGTGTCGGGGTATAAAGGTGTTATGTCCTAACGTACTGGATGGGTTATTTTTATTTCCTTCGAAACGAGTTAATCTTGAGATTCGAATTCAATATTGATTAATTTTCCTTAGAAAATTTATAACGTTTCCAAATTTTCAACGCAAGGACACTAATTAACCGATTTGGTACCCGTTCAGGGGCACATGGGGGTGCTAACCCTTCCTCGTGCGTAACCGACTCCCGAACCTGTTTTCTTGAATTTCGCAAACCAAAACATTTTTATAGGTGACCCAATCACACCTAAGCAAAAAGGATTGGTGGCGACTCCTATTTTTAAAGTCAATCCCCATTTTTCCAAACTTTAAAATTAAAATGGTTTCGACATACATTTTTTCAGAGAGAGCAACAAGGTAACAGATGGATTGTCAAAAATAACATTCTCAAGACCTTTGGGAAAATTTATATTCATACAACCCCTAGATACAGTCCTTTAATCTCTACATGATGATCTATTTGATGTAGTGTGACCTCGTTTTACTTTGTTTCGGTTTAATCCCTCTTTTGTATAAAAAAAATACATTGTATTATACTATACCATCGTTTTCTTTATAAAAGGTTATATAGATAGAAAATAATTTATCTTAAAATTATCTTAAAAACTTTAAATTTTAGACAGTAATAAAATAATAATACTTCATTAAATTTTAAAAATTTTAAAATTAGTATTATACACTCATCTATATTTAATATTCTCAAAATTAAATAATTTTTTTGTAAATTATAATAATAGGTAAAACCCAAAAAACCAATGCGACTAGCATAACTCAAACCCAAGTTACACCTGAAGCAATAAATACACTTAATTATCAAATCATCACTGAATTTAGAATTTTTCAATTTTAATTGATTTGGTTTGGTTTTTTTTTTTTTATTTTTTTTATGTTAGACAACAACTTTATAAAAATTGATGAAAGAACCAAAAGTAAAAACAAATACCGCCAATGGCTTTTTTTTTTATAGTTTTGACTTTTGAGTTACTTTTATAGTTTTGACTTTTGAGTTACTTTTTTTTAATTACCTGTTTTTTAATGTTTTAGTTAAAATTAAATTAACTTAGAGAATATATTAAATATGGATGAGTATATAATGCTAATTTTAGAGAAAATTAGTAGAAAAGGTTGATTTAAAAAAATAGGAAATTAATTTATTTTTCTTCCAAATTTAGGAAAATAGACTCATTTTTTAGAGAGAAACAGAAAACGAGTTTAACCGGACGTGTTTTCTTCCCACACATTTTCAACCTCAACCCTATTAGGGAATCCCATGAAAAAAATTCAAAACTCGAGCATCCCAAAATAATTTTCAAACATCCCATCCTAGGAACCTTAGACGGTCATGGACTCCCGCATAATTTATTTTTTTGAAAATTTTCTCCCTGGTTGCTTATATAAAGGGGGTTTTGCTTTCCTCTACTCCATCAGCTCTCTCGTCCATTGTCCCTTAGAATTTTTTTTAATTGTTATTTTTTGTTGAGTGTTAAAATTTTGGGAGGAAAAGTTTGTTTGTGTTGGAGTTTCAGGGAGACATTGTGATAGTTTTAAGGCATGTTTGAATTCATGGTGATGTGACAATGGAGAAAAGCTGAAACATGACTCGGGGCAATAGTGATTGTTGTGATTAAATAACTCATTAATAACTACAATCACTGCTGCCTCGACTAGAATTTTAACTTTTCTCCACTGTTATAGTCACTCCTCCCCCTGAAAGTTTTCTTGCCCCCAACTTTGTCACAGGTTTCAGACAATAAGATTAAAGATACTATTTTGAAGGAGATGGAGAAAATGAATAAATTTATTATATTGGAAAAACCTCTTTTTTCCCTTATGATTATGATCTCAAACTTATGTATGAGGTTTATAAATTATCCTCTTCTAATGGCATAAAACTTGAACCCGTGACCGCATAATCACCATCAATTGGGAGTCTAAGTTGCAATGCGATATCTTCTAAGGTGATGATACACTCCCCACACGACAAATGAAAAGTGTAGGTCTTCAAGTGCCACTGCATCAACGTGAACTCAAATATACCTTAAAACTATCACAATGTCTCCCTAAAACTCCAATACAAACAAACTTTTTCTCCCAAAATTTCAACACTAAAAAAAAAAAATGTTTTTTGAAGGAAGAAAACACGTCTTGCAGTAACTGTTTTCTATTTCTCTCTACAAAATTGACCTATTCCCCAAAATTTAAAAAAAAGGGGTCTAAATCCCTAATTAATTTTTAAAAACAACGTTTTAATTTACCCCTAATTTTATGTCTCTAAATATTAATAAAGTGTGATTATTTTATTTGTGCCTAAGCTAAGGTTTTAAGTATCATTCTAATATAAATTATTCTCTATATATAATCCTAGAAAACATATAAAATTTTTAAATGTTAAAAATTTAGGATTGTAATTTCACATGAATTCATATAGTTACAAATATATGATTCTTTTAGGGATTTAAATATTTCTTAAAAATATTATGTAAATAACTTAAAAGACAAAATAGCCTTACAATATTATTTATTGATTTATGTGGGATTAGTTTTTTTTTTACATATTTTATATTAAGTTGATTTTAATTAATTCGTCATATCAAATTCAAGTAAATGTATTATTGTAATAGATATATAGTATAAATGATATGTAGATCAAATATATGAATTATAAAATTTTTATTTTTATTATATTTTATGTATTATTAATTATATAAACTTACACTATAGGTATTGGCATTAGCCGCAAACCATGAAGCATGAAAGGGCCATGGGGAGGGGCTTGTCGGAGCACCCAACTACTCCCATCTAGGTTGACGGAGGCTTCGATGACAGGAAGAATGGAGGGGACCGACTCTCAAAACAAAATAAGAAACAAAGTTGGTGATTGACGATCAGGTGAAGTGAGGATGGAGGTGAAAAAGGACAATAAAAAGAAACGAGAAAAGCGTCATTAGTTAAGCATAGAGGTGTTCATAGGTCGAGTCGAGTTTCGATTAGGTATAATTATGATATTAACATATTTTATAATTGTCCAATCCCGGCCCGACCCAATATATGAGCCCTAAAATTTTGCTTAAACTTGCTTATATTGATAAAAAAAACTAACTCAAACCCATTTTAAACCTGTCCATATTATTTTTGTAAAATGTTTATATTATTTTAATTTAATATTTAATAATTTTATATATTTTTCTATTTATTGAACTTTTTAATATAATCATCTTAACAATGTTATAATGTTTACATTAGAGTAGTATTATATATTTAGTATATGTTTATTTTTTAATGTGTTATAAATTACATAATATATAAAAATTACATAATATAAAACATTATAAACTTAAAAAAGGGCTGGGCCCGGGCATTAATTATTCAAACTCGAGTTAGACTCATATTTTAAACGGTCTAATTTTTTTTGTCTAAACCCTCCCAGATTTTGGGTAGGTCTTCAAGCCTGGACGGGTAGTCAAGCAGCGTTAGGTGCAGCAGGGGTGAAGCCAAAAATTTTTAGGGGGCTAAAATTAAATTGTATATTTTTACGATAATAAAAATACAATTTCATCATTGTAATAGCCTAAATCTTTATAATTTTTAAAGGATTAAAATCAAATTTTTATATTTGGGAGGCAAAGTGTAATTTTACCATTATTAATTTAAATTTTTTTTATAAATTATAAAAGAATCTAAATGAAAAATTTTTTATTTTAGGGAAGACCGAGACCCTATCAGTCCTCTAACTTCGCCACTAGTTAGGTGATAGAAAGGTGAAAAAGAAATTAGGACAATACATCAAAACGAAAATTAGGGTTTTTCTTTTACATAATAAACAAAAGCTTATGTTATGGGGGAACTTAATTGTCATTGTGAGGATGGAAATGTGGACTTAACCAATGAAAGGAGTTGGTGGAAATTGTAGCTACTTCAATGCCCTTTAACAATCATCTTACTTTTTTGTAGCCTCTTACCATATACCTAATCCAAATAGTTCCGGGTTTTAGTACATATTGTATAATATTTTGTGTAAATTAAAGCAACTAGTTTTTGTTTTTGAGTACTCAATTTAATTAACTTGATAAAGACTGTCCATATGGGGAAAAAAATCTATAAATAAAAAAATATTGACGTTTATTTTTAAGTATAATTGACGTATCTAAACTCCAAATAAGATTTTATATATTTTTTTAGTTTTATTATAATATACCAAGATAGAATGGAGCATTTTCTTATATTATAACATAGGGTTAAATTATTTTTTAGGGGTTAAATTTGATCATTATTCTCATATTGGGTATGAATTTTTCTTTGTTTAAGTTATTCATTGGACTAGACAATTGTTCCCTTATAGAGGCCTGAACTTTTTTTATCTAAATTAATCTCTAAATTGGTCCAAGTTAGTCTATTGTATTTTATTGAAAACCCTAAATGTGAGAACAATTACCAAGTTCAAGCCACAATATATATGAGAACAATTATTAGGTTCCGATACTAACTTGGGCAAAAAAAGTTCAAGCCCCAATATAGAAACAGTTGACTAATTCATGCCAAAATGATCACCAAATTTAAGGATTAACTTAGACAAAAAAATTCAAACCTCAATATAAAAATTATTATCAAATTCATACTCTAAATAATAGTATATAATCCTATTTGCATGGGAAGGTGAATTAACTTGGAAATACCCCCAGACATTTGCAAGGAGATACATATTTATGCAAAAGTCACTTTCAAACTTGTCAAAATACCATCCAGACGGTGATTTTCTCTGAAAATTGACTGACTATTATCTACGTATGTAATATGTCCCATAGGTGCTGGGTTGACGATGCCCTTTCCCAGTGCTTATTCAAGCTAGGTTTTCTCCTTTCAACTATTCTATATGTCGTATTCACTTCACACGTGTTTTGGCCATCAAATACGAATAACATTTGCTTTTCCCACCAGCTCCAATAATAGTAATAATAATAACAATAATAATAATAATAATAATAATAATAACGGTGAACATTTGTTTTTTAACAATAAATAATAATTATATATGTCTTTTTTGATATAATGCCTAAAACTATTTCGTTTTTGTAGGTTGGTCCTGCATATTACTCTTTCCTTGTGCCTATTTCATTGTAGGGATTGGTTTACAGGTACAACCTTTAGGATAATGCGCTTTAACGCACTCGAACCTATATCCCCTTATATTAACAATAATGTCCATACCAATCAAATTAAGATTCAATCGATAATCCATCGAATTCTTATAATTACACGCGAATTAAAATATATTAAAGCTAAGCAATATTCGAATTAATTTTCATCATCAATTCAAATTATTGATGAAACTATCTCAACCATTTAATTTATCTCACCAACTAGTTATATATACCCTTAATCTTTTTTATAACATTTTTATTTATTTTTCAAGATTTTGAATGTTGTAAAAATGAATATTATATATTTATAGCATATTTATGTTATATTTATATATTATTTTTAAAATTTTAAACTAAAAAACTGTAATGTATGAATAATTGGTTTTTTAACTTTATAAAAAAATGTTATTTTAGCCTTCCATTTAATTTTTCGCATCTTTTAGCTCTTAAACTTATTTTGTTTGTCAAATCACCACAAAATGAATGGAAAAATTAATGTTTGTTAATTTTGTTGTCATGACAATCGACAATTATGCCAAGTTAGCAGTTAATTATTTTTTAAAAATAATTTTTTTGAATTTTTAAAATTTTAAAAAATTAATTAATTGCTGACACATCCATGTATATGTCATGTTAGCCAAAATTAAATTTTTTCATCTATTTTGGGGTGATTTGATAAATCTTACAAGTTTAATGGCTAAAATAAGCAAAAAAAGAGTAAATGGAGGACCAAATAAGTTATTATGCCTATTAATAGTTAGATTTAGATAATATCTTTAATAAAAATTACAAATTTACTTCCATTTATTAAGCATTATTTTTATTTAATAAAAAATATTAATAATTTTTATGTAAAATTTAAACATTTTATTAAAATAATAACTTAAGAATAGAATTCATTAATTTTATTAAGGTTGAGGTCTTAAGAATTCTAAAATCCCATATTAGAGTTTCAGTCTACGTAAATTGTATGTAGATATTTTCAAATTTATTACGGTTTAAGATTTACTATGAATAGATCCTATCTAAATTTATTTAAATCTAAATTCGATTGTTAATTCCGATATATAATTGTTAAGAACAATTGTGATTATACTTGTAATTTTTTGAAATATAAAATTTATAGATAATTCTAAAAAAATAATAAATAAATTTATTAGTTAAAAAAAAAAAAGAAAGAAAGTCTTCATGTTGGTAGTGGTTGGAAACAAAAGGAATTAAAAATAAAAATAAATGGGGGAAAAGATGGGCCCCACACTCCTTGAAATGGGACAGCCGTTGGATTGTTTATAGTTTTACTTTGATGTTGTGGGCTCCACTTTCCCTGTTCTTTTTTTTTCTTCTTGCAAATATCAATTTGAGAACTCTAATCTAACACGTGTTTTGCAGTCAACAGTCCTACCTTTCTCCTTTACTGTACACGTGTCTATAGGAGATCTGCCTGTCCACCCGGTAATAACAAATTTTACTTGTTTCTGTTTTTTTTAAAAGAAAAATGATTAATTATCATTAATTACGGATAACTCAAATTGGAGTTTCGTTTTTTACACTTAATTTTAATTATAATTTATTTAAAAATAAATAACTAAATTAAAAAATTAGCTGGTTGTGTAAATGATAAGTAATTTCCACGTAAGAAATATAAATAACTTAACAATTTTTCTCATTCCTCACTTTCTTTCTAATTTCATCCCTTTTTTTTTTTTTTCTCAATTTTGTTTGTTTGTTTTTCCTTCTTTGAAAAACAAAATATAATTTGTTTGTTTCTTCTGGGACGCTTGTTCCATCGTTACAATTTTATATCCAATAAATATGTTATAAGTTTATATAATCTTAATTACATCTGATTATGAGTCAGATTCGAGTCGTATCAATGTCAATATTTATGTCCATTTTCTAAGTTTAATTTAGCTCAAAAAATGGATTTAAAATTTTATCAAGTTTGTTCTAGATAAAAAAATGCTAAATTCGAGCCCGATTTGGTTCGTCTGTATTTAATTTTTTTATATAAAAATACTTAAATAATATTAAGATAGTTGCGACTTATCAAGCAAATGCCTCTTAAATAGTAGTAAAATTAATATAAAACAATAGTCATACAATCTTCAAACAATAAAAATAAAATAGTAGCAATATAATAGCAAAATTGCAACAAAACAACAATAG
The DNA here is from genome assembly GCA_005393395.2 of Gossypium australe. Classification (NCBI taxonomy): domain Eukaryota; kingdom Viridiplantae; phylum Streptophyta; class Magnoliopsida; order Malvales; family Malvaceae; genus Gossypium; species Gossypium australe. The sequence goes on from CM016614.1 coordinate 131,441,355, forward strand.
GAAAAAAAATTTAGGTAGCTTCAGGCCGGGTTTGGGTAAAAAAATCTTACCCGAGGCCCAACTCATTTAGAAAACGAGTCTTATTTTTTGTCCAAGCTCATTTTTCGAGCCTATATTTTTGCCCAAGCCCTATCACACTTTTTGGGTTGGCCTTCGAACTTGGGCGGGTGGCTCGGCTATGATCAGATCTACTCTTAATAAATTTAATTTTAATCTTTACATTTTGATTTTTAGGAATTTAGTCACTTTACTTTTGAAGTTTCAAAATTCAAATACAATTATTAATACATTATTTTGTTAAATTCATCTTCATTGCAACGCCATATTTTTATTCACATTGCTATCAAGTGAGTTTTTTTTTTAATTTCAAAATGTCACACCAATAAATTTAATAAAAAAATTTAATACTATTAATAATTGGTATGAAAAGGAAAGAGACTAAAATCTTAAAAATAAAAATACAAGAATTAAATTCTATAAATTTATGAAAAATACAAAAAACTATGACATATCTTAACCTTTTATATATTTTTGGAACTTAATTCCGATAATATTTTTTTAAATGAGCAACTCAATACTTATAGGTGTTGAAACCTCTTATATTGTTGAATTGTCAAAATTTTCAAGCCTAAAATCTCTAAAAATCACATAAAAATACAATAAATTTAACTTCGACTTCGACGTCCATGAATATCAAGATCAACATAAATAAAATTTATGTACCTAGTTTAATTTTGACCATTAGGAATTTCCACCGTAATTAATACAAGTTGAACTCAATTATTTAAAATTCACATGCGTATCTAAATAAGTCGTAATTTTGCCAAGTATTATTACTTTTAATCATTATTGTTTTTAAGCAAAATCATGATGATAATCTGTTATAAAATAAGGAGTAAATTATAAAGTAGAAAAATGAATATAATTAGGCAAAACATTGAATTTCTTATATATCATTTCAATTAAATGATTTAGGAGAGTTATATACAATAAATGAAGTTATCCATGGGAGATTACTTCCATGAATTCTTATAGTTGATGATGAGAGTTATAGACAATAATTTTGTAAATGAATAAAAAATATTTAAAGAAAAATGTGTAGTAAAATGCATTCACACATATAAATTTTCAGAAACATGCATTCACCTATTATTAATGAGTGGGAATTTAAGGAATTTGACCCACATGTCTTGAAATTTGACATTATTAAAGTGAACACATTGAGAAGGTGTGAAATGTTGGTCCAGATGTATGGACCATTCAAAAATCCAAAAACCCACACAACAACATTATTTACCTTTCAACATCTTTGTTCACCTTGAATTCAATCTACACTTGCTATCATTTCTTTTCTCAATAATTTATTAAAATGAATTATAGCCCATTTTACGAATAATTTATTGTTGGCATGTGAGGATAAAAACAAACTAATGAGAAATTAACGAGAACTTTAAGGTATGTATCAATGCCACTTTCTTTAAGGTTTTATTTGCCCTCACCTATATTATGGTGTGCAAAAAAGTTACTAGCAAATGAATCTCGAGAATACAATGAAGCCCAATGACTTGTTTACATTCTGTATTCATAGAAACAGTCTATTGAGCACTGAGTGGAGCATAGTAATAATATCAATTTTCTATAAAGAATTATTGCATATTAATGGATTTAACCTTTCAATATTTATAGATTCTATTAATTTGGTATTAGTTCTAAAAAAATCAACAAATTTAACCCCTAATGCTTTACACGTTCTATTAATTTATTCTTGATTCTTAAAAATTCAAAAATAAAAACTTTAAAAAAAATAAAAATTGTTTAAAGGTTTATTTTTGATAAAAAAATACATATAGAATTATAAATAAATTATCAATAAATGAATACCCACAAATAATATTTGAACCAAATTCTTTTTTTTTTGAGTTTTTTTTATAAATAATAATTTATTTATTATACATTTGGCCTCATTCCTTAGTCCTTGCCAAATTTACCAAGTGTTGAACATTGCCTTTGCCCATAACCACTGGCACCAATAGCTCTTATACCTTTGAACTCCTCGATTTTCACATATTCCATTGTCGTGCCATCGAATCAGGAATTGGTTGTGAAGCTACTGACATAGTCTTCCACCCGCTAGACCTCCAAAATCTTATCCTCACCTATATATCCCCAATCATGCTCACCTTCAAGCAAAACCTCAAACGCAATAAACCCGTTTTAGATAACAACCTAAAGACATCGATTCTTACCCTTTTTCACATTAGGCTATAGGTTTTTACCCAAATTGAACATGGTGGTCATTACTGTTGAAAAAAAGGGAAAAGTTGAATCTGCTTAAGTTTTCTTCATGGTTTTTTCCTTAAATTGTTTTATTTATAAATATTTTATAATATTGTATGCGTTTTTATCAAAAATAAACTTTTAAAATAATTTTTTTAAGCTTTTTTTTAATTTTTAATTTTTAAGAATTATGACCAAATTGATAGAATCTATATACATCGAATGACTAAATTTATTATTATGTAGATAAAAAATGCCACATTAGCATTTCATTAGTAACTGAAATGGAAATTTTTAAACCCCAGTAACAAAAATGTAAATACGCTAATAGACAATGTTTCAATTTATGAATTATTCCTTTTTATCTTTTACCTAATTCATTTTACATAATTTTCTTTGGGTGGGGATAAATCATTGACTTTGGCATTTGAATTCATTCAATTTATTTCAATCATAAATTCAAATTAATGTGATTTATGGTAGACAATACTTTTAGGAATGCCATTCAACTTTTCAAAGATTTAGTTTAAGCGTTTTTTTTAAATAAAATAGACATCAATTACAGAGATGAAGCGATTGCACTACAAGTTAAGACCCCATCAATCCAAACTTGCTCAATAATATCTGTAATCCCATCAATCCAAACTTGCTCAATAATATCTGTAGGAATTTCCTTGAACCTGATAGACTCATGCAGATTCTTTTACATTGCATCAGTCAACATGTGAGCTGTAGCATTAGTTTCTCTTGCTATCTTCTGTAAAACCACTTGCCACTTTCTACTACTAAGTTCATTTATTCTAATCACTAAATCCCTATTCGGCTTATCATAAGAATTGTTCGAGGTTGCTGAGAATAGTTTAAGCGTTTTTAAGTGTAAAATAGAGTGATTGTGTTTTAGTTTAGTTGGTATTATTGTTATTAAAGTTTAATTTATAAATTGGTATTTAAATTATATATATTTTTCATTTTGGTATCTAATTTTATTTTTTTGTGTCATAAGTGATACCTAAACTATTCTTCTGTTACCCATTTTATATCAAAATGTTATACTAACGTGATAATTTATTATTAGTTGGAACTTTTAGGTACGAACTTGGAAAATGAGTGTTGTTTAGGTACTAATTTTGGGTTAAGCCCTTTTAGATATATATTTAACAGTTGGACTAACAGATGTACCAACTTGAGAAGAAAAAAATAATTTAAGTATCGCTTGCGACCCAAAAAAAAATTAGGCACAAAGATGGAAAAAACGAGTATACTTTAGGTGCCAATTTGTGGATTAAGCCTTGTTATTACAATAATAAAGAAGAAGTAGGCTTGAGCACACTTAAACATGTATTTCTTCGAAATAGAAAATCTTACTTAAAAATTAAGCTGAGAAGATAATTAGATTATTAAAAAAACTATATTAAGGCTAATAAAGTACCAATTAATTTGTAAAAAAGGATAAAAATAATAATTTACATCTTAAATATATATATTGCTTTCTTTTCTCTAACTTTTAAAAGCATTTTATTTGTATAAACTGCTTAGTATTAATCGATGGTTTAAAGTTGAAATAAATAAACCAAATTTTTATTGTTAAAATATTAAAAATCAGTGGCAAAGCTAGGGGGCTGGCTGGGCCCCGGCCCCCCTAAAAGGTAAAATTTCTATTTAGGCTCTTAAAATTTTTTAAAAATTTTAAATTAGTAAAGGTAAAATTGCACTTTGGCCCCCTAAAATTAAAAAAATTTGATTTAATCCTTTACAAATTAGAAATATATTAACTATAAAAAATTAAAATTTCATCCGGCCCCCCCTAAAAAGTTGTCCTGGCTTCGCCCCTGTTAAAAATATGATAAATTATATCAACATTTTGGTGACTATTTTTTTACAATGCTTAGAATTATTTATAGTCTCTCATTGATCCTTATATAATAAGATAAATGTGTTTTAGCAAACTCGAACCCACGTTCTCCTAACAATAATGTTGATACCAACTAAGCTAAGACTTAATCAACTTTAAGGAAACTCTAAAATGAAAGTTAAGACCAAATTGTTTGGATATTCATTGTATATTACAAATGTTGTATATTATTTCTCTAATTTTAATAGGATTTATATTTAATTTATTGAAAGTGTATATATTTAGTGAATAAAAATGATAAATTATTAAAAATAAATTCATTTTGATTTAATTATTTTAAGGGAAATTATTTGGTACACTGCTAGTGAAATTTTTAGACTTCACAAGCAGAGTTAGGAGTTAACAAGTGTCCTACAAGAGTATAGTAATATTTAAAAAAAGAGACATGTCAAATTTTCAAGACTGTCTGTGGAATAAAAAAAATACACTACTAATGTATCAAATATTAATCCTTATTTTAAACGTGTTGTATTTAATTCACTAATTGTATATAAAATTATATAAGATCAAGTTAAAAAACTATATATTTTAGTGATGCCATATCAGCATATATCACTTTCATTCAAGTCATGATAGTTTTATTACACATCATATGTAATAGTTAAGTAATTAATTAATGATTTAATTGAATTTTCTTTTAAAAAAAATTATGCATCATGTTTTCAGTGGAAGTGATATATGTCGGGGTCACTAAATTATACAATTTTTTATATGGTCAATATATTAAATTTAAATGTTGATGTTAGTTTTCAATAAAGAAGAAGGTAAAGGAGGAGAAGGTGGTTAAGAGGAGTGTTGTAGCAGGTGGAGAGCCGAAGTTCTAGTGCCAAGGGAGAAGGAGAAGGTGAAGGAGGAGTAGACTAGGTTGATACTTAGGTTTTTCTTAGGGAAGAAGGGACATCATTAGTCCCTTGTGCTTTGGGGCTTATTTAGAGAGGTAACCCATTCTCTTTAGTGCCACGTAGCCAACAATACAAGGAATCTACATGACCATGTGGTGAACTAATTAATAAGGTCGTTACAAGTAAGTTATCATCATATAATGTATTGCGTGGTTCTACTTTGACATTCTTATCCCTGAAACTATACAAAGTTGTTAAGACTCAAACTTTAGTGATTCCCCCAGTCTTCTGAAGATGCATAGCAAGTCACCTCCAAGCTAATTCAGATATAATGTACGAGGAGTTCTTCACGAACCATCCTAAGTGAGAGGTTGTATGCAGACATTTCCTCACAGAAGGTCTTCTATAGGCTATTTCATGTTTTTTTTTTTTTTTATGTGTCATTGCTGATGTGGAGTATAATACCAAAACAAAGGTTTTTTTTTATGATACTTTCAGCGGTAAGGCCAAACATAATAATTTTTACTCTCACTCCCTCAATTTAATTTATGTGATTATATTAGTCAAATGGAAAAATATATATAAGAAAGAGGAAATTACAATTTACAAAGGTAAAATGTAAAAAAAGTAGGGCTAAAAAGTAAAGGCACGAAACGGCCGTTGTTGTCGTTTGAAGGAGAGGAGAGCCGCCACCACAACATCTACGTGTAAGTTTGCATGAAAATGTCAATTGTAAATTTGCTTTTCCATAAGGGCATTATCGTCCTTCAATTTAAATCAATATGGAAACTCCGTCAAGGAAGCCTCAAGCGGTTTTCCACCCAAAAATGGTTTTTAAATGAATTAATAAATGAAAATATTAAAGTTGTTTTTTTTTAATTTTTATAATTAAATTAGTGTGTAATTACTAATTTTTTGTAATTAAATATATATATTATTTTAATAATAATTTTTCACTTAATTAAATATAATTAGAAACAATGAGAATTAATGAAATTACACTTGTAATTAATTTTATTTTTAATTATCTATTTATATTTATTTTAAGTATTTTATTAAATTAGTGACACGTGTTAATTGAACACCAACTCAATTGTGAAATTATTAAAATATTTTTTCACATTCAATTAAATTTGGGTTTGTATACAAATTCGCCACTATATTTTAGTTTTATTGATACTTTTAAATTAATGGTAAATTTAGCACTATATTAAAATTTGCAATTTAACTTTTATTTGAATGAATTTTGAAATTAAAATTTAATTTTTAATTAAATTTTACTATTTGATTTTAGTTTAAATTAATTTTAGTTAAATCCAAATTAAAATGTTTTATTTAAATAATTAACTAATTAACATAATATTAACTATTAATAAAAATTGTTATTTATAGAAAATAAAGTATTTTTTTTCTAAATCCTAAAAAATTTCAAGTCTTCCTTCCATTAAATAAAAATTTAAAGTTAATATAATTTTTAATAATTTTATAAAGTGACTCATTGTTCACTGTTAAAATAAAAATATTTGAAATACTATTTTCTCATTAAAATTTATTTTTAAATCATTAAAATTAATATCTAATTGTAAAATTTAATTTAAAAAATCAAATTTAATGGAAAAATTAATTAAAATTTAAAGTTTAGCAGCAAATTTCTATCACATAAAAGTATTTTTAGAATATACAATATCAATTAAAATAAATATAGTGACAAATTCCAATATTCACTTATAATATAATGACAAATTTACATCATAATCCATTAAATTATATTTTTATAAGAATTTTTTATCTTTTTCATAATAAATAAATAAAAATTTAATCATAATAAAATTTAAATCGAAACACTATACAAATGTGAATTTTAATAAATATATTTACTACATAATCATAAATATTGTCTAATTTCTTTATATTTTTTTATTACAACTTTTCTAAAGGATACCTTAAAACCGCTTTATCTAAAAATTTGTGTCTGAATTTTTTTTTTTGATTTTATATATAGAGAGATAAAAAGGGTTTTTGTCTTTCATTTATATATGCATTCAAAAGTTATTTTTTCTCTTCTCTGACTCTCTCTCTCTCATAAAAAAAAAAAATTCTTGTTTTGTTTCAAATTATAACCGACTCTTTTATTTTCTTTTCTTTGTTGATGACTATTGAGATGATGGAGGAAGAAAAAGAAAAAAGAATAAAAGGAAGGTTGTTATGCCATTAATGGTGAATTCAATAACTCTCCTCAAAGTAGAACAAAAAGAGCAAGAAGAAGAAGAAGAAGCTTAGCTATAGCTTGGCCTTGGCGTTGGCGTTGTTATTTTCATGGCTACCAGTAGAAGCAACATGAATCACTCCATCCAACTAGACCATCATCATCATCATCATCATCATCAAAATCAAGACCATCATCAAAATCATCAGATTCCTTATGCAATGATGCAATCATCTTCATCATCTTCCATCCCTGCAAACTTCGTGTAAACTTTTTTTTTTGTTCTTTTTAACTATAAAAAAACTAAACCCAGAATCAACCTTTCTTCATCCTCTAGTTTTTTTTTTTTTTTTTTGAATAAGCAGAAGCAAAGAAACTGGAGCTTATGATTTAGGCGAATTAGATCAAGCCCTTTTTCTCTACCTTGATGGACAAGACCCTTCCACTATTCAAGACCAAAGACGTGAGTGTTTTTATTTCCTGCATCTTCTGTCTTGTTTTTTGTTTGGTCACAAGAAAAACATGTTCATGTTTTCAAACAGATTAAATTTCCCAGAACTTTCTTTTTGACCAGATCCTTACAGAAACAAAACCCAAAAACTAAAAAGAAATTCAAAGAAAAATAATTTCTTTTTATTTATTATAGCTTTGGACCATGACTTGTAACAAACACCTCTGTATGATCATGAATTCCTTGAAAAAAAAAAATCTCTTTACATGTACTGCGCCAAGTGTACGTTTAAGGGGTATGGGTTTTGTTTGCCTTTCCCCACCTCTTTTCGATGGAACAAAGCTACAAATGGATGATGCATGACGATCCCTATGTGTTTTTTTTTCTTACATCTCTTGTCTTTGTCTCCCTTCCTTTTCTTTTGGGTCTTTTTTGAATGATCAGTTTCTTTTATAAATGCAGATCATAGCTCTGGAATAAAGCCTCCTACTCTCAACATTTTCCCTTCACAGCCTATGCACGTTGAACCACCATCATCAACAAAAGTAAATAAAACTTTATATATATATATATATATATATTGATCTACAGCTTTTATGGTAAGTAGAAATTATATATATTTAATTTTCAAAGTGGGTTTGTTTTTGTATTTGGTATAGACAAGTACAGGATTAGTTTCTCCATCAACTAGTGGTTCAAAAAGACCATCAGAGCCGTCCATGGAGTTGGCCAACCCCAGAACTGATAATATTGCTTCAGCTTCTGCTCCAAATCAGCCACCTAAAGCTGTCAAGGTATGATTGGCTCCCTTGCATCATCTTATTGAAAAAAAAAAAAAACTGAGATTCCCATGTTTATTATTATTATTTTTGTTTGGAATCTATTGTAACACTGCATGTCATAATTTAGCAGCGTGAGGGGAATCGAAAAGGACCAACAACATCAAGTTCAGAACAGGAAGGACCCAAAACACCAGACCCTAAGGTGAAACACTTTGACTCTCTTTTTATAGACATTCAATTATATTGAATCACCATATTGTAAATTTTTTTGGAGCAGACACTGAGAAGACTTGCTCAGAATAGAGAGGCAGCAAGGAAAAGCAGACTGAGAAAAAAGGTCAGCTTGTAAAATGAATTAATTATACTGCCTACGGGTACTGCTTTCTTTGCTACTAATTTTCTTGGGTTTTTAAACACAGGCTTATGTTCAGCAATTAGAGTCAAGTAGGATTAGGCTTACCCAACTGGAGCAAGAACTTCAAAGAGCCAGAGCTCAAGTGAGAGCATTAAACCACCCATAGTTCATTTTATATCATCTGTTTATAATATAATTGAAAATTTTTTTTTTAGGGCATGTTTTTTGGTGGTGGTAATATGTTGGGAGGAGAACAAGGGCTTCCTGTTGGAATTAACAACATAAGCTCAGGTTGTGTACTACTATAAAATGATCTCTCTCTCTCGTATATATTATAAAGTGAAATATGTTTTATTATGGTGCAGAGGCTGCAGTGTTTGACATGGAGTATGGAAGATGGGTAGAAGAACACCATCGACTGATGTGTGAGCTACGAGCAGCGGTACAAGAGCACTTACCGGAGAACGAGCTCCGGATGTACGTGGACAACTGCTTAGCACATTTCGACGAGGTGATGAACCTAAAAGGCATGGCGGCCAAAACCGATGTGTTTCACCTTGTGTCTGGCATGTGGAAAACTCCCGCCGAACGCTGCTTCATGTGGATTGCTGGATTTCGTCCCTCTCACCTCATCAAGGTACTGTAATCTAACCCAAACTACAGCAAATTTTTAAAAAATCTTTAAAACTAATTGCATTAGGATCCTAATTTTACATTATTCTTTCTTATACAATTTTTTTATTCCTTGTCTTCTATAATATATCTGAGTTAATTTTCACAAAATTTAAGAAATATATTTTTTTAAAAGAAGGCATGAAATTGAATGACGAAAGGTATGGAAAAGTTATTTCTGTAAAGGGATTAGGCTAGTTGTTTAAATTATAAAGCCATGTCTGTTAACTACAAATTGAGGCAGTAGAAAAGAGAGAACTTCACGTTTCTCTTCTCTTCTCGACTCTCCACTGGTCTCTTTTGTCTTCTACTTCACGGAAATCAAGGCTTGTTTTCATCTTCCCATCTTTGTTTCCTGTTCATAAATATCCAAGCAAAATGGCCAAAAGTAGTTCAGTTTCAGACTTTCAGTTCACACTTCACATTTCACAACAAACATATATACATAATACGAAGCAAGCAAGATAAAGATAATGTTTTTGTATTTCAGGTTATATTGAATCAGATAGAGCCATTGACGGAACAACAGATAATGGGCATATGTGCATTGCAGCAATCCACACAAGAAGCTGAGGAAGCACTATCACAAGGCTTGGAAGCTTTGAATCAGTCTCTGTCTGATATCATAACCTCTGATTCACTTAGCTGCCCGCCTAATATGAGTAACTACATGGGCCAAATGGCTATCGCCATCAACAAGCTCTCCACCCTTGAAGGTTTCGTTAGACAGGTATGTATGTGCATGCCAACTTTCATCATTTTTTACCTGCCCTTGCTTTGCATTTACTAACTAGTTATCTCTCATATTATTATTATTATTATTTGATTGATGGGCTTGTGGACCCCACGCCCCATGTATGATGATGATGATCTCACCAACATGGGTTCATACCTATTCATATATACTTATGTGGGATCCAAAAGAATTTGGCCGGAAATCAAACCTAACCTCGAACCTAGAAATCATGCACATATTATCAACAAATCCCACACATAAAATATATATATATATATATATATACTAGATTAAGACACACTCATCATAGAAAACGAAGTTATATATTATATAAATAATTGTTATAAAAAAATAAATAAGGCTTTGGTTGAAATGAGATAAAATATTATAGAGGCCTTTGTACTAGGAGTTGGTTACTTTTTACTACTAACAAAATGGTAAATTAATCGTTGTACGTTGTTAAATTAAAGAGCAAATTAATAATTCTGTTAAATTTTTATCCATTTCTACTCTCAAAAATTTATCTATATACGTCAACATGAGGTATCCATGGAACACCACCTGTCATTATCTGGTTATTCCATCAGTCATACTAGTTTTTAACGGTACAAATGAATGAAATTCTTAATAGAGACAACCAATTTGTTCTTTAATCTAACGTACAAAGATTAATTTGTCCACTTTTTTAGTAGAAAGGGATAAAATGCAACCCGACTCCTAGTACAAGGGCTTTTATGATATTTTTATCATTGAAAGGGTAAAGCAAAAATATTAAAAATCATAATGTCTTATATATAAATCCCATTATGTATACACAATTTTCTATTTTTATATAAAAATATAAAAAAGATAAAAATATGCTCGAAATAATATAATTCATTCTATAAAAAAATAGTATTTTAATCATTATCCAACTAAGTTAATATCTGAATAATATATAGTATATATATCTGCCATCTCATAAAATGGTAAGGACATTTCATATGAAAGTGACATATGTATGGAGAAGTGTTTTAGGTTTGTGGGTAAAATTAAAATGTTGCCCATGCCATCTGAGGATCATCTAAAAATGACCAGGTTCAGCTTGTGTAGATTTAGGTAAAATTTCCCAGTATAACATGGCTTATCAGTTTAGAGTAAAAGAAGAAAACAAAAGTTAATTTTATGGTTAAAATTTAGCCAGTTTCTTACTACTACCAATATTAGATGCCTGAAATGTATGAGAATATCTGTCCATTGAAGAATCAAACTCTACTTGTAGTTGTAGGAGTTATGAACTTTGTCCTTTCCTCCATTCCCCCAATGCTTAGCACTTTGGGTTTTCTTTTCTAGGCAAACCAATTAATTCTATTGAAAAACAAGATTAGCACAATGCCATATACCTTAGCAACCTATCAAAAATTTGATATTGTAATTCAAATGATTCCAATTCAATTAAAGAAATTACATAAAATTATATTAATTCACTCGTATTATTTGATTTTACACTCCTAAAAACAACACCTACAATTATCTTTTTTTTTTTATAAATTAATTTCACGCACATAGTGAATATGTAAAAAGTGAAATAATTAAGGATTGAATTCAAATTCTTATATCACACAATAGGATAATTTTGTAATTAGTCGAAAGTGTTTGCTAGTTATAACATGAATATGAACAACAAACAAGTTCAAGAATATTTGCGTTTTCAGTACTTTCACATGCTAATGGGTCCCCTCCCTTTAATAATGCATATGGAGGTCCAAAGATATGCTTGATGTCCATATGTTTGTGATGTCATGGTCGTAACTGATTGACTTGAAAAGATAAATCTCCTTCAGACTAGCTTTTCTCCATCATTGTTACTTTTATTCATACCTAAAGTTATACGTAAGTCATTGTATGAATTAATTAAGGTTGAACCCTGAAATTCTTTTATCAAAATTATCTGTTGAAACCTTGTAGATCAAGCTAAGTAATCCCAAAAACCAAGAAATTGAAATGGAACAAATATCCTTGCATCATTTTCAACCTTCTTTTTTTTTCATTTGACAATCAAGTATGGTGCCACAAAGTCTTGGGTTGATTAGCAAATTATTAACTTGCCTTTAATCATGTTCTCTTTCTCTCTCTTTTTTCTAAAAAAATTAAATTGCTTATAACACAAAGATTTACATATGTGCCATGTATCATTGGTCTTATTTTTATTGTGTATTTGATATAAATATATATATATAGGCAGATAATCTGAGGCACCAAGCCATTCATCGACTGTATCAGATATTGACAATCCGCCAAGCAGCAAGGTGTTTGTTGGCGATAGCTGAGTACTTCCATCGTCTAAGAGCTCTTAGCTCTTTGTGGTTGGCTCGACCTCGGCAGGAACAATAGAAACCCTAGCTAGCTAGGTCTTTTTAAGTTAACTTTGATTATTAATGTCTTCTTTGATATTTTTATCAAGATTTCTACATATATAGATAGAATAGATTTGAAAAAGCTCATAATTAAAAGTGAGTATAAGTTTCTCTCTCTCTATACATATTTTTCTTCTTTGGCCAATGGAATATGGATTTGATTTTGCGGATATTTCTGACTATTAAAAAGATAATGTTGGGAATAAGAAAGAATAGAGAAGAGGGGTTTGAACTTCTTTTACTATTATCTATTTTCAAAGGAGGACAAAAATTGATTTAGTCTTAGAAGAAAAAATGATGCAAGTGTTGAATGTATATCTGGGTTTTGTCTGGTTATAGGTTAGAATATGGGATTATGGAATTCAAGGATTAAATCATCCGCTCATCTTAATCCTTAAAAGATAAGAGAAAGTGCATGGAAATGTTTGGATTCAAAATTGATATAGCTTTTACGTGAATTGCTATTGAAACAATTAGGAGTATGTGAATTCAAACGTATATAAATGTGTTATTTTTATTAAAGGGTTAGGAAGGATTATTTTACGAATTAACTTAATAAAAAATATATATTATTCATGGCGTGTTGGTAACTTTTGAGTAAGGTCGAGTCTGTGTTTGGTTCAATCTTTTTTTAATTGTTTGTGATAATTTGCTTTAGTTTTTTTTTTCATACTAATTTTGGGTTTTTAAATATTGAAAAAAGGACTTTATTTTATGGCTTTTGGATATTATTGAATAAAGTTTAAAAATCATAATTTTTTAATTTTTAAATAAATAAATAAATCAATAATTTTTATATAATATTATTTCAAAAACAATTTTTATATAGTATTTTAAAATTATTTTTACTATATTAAATATAAACATTCTCTTTTACATCATAAAGATTAAAATTAATTATAAATTAAATAACACATAAAATTCAATTCAATTTAATAACTATGATTGTTTTTAACAAAAAACTTTCCAGACACTATCAACTTGGACCGGGTTTCGATTTTCCCTTTTTCTCCCCCAAAACGTTACTTTGGAGGTAATAAAATAAAGCACAATACGAAGTTGATAATGTAACACCCCATACCCGGTCCAATCGTTGGACTCGAGCTACAGGATACTACAACAGTAAACCAGAACATTCATATGCAATTTACTCATTAATAATCATTAAATCAATGTACATATGTTAAGTCTATCGTTAACATGCATTACAAGCAAAATTGATTATTAATCGAGCTTACGAAAGCCCTTAAATATGTTTGGAACCAAATTAGAACCATTTTGAAACATTTACAAAAAAGAAAGATAAAAAATGTAAAACAATGGTCACATGACCTGTAATAGGCTGAGGCTTTGTGGTGCAATATCACACTCGTGTCCCCAAACCATGTAATAGACTGTTGTTGTGTAATCCAGGGTCACACGACCGTGTAAGTCACTGGGGCGGTGTGAACTAAAAAACACCTTGAACGTGTTGAATACACAACCATGTCAACCAACCATGTGTGACACATGACCGTGTGATAGCCCGCATACAGCAAAAATAAACTTTTAAACGAGTTTCATACCATTCAAGCAAAATGACCTAAAAGGCCAATTTATGCCATTCAGTCCTACACCAAAACATACATATTTCATAGCCAAAACACTAATTCAAATAATCATTTAAACATACAACCAATATGCTCATTGACACCAACAATTCAATAAACTCAAATCAAATACAATTCATACCAAAGCTTTTAACTATTTCATATCACAACCAACTTCATATGCATAATACCATTCAAACTTTGTCATTATCATTAACCTTCTAATTGTCAATTTGGCACCAACCACATATGTAACATCCCAAAAATTGGGTTGAAAGAAATTGAGTTAGTGAAACTGAGAGTAGTTTTGTCTTAAATTTGAGTTAAGGTTGTGATATTATGACAAGTGAATTATTTTGGCTCAGTGGTTAAGTGTTTTGATTATGTGTGCGAGGATCTGGATCCGAATCCTGTTTCTTAAAATTTTGCTATTTTACCTAAACCCCTACCTTTGAACAATTGGTTTACAAGTTAATTGTGTTCAACTAATGTCAAGAATGAGCTTATTGGTTTAATGGTTAAGCTTCTGAATACTCTTAGATTTTGTGTTCGAAACTTTGTGAAAGTAATGAGAATTTTTTTTTCCTTTATGCTACTTTGTGAAATTATTTTATTTTGTTTTGTTTTAAAATAACTAAATTCTTTTTTTTTTCAAAAACTTCTTTGTTCACGTTTGTTTTTCTTCCCTTCTTCCTTTTCTTTTTATTTTTTTCTGGCAACTTTGCTACGGGTTTTGTTGAGGAGATTGTGTGTTCTTGGTTTGATTTAAAGGTTAGCAGGGTAAGTCTTTGCAGTTGAATTTCTAGTAATGTTCGCTTTCGCTAGTTTTTGTGAAGATTGAGATTTTCTACTCATTTCGCTCTATCCTTCTTGTTGAGTGTTCAATTGATTCTTTTCTTAGGCGAGGGGTTTATGAATCAAATTCTCCGGCGATCTAAGTTTTTGTGTTACTGTTTTACGAGCGAGGGTAAGTGAAGAAGTTTCGATTTGAGGATTTTGTGTTGCATGTATTTCGACGTAATTTCGATTTATATGTTAGTTTTAGAGTTCTAATTGCGAATTAATTGTTTGATTGAGGTGTGATTGTCGTTTTAGGGTCGGGAATTCATCTTTGTTGCTTATGCATCGAATCTGTATCAAGTGTGTAACGAAAACCCGAAAACTTGCGACCGAAGAGTCTAGAAAATATGGTTGTCGATGCCATTCAGCTGTGTGGTAGGCTGTGTACCTCACTATTTTAGAATGAGAAGCACACGGGCTGGAGACATAGACGTGTCTCTAGGTCGTGTAACTCACTGTTTTGGAATTAGAGACACATGGGCTAGGGATGCGGGCAGGTGTCAGGTCGTGTAAAGTACTAATATGAGCCACATGGCCGTGTGGCCTTGTGTGCCAAGTCGTGTAGGCCACATGGGCCAGACATGTAGCTGTGTGAGGCCACACGAGCGTGTGGGCCAAAATTCTAAAATTTTCGCTACGGTTGTAAACATCATTTGGATCGAACATAAGCCTCCCGTAGGGTTCGTGTGATCTAGATTAAGCTATAAAACTCGATATTTGTTGATCTATTAGTGTATAATCCATTATCTGTACGTATGTTTGATATGATATAAGCTAAGTAAGTATGATATGTTAGCGTATAATGTGCTTTTTTTTTATGTGTTTAAGGTATGTGATTTATTCAGGTATGATCTGTATTCTGTTAATTTGATGGTACGTTTCCATGTTACTGATTGGATGAGAACCTACGATATCTGAATATGTTGATTTATTTCATACTTTTTTTGCTATATAACCATGCATGTGACTTTATGGCAAATCTGATATGGTTCATTGAGATCTGTTACATCTATTCTGCAAAGCGTAGATTCCCATGCATTTTGTTTTTGTTGTTGTATGATAGCATGTTCTACATGCTCATCATTATGATTTTGTATATGCATACCATTAGACATTGCATGTGGTTTAGGATGATGTGAAAGGAGGAAGTTTTTGACAGTTTAATAATCTGCAATGTCTGGTGGGTTATCCATAATTCTGTTTGGCAGCTTATCTGCAATCATAGTGGCTTGACCACATATATCCGATCTGGCAGTTTTAACTGCAATTCTGGTAGCACTATCCACAATTATTTGTTTGTGTGATTTGGTTGGATGAGTTCTGGGGAACTCTATTGGTGTGTAGAGGAGTTAGGTAGGATGTTTTCTGAAAATTCTGCATTCTGATTTTCTGAAAAATACCGCATTGGCATAGTCATGCATTCTCCATTCTATTATATGATCATTACGAAATTATCTATGTCGAAACCATTTTTATCGGTTTTAAAAAAAATGGGACCGACTTTAAAAACGTAAATGGGAGTCGCTACCAATCACTTTTTTGCTTAGGTGTGATCAGATCACCTTTATAAAACATTTTTGTTTTATTTTAAATATTGGTTTTGGCCTATGAATTTCAAGAAAAACGGGCTCGGGAGTCAGTTACGCACGAGGAAGGGTTAGCACCCTCGTAACGCCCAAAAATTGGTACCTAATTGATAAATTCATGTCCTAATGTCGAAAATTTAAAATACGATCCTTTTATTTGAAAGAAAGCCAAGACTCACTTATTTCAAAGACTTCGAAACTAAGCTTGCCTTTATTTATAGAAAAAAATCTTACTTCGAGATACAAAATATTATATCCAATAAGTTAGGATATAACATTTTGAATTTCCGAGAATAAGTTTTGATTTGAAGTTTATGGGTTTCAATTTCAAAAGAAAAGGGATACTTAATATCTTAAGTTCAATGAGAAAAACCGAAACCCAGTGAGTTAGGGTACAATTTTTCTCGAAGCCCCCAAATATTATGTATCACCGTATTATTTTTTTTGTTTTTTAAGAAAAAACTTTGAATAAAATGTGACAATTTTGCAAAATGTATTTTTATAAAAAAAATGACATGAGTCAGATTTTGCATTAATACATTACAAAACATAAATACCCAAATAGCAATTCACTATAATTATAGGCCATATTAACAATTAATATTAGTATAGACAATTAAAGAAAGAATAATGTAAAATAACGAGTGATACAAATAATAAAATGATTATAGTAAAACAATCATAAGAACAATAAATAAATAAAAGAACATGAGTAACGAATAAAAGATATAAAATAAGCAGCAATAATAAAAAATCTTTATGAAAGATAAAAATTTAAGAAATGAATATGAAACTCTACAAACAAGATCAAATATAAAAGTAAATAAATGAAGGACATATTTAAAACACCGAATAATAATAATAATAATAATAATAATAATAATAATAATAATAATAATAATAATAATAATATATGACAATTTTTAAACGATTAATATGTATAACAATATATTTTAAATAAATGACATAAAAACTTAGAATATATGAAAAAAAATAAAGGATAACTTATACTAAATATATATAATATAATAATTAAAAATAATAATAATATACATATTTAGAATAAACAAAATATGAAAATTTATGATAGAATAATTAAAATAGTATATAATATACATATTTTAAATACTATGTAATATATAGTAAATAATGGATTTAATAAAATAACCCAATATGACTAAATTATTAGATATAATGCTTAAAATAAAAAAATAGAAAAAGGGGTGAAATCAAAATAAAAATAAAATATGTGGTAAAATAAAAAACAAGGAGGGACCAGATTAAAACAGACACCGTACATTAGGGACCAATTGGGCAATTTATACCCTATCACCTAAATGCAGTCTTTCTGATATCAGCTTTAAAATAGCTCAAGGACCAGATTGCAAGAAAATATAAATTTCAGGGCTGAATTAAAAAATAAAAAATTAAATTGAACGAAATTAAAAATCATAAAATTACGGAAGGACCAAAGAGGCAAATTGCCCCTTTTATAAAAAACACGCGGATCCTCCCCGGGTATCGGGTCAACGCGCAGATCCTGGCCCTTAAACAACGTCGTTTTGGCCTTTAAAGGTGACCCCCAAAACGGCATGGTATGGATGACCTATATAAACTAAAAATAACCCTTAAAAAATCATTTTAAACACTTTTTTAAACAAAAAACAACACAGAGGCTCCGAAAAGCTCTCTCCCCCTCGGCCTGAGGCCAGAAACCGGCCTGGGCTCCGGTGACGGACCACCACACGCGCCACCTCAAACGGCGGTCGAAAAGCCAAATTTCTTCATTTTGAAGCCGAATCGAAGGTAGTCTTCTTACTTGTTATTTTTTTAAACAATATTTGTATATGTATAAAAAAATTGCATAGATCAAAAAGAAAAATAAAAAAATTAAACGAAATAGAATAAATGGAAATCACCTCTGCTATTAGGTTTTTATTTAATCTCTGTATGTTCTGTGTATATATGCGTGTGTTTTACAGATTTCGTTAGGGTTTTTATAACCCAAAAATAAATCGAAAAATAAATAGGAATCCTATTTTTCTGCTACTGTCTGCTATACTTGCTGCCTTTGATGTGTTTTTCTTTCCTTTTGCAGGTTGAACGGCGAGAAACACGGCGGCGATAAGGAGTGACTCGCGCTAACTGCGACGCGACTGGGGGCTGTGCTGGGCGCTTGCGGCGTCTAGGGTTTCAGAAACCCTAGACTTCTGATTTAGTTTGGGCCGTTTGGGCCCCGAGGTTTGGTTTTGTTGGGTTAGGGGTTTAGTTTTGGGTAGTGTGGCTTGTAATGTTAATTGGGCTACTGTAATGGATGAGTGATTTGGGTTTGAATTTTGATTTTGGGATAATTGGGTTTGGGTAGTTTATTTGGACTGTAAAAAAAAAAACTGGACATTTGGTTTATTTTTTATTTTTTATTTTTTTATTTATTCGTGCCCGGGCACAAATGGGTTATTACAATCTGCATTACTCTGATTTTTTTATTCTATTTAGTATGATCTTTGTTTGAGTTAGTTATATACTGAGCTTTATAGCTCACCCCTTTGTTTATCTTTGACTGTTCAGGTAACCTTCTGACTTAGGACTGAATGGCGTGTGAGAGCTCGGATTGTTTTCACATTTAATGTAAATATGGTTATGTTTCGTAATTATTTGTTTTGGACTTTTGGGTTGTAATCTGCTTTTGAACTTGTTTTGGGTTTCGTTAAATTCGTCAGTAATTGATGTTTTCAAACGTGCAACTGTAAAATCATGTAAGTGGACAAAATAGATTTCAGTTTTCAGAACTAAAACTCCGAAAGAAATTTTCCACTGCAAATTAAGTAATTTCTTAAATGTTTCCTGTAAATGAACAAATAGTTTTTTTAATGATTGTTTCACATACGTGTATTTGGAAAATGTAACACCACACACTCGAGACCATTGCCGAAGTCGAGCACGAGGCGTTATTTAACTTATCTTACTACTTCGGGTAAAAAAAAATTATTTCATCATTCACAATAAATCTGTCCATCTGTGCAACAGTCATTAATTTAATTATAAATTGAGTTACGAAACTTGAAATTTAGATCCGTAAATTTTTCCTGAAACTAGACTCATATATCTTCTCACCATAAAATTTTCAAAATTTTTGGTTTGGCCAATTAGTACAGTTTATTCATTAAAGTCTCCCCTATTTCACAGTCCAACGGTTCTGACCACTCTTCACTAAAAATCAATTTTCTCATTGTACAATTGTTATATGTTGTTCCTACTTATTTCTAATGAAAGTAGACTCACTAAGGAATCTAGAAATATAAATTATAACTCATAATTTGTAACACCCCAAACCCGGCCCAAACACCACAACCGGATCTGGTATGTCACTAGGAAAATTTTGGAAAACATGTCGTATTTTCAGAAAATATTTTTCTAAAGTTTATCCTTTTATTCGAAAAGAATTAAATAGTTGATAGTTTAAATAAAATATGCCTTTTATGAATTAAAAACCCAAATTTAAATACATGCGTTAGTTCAATAAGAATTTAAGTAACTAAAAGTAATTAAAGCCCAAAATAAAACAAAACATAAACTAGTGGCCCATGGCCTTATTACAACGAGATTTAAAATCCATTAATTAAAATGCAATATAAAATAATTAACTTGAGCCTTTTTGCCAAATCCACATATTCTTCTGCATGGCCACCTTGCTCTCCTCTTCAGCCCAGTCCGAAGCACTAGGTATCACCTAAAATGTTAATTAATAGGGTGAGTCGCGAGACTCAGTGTGCAACCCTCATGCACCACTAGATTTTGGGCCTTAGGCCTACAAAACAGATTAATACTTTCATTTATAAAAATAACAAATAATATGCAAGGCCCAACCCGTTTGCCTAGGTTTCCATCTGCTACACGCCCCCGTACCAGCCATTCACACCATTGGGGATTTCTACAATCGACCCACACCGCTACACGCCAAGATGGCAGTCATGCTGCTCATCAACATATTATGGCCGAAGCCCTTATAACAGATCACGGCATTAGACGCTACAACATATAACAGATCACGGTATAAACCGCTACACATATAACGTATAACTTCCTCCTTTCATCAACCCAACCCATGTAATCATATACAAGCAAATTACTTATAACATTTAATCAAATTATTCATTGACCTGGCGATTTGCGTTACCCTTTTTGGGCTTCCCACATTAATTCGAGATTTCGGCTTTTATCATAACATATAACTTATGAACAAATATTAATAATCAGTTCTAGATGGTGGGGAAGTATTACACACCTGATTAATGTAGATACCCTTGCTAAACCGATCTACGCTTTGCTTCAAAAAGCTGGAAAGATGTGAAAATAGGCCTCTCCTATATTCGACCATAGTTAGTATTCTACTCGATTTTATATATATGAATAAACAAATCCTCTTACCTTGAAATCCCGAATGTAACACGATTCTATAACTTAGAGATCTATGAGTTTCGGCTTCTAGGAAAAATCCCGGAAAGATGATCTATCGCGCTTTCGGCTTTTGAAAGAACTAAAAATTGAAAAGATGGCTAAGGGAGATTCAGCCAATGAATATTAAGGAGAAGAATAGGTGTAGTTTTGGCTTTTGAATCAAAGTGAAGATGAGGGAATAGGCTTAGAGATTTCGGCTTTTGCAGAGAATGAAGAAGAAGATGGAACTTTAGGAGTTTTCGGCTTTTACTCAGAGAAGAAGAGAAAAGAATGAGAGAAAAACCCCAAATGCCGAAATTGAAGAGATATTCCCCCTATTTATAGAAATTTCGGCACTTACCTAACCTTGCAGATAAATCCTATCTTTTCTCCTTTATCTTAATCTACTAGCTCATCTAAAAGAGACTTAATTATCTCTAACTCCTCCCTCCTTTATCAGCATATTATCCACATATTTTAAACATTAAAATCCCTAAATTTTAGCCTTTATCTGCTTATTATCCTCATAAAATAAATTCCTAAATAATAACCTTTATCTGCTTATTATCCACATATTTTAAACATTAAAACCCCTAAATTTTAGCCTTGTTACCATCCACTCCACCTAATCCTAATGCCCAAAATTTAGCTAACTTAAATTAAAAAAATTGGGCTCCATGAAACTTAAATTTGGGCCCCTTATTCCCTTGTGTGGCGTCACCTCCTAAGATTGGGCCACAAGCCCACTTTAGTATTTTAAACGTAGATACTACCTTTTAAACCCCTATAATGCCCAAACAGAAAATTTTAATCAAGGCCTCTACCTAAGCCTGAGCCCAATTGGACCCCTAACACTTAAATTAACACATTAAACATATCCTAGCTATTAAATGCATAGGTCCAAAAATTCAGGATGTTACATAACTATTTTTTTACAATTTTAAATATTTTTCTAAAGTCTAAACAGGGGACTTCAAATACCATTCTGATCCTGTCTCACTAAAATTCAAATATCACAAAATACAGAATTCCTTTGCTTCCATTGTTTCTTTCATATGAAAGTAGACACAATAAGCTTTAATTATATATCTTATTCACTTTTAAATTCCATTTCTCCTATTTTTGGTGATTTTTCAAATTCACATTACTGCTGTTGTCCAAAAACTATTCCATTGCAAATTTTTACTTTTTCATTATTTCTTTGTAGTAAACATAACTTAGGTATCCATACAAAATAATTCGATCCCTATACATGCCATAACTTAAAACATTTCAAAAACTTTTATATACCAAAGTAAAGGCTTGATAGTGTGATACGAGGCTCCGACAATCTCCAATCCAAGTAAGTTCAACACACTATAAAACAAAGAAAAGGAAAAGAACGAGTAAGCTACTAATAGCTTAGTAAGTTACATGTAAACAGTAAGCACTCAATCAATAATTAACATTTTCACATACAATTAATTAATATCATTCTTAGAAAATTTAATCACTTACACATGTACAATCTTACCAGTTCACTTGCACATACATTTAAGTACTTAATCATTATCACGTATGCTCATTCTTTCAATTATACCTGCATACACACTTCATCTCATATTCACTTTAATTTATTATTAATCCCGTTGAACACTCGGATTATACACGGATACGTAGAGAATTAGCACATAAGTGCCACACTGATATGTAGCCGAAGCTACCACTAATATGTAGCTAAAGCTACCACTGTAATGTAGTCGAAGCTACCACTGATCAATAACACTGGAAATGTCCATGGGCCTGCTCACACAAGCTGTCAGGTGTCTGCAACACATGCTAGATCACCCAGCACTCGGGACTCACTGTAACACTGTAACACTGGTCTCTAGTGATATATCACTTGTATCCACTTCTATTCCTAAGTTCAACCGGGAATTTACTCTTAACACTTATTTTAAACACTTTATCACTTGAATAATTCATGAACAATTTTCCTCCCACATTTAATATTAATTCACATATCAAATATAATTCACAGTTTATAAAAATATTGCTATTAATTACACATAACTTACCTCAGATGCAAAATGACTATTTTCGTAAATTAGTCGATAACCTTCTCTTTTCCCCGATCACATTCACTATTCCTTCTTTCTTGATCTATATTAGCACAATTTAATGCATTTATCAAAATTCCATTCAAATACAATTCATACAAAATATTTTGGCAAAATTACATTTATGCCCCTAAAATTTTATATATTTACACTTTTGCCCCAAAGCTCGGAAATTAAACATTATCCCTTATTCTTATGTTTTATGACATGCTGATCATTTTTCCCTTCTATGACAACATCAAATTCTCACTCTAACATGTACTTATGAACATTAGGTATTTTTACCGATTAAGCCGTCTTACTCGTTTTCACTTAAAATCGCTTAGCAAAAGTTGTTTAATATAATTTCAAACCTCATATTCTAGCATAAAATATCAAAACAAACACATTTCACCTATGGATATTTTTCCAAATATGAACCCTAGGTTAAATTATTGCTAGTATAAGCTAAATCAAGTTACCGGAACTCCAAAAACGTAAAGAACATTAAAAACGGGGCTTGGAATCACTTACTATGGAGATTGGAAACTTGAAACAAACCCTAGCTATGGAGAGCCCTTGAAATTTCGTCCTAATGAAAAAGATGGACATATTTTGCCATCTTTTTCCCTTTTTATTTCTTTTTAATACCAAATGACTAAAATGCCCTTCATTAAAACTTTAGTTATTTTTATCTATGTATGTCCATTTTTGTCCATGGAAATATAATGGTCTAATTACCATTTAAGGACTCCTACTTCAAACCCCCATTACAATCAAGTACTCTATGAATTAGAACCCCTATTTAGCAACTTTTGCAAACAAGTCCTAATAGGCAATTTAAGCATGCAATCAATAAAATTTCTTATCGATACTCTAACACATGTATTTAATCACTCGATAAATCATAATAATTAATCATAATAAACTTTTATATCTCAAATTCGTGTTTTTGCAACCCCTTTTCCGATTAGGCCCTATTTCGGGCTATCACACTTACTGAAAGCAATTTTCCAAATGAGTTGATGTAATTTCTCTAGATTCGCTCATAACTTCTCGGCCGATTTTGGGGTGTTATAACATAACACAAATTGAGTTACATATATAAGTTTGTATACAAATCTAGTGTGCCAAAACATATTCACAACTTACAAAGGTTAACCGTCCTATGTACATGCCACAAGTAACTAACTTCAAAACATCAAAAGTCTACCGAATCGAGAGATGATAGGTGTGAGTTTCTCGCTGATACGATTAACACGTTCTGGACGTCCAAAACCTACAGAAAAGTAGTAACACGAGTAAGTATTTAAAATACTAAGTAAGCTCATACAATATAAACATTTACTTATGTAAAACCCCTAACCCATATCCGTCACCGGAACAAGGTTACAAGATGTTACCGAAGTTTACAGAATGATTACACATAAATTCCATTATTTACTTATATTCACATCAAAGCTGTCCACTCGAGTCATATTCACTAAATTATTTATATATTAAGCTAAAAAATTCTAAATTAAGATCCGTAAAAAACATTTGAAAGCAGACTCATATATCTTTCTACCATAAAATTTCCAGAATTTATGGATTAGCCAAAAAGTACAGTTTATTCTTCAAAGTTACCCATGTTCTGCTGTTTGACAGTTTCGACCTTTCTTTACTAAAAATTAATTATATCATATTAAGGAATTCAAGTGATGTTCTAATTTATTTATTTTGAAACTAAACTAATTAAGGATTTTAAGTATATAAATTATAACCCATAATTATTTTTTAACAATTTTTAATGATTTTTCAAAGTCAGAACAGGGGAGCTCGAATTCACTCTGACATTGTCTCACAAAAATTCAAATATCTCCTAATATGAAAGTATTTTGCTTACACCGTTTCTTCTATATGAAACTAGATTCAATAGGATTTAATTTCATATCTTATTCAACCTCTAATTCGATTTCCATAATTTATGGTGAATTTTCAAAGTCGAACTACTGCTACTAACCAAAAACTGTTTTAGTACAAAATATTGTTAACTAGTTTATAACTTCTTTACTTCATTTCATTTAAACTCTATACATGCCATATAAATCTTTAAACATAAAACAAAAGCTACCGAAATTGATCTGGATAGTGAGCTTTGTTGTGATGATCCGATCTACCAACTTCCCTTTAATTCAATCTACATAAAAATATCAAACACACACAAGTAAGCTTATTGAAGCTTAGTAAGTTCATAGGTTTAAAAGTAATGCTTACCAAACATAATGTTTCCAAACAATAACAAAACATTTAATAAAATTCCCCACCATTCACAGCCACTATTATAATATTTCACATAGTTGAGCTCAACATTAACAATACTCAATCTTTTTCATTTGATTCACTCTTCTTACATTACTTATTATCAAATTAGGAAACGTCTTGCGAATTTGAGTACGTCGTTGCTCAGTGCCACGTTTCGCAACTCAGTATGGTTTTCCTCATTGAAATACCATACCTACATTTCACAACTTGGTATGGGAAATGCCATACCTACGTTTCTTAACTCAGTATGGTTAATACCATACCTACGTTTTCACAACTCAGTATGGTTAATACCATACCTTCATTTCACACTTTTCCATGGATCAACCATGATCTTATCCGTCAATTCATCACATGTCATGAAACGAACGTACTCAATCCTGCGTTTTTTTTCCTAATTTGAATTACCACATTTATTCTTTCATTTTATCATAATTTTCACAATCCCACAGCAAATTCATATTCAATAACACATTATATCATTCAATCATTCACAAATAAACATGTAAATTCAACCATATGAACTTACCTGGCTGATTTGTAGAAGATATTAAAATTTAGGAACTATTCCGCAACTTTTTCTTTTCCTCGTTCTTCTTTGGATTATTGATCTATAATGAAAAATATTTTCACTCATTAGCATTTATTTTATTTCTATTTCACTTCATAATTTATGCTCTTCAATTTTTAAACTTGCACTTTTACCCCAAAATTTACAGTTTTTACAATTTAGTCCCTACTCAATTCACCCATCAATTGAACTAATTTTTCTAAATTAACACTTTATTTTATCATTATAAACTATTTCAAAACCTTTTATATTCTTAATTTCAACACCAACCTCTAATTCACAACTTTTTCACAATTAGGTCCTAAATATCATTTTCTATCAAAATCACTTAATAAAACCACCTTAATATGAAATTAGAATTTAAATTTCATAATAATTCATCATAAACTTCCCTTAATCAGCCAGGGTAACTTCTAATTTCACCCACCAAATCAAAAACTAATGAATTCTATAAGTGGACCTCGTTGTAAAAGTCATAAAAACATAAAAATTATCAAGAAAAAAGCAAGAATTAAACTCACATGATGTAAAAATATGAAAAAACACCTTTCTACAGACCTCCTATGGCGTTTTGGCTGAGAAAATATGAAGAGATCTCTAGATTTTTCAATTGTGTCCTTATTTTATATGTTAAAATTGTAAAATTTCCAATTTTGCCCTTATTTCCCTTATTTTTCTGATGATTTTCTTGCCCTTGCCGTCCAAGCTATTCAATTTTAGGCTTAATTTCCCTTTAAATCCTCTTTCTTTTAACACTTGAGCTATTTAATCCTTCTAGCAAATTTTGCATTTGTTACAATTTAGTCCTTTTTATTTAATTGACTACCCAAATGTTTAAATTTCTCAACCAAACTTTAATACTAACTTAATGACACTCCATAAATATTTATAAAAATATATATGGCTCGGTTTTCAAATTTGAGGTCTCGATACCTTATTTTTTGACCTATTTGACATAATAAATTCTTTTAATTCACCAATTTCACCAATTCACAAATTCTTCTAAATTCTTACTTGACTCATAAATATTAAATTACTATCTTATTCAATCTTACTTGTTGGATTTAGTGATCTCAAATCACCGCTTCCGAGACCACTGAAAATTAGGCCGTTACAACTTACCTAAATTTCTTATCACATACAAAATCATTATATAATACAATTATACCTATCAAGAATTCAAACAACATCATTAACATATAAATATTTGAGCTCAAACATATATATAACCTCACTTGTTCACATTTTCATCTCAAACCAAAATACATATTATATTACTTTGCCAACATTCAATGGCATATCATCACATTTTCATTCACAATATTACCCGATGAAACTTCGTAAAAGAACTCTATACACAAGTGAAAGTAATAGTGCCTAATTACCCATTTGGGTTAAACCTACACAAGTAATGAATCATAGTGCTTGGTCACCTATTAGGGTTGAACCTGCACGAATCGGATAATAGTGCCTGGTCACCTATTAAGGTTGAACCTACACAACAAATAACCTGGCCAGGGCTTAATATACCTGTTTTCTCGAGTCCGTAACACATGATGGAGCTCAGAACCTATGAGGAATAACTCGTAACCTCGTATACGAGACTTTTACTAATTTCATTGGGATTTATCTCACATTGCACCACCATTCATAATCACCAACAATCACCATTACCAAATCAAATATAACATTAACATTAGTAATTTAATTATACTGTATGAACTTACCTGGCAAAATCGTAGTGGTTTTGTAACACCCCAAACCCGGCCCATTCGTTACGACCGAATTTGAAATGCCACTGCGGAAAACGTTTAAAAATATTCTTACTTAAAAGTAAAAACCGTTAAAAATTGTTTCCTTTAATAAAACATTTTCGTAATTTAAAGCATTCTAAGAAAAATATAGCCATTTGCAAATAGTATCTCAATTGTCAATCCATAATAAAACATAATAATAAAGATACTTAATAAAAATACTTAAATACTTTAATGGGCCTTATTACAATAAAACAAACCCAAATAGTTTAAAGTACTTAAATAAAAATAAAATGTCCAAATAAAGTAATTCCTTGCTGAGCATGGCCACCTTTAAGCTCCTGCCGACCCGGTCCATTACTGATCATTACCTGGAAGAAAATATTCCCCAACGGGGTGAGTCAAACAGACTCAATGTGTAACCAACACTAAAACTTAACAATTCAGGCATACAATATCATATCACATACTTATTCATATAACAGATATAAAATAATGATGCAACCCGAACCCAAACCTATATGCCATCCGCTACACATCACCCGTACCATCCTGCACACCGTGGGGACTACTAAGTCAACCCTCCATTCGCTACACATCATCGAAGGCAGTCGCTGCAGTCGACGTGCTCATTGCCCTTATAAAATTTGTGGCATAGCCACCAGATACATATTTTGTGTCATGAGACACCATATTCGGATATCGTGGTCTTAGGTCACCACATTCAGATATCGTGGTCTTAGGTCACCACATTCACTTCCCCTTTCTCATTTAACCCGAATGCCCCATATCATTCATATCATGCATATTACATAATTTTACATTCTTATCACTTTTCACATGTTACATATATATCATAATTTCATATTCCTAGTAGGAGTAGGAAACATACCTTAGTACTTTGTACCATTACATGGTACCTTAGCCATATTCTTATACATTCTTATAGTCACATACATATTAATTATTGCCATAAATATATCAAGAAATAGTGTGAGGTACACACCTGATATACTTAGCAAGTTCACTGAAATCCCGAAACCCGATCTATCACTTTAGATCTTTAATACCTTGGTCCCGATTGATTTAAGAATCAAGTCCCGAAACTTAGTGATGCACACCCTTGCAATCGGCTTGTGGATTTTAAATCCCGAAAGCATCCCTTCTTGAAGTCGGCAACACCTAAATCCCGAAAGACTCCTTTAATGATCCTTAACGCTAGCCTTACACGTTGCTTTGAAGAGTCTAAAGTAAGTAGTCGACAGCACCCTTCCTTAGAGATTCGGCTTTTGAGCTCAACAATGGTGGTGTCGGCACTTTATTGGTAAAGGGAAAAATACACAAAAGTAGAGAAGGCTTTTAGAGGTTTCGGCTATACAAGAAAATGTGTAGAAAATAAGGTTTAAGAAAAAGAATAGGGAAAGAAAATGAAAAGAGATTTGGCTGTGACGTCTAGAGGAAGAAAGATTGGTAATAGGAAGAAAAGATTGGAGCCTTGAATAGTTTTGGTTTGGTCAATTGGAGAAGAAACAAATGGAATGGGATGAGAGAAACAAATTTCGGCAAAAAGAAAATGAATGAAGAAAAGAATACCCAAAACAATAATCCCTCCTATTTATAACCCCTTATTTCTTTCCTATATTCTCTCCATACCTCTCTTTCAAAATAAATTAAATAAACCCAACATTAAAAAAATAATCTATCACATCATCCATTATCTACCCATTTAAAATTAAATAAACTAAAGCCACCTTTATCTTTTATCTATACTAAATAAAATAAATCTCCACTTATTCAAAAAATTAAAAACAAAACCCCATTCATCCACTATCAATATTAAAACAAACAAAACAAAATCCCCAAATATCTACCCACTTAAAATAAATAAAATAAATCCCCACTTATTCAAAATAAATTAAAAACAAAACCCCATTCATCCACTATCAATATTTAAAACAAATAAAACAAAATCCCCAATTATCTACCCACTTAAAATAAATAAAATAAATCCTCACTTATTCAAAATAAATTAAAAACAAAACCCCATTCATCCACTATAAATATTTAAAACAAATAAAACAAAATACCTAATTATCTACCCACTTAAAATAATAAAATAAATCCCCACTTATTCAAAATAAAATAAAAACAAAACCTCATTCATCCACTATCTCCATATTTAAAACAAATAAAACAAAATACCTAATTATCTACCCACTTAAAATAATAAAATAAATCCACACTTATTCAAAATAAAATAATTAACCCCCATACATCCACCTTGACGTCACATGCCAAAAATAAAACAACACTCCTTGCTGCCCAAGTGATTCGAACCTGAGTCCTCCTGAAGCCCCTTTGACGCAAATGCCCCAAGCCACCTTGCTGCTGATTCTTTTGTGTCATCAACTCCCCATAATTTCTTTTAAGAGCTCCTTCCCTAGCTCCTCTTTTTAACTTAAAAATCCAATTATTTTCCAAAGCTTTCTCTTCCACCCTAGAATTTTAAAAACCCTTAATACACTTCCAAACACTGCCAAAACTCATGAATTATGCATGAACGCATAACCCCTAATCTAGGATGTTACAGGTTTAGCCAGTAGGGACTAGTTTGTAATTTTTTCTTTTCCTCGTACATCCTCTAGTTGTTGTAATTCTTGATCTAAAGCATAATTTGACTCAATTAACTATTTCAATTAACCTTTAAAAGTATAAAGAAGTCATATGATATCTCAATTCCATTTATACTGTAATATCCTAAAAATAAGGGTTCTGTATTTTTGCACTATTTCTTGTGTTTGGGGGTTTTGGAGAGGTTCGGGGTCAAGCTAGAACCTTGGTGAAATTTTGGACTCTTTAAAGATAGAATCGAATCCCATATTTCCATTTTTTGGCCCAATATGGGAGTATGGACAAGGTGTTGCCGTCCATTCCACACTATCCCATAAGCAAATAATTTAAGCATTCCATTAATTTTTCCTCCATGATTAAAAGATTAGATTAGCTTACTAATTTATTTATTCTTATTTTTAATTCCATGCTTTCTATCCTCCATTGTCGTGTCTGTACTTTTAGAAGATTAAAATTCAAACTTCCATATTGCTTTGTCATCCCACTCATGCATTTTTAAAGGAATTAAAAAAAAAATTTATCCATGACTCATATTGCATTGTCGTCCACTCCATGATGCTTTATCTTCAATTTTTTTCTTTCCTTCCACTATTCTCATGATTGTATATTCCCATTGCCGTCCATATGCTCCATATGTCTTATATTTTTAATACTAATCTTGTTCCCCAAGTCCACTTACTCATGCCTTCCACAACACCAACCTTCCAAGCATTTTCCAACCGTCCATTGTATGCACCTATACAAGTAATATATTAGCCCATTAATTTTAAGTTTAGCTATTTTAAATTCCAACACTTAGGACATTATTAACAAAGAAGACAAAATTATTAAAAGTGTGTTGAAAAATTTTATAGGTCTTAGGCAATTATTTCACTTTATTTTTGGCATATTCGGTCATTAAGGGGGGGGAAGAGTGCCAATTTTTTGCTAGTCCCCTTGAGTTCTTTTCTCTCATTTGGTTTCCCTATTTCCTCCATAACCGAACTTTCATCCCTTCTCTATTTCTTCTTCTCATTCGTATTAACACTCGATATATTCTACCTTCGAACATAGTGGTCAACGACGAGTGGTTCGTTAGGAAATCGAAATCAGGTGTGTAATCCCTTACTTTCCGAATACATGTTTGAAATGGGGTGTGTAATCTCATACCTCTCTAAATGTTTGCATGAAATGTTCTATGATTCGGTCGAAGGACTGAAAAGCCGCAAACCAGCATCTATGGCCACTCGGGCGTACGTATGTTCGAAGTGGTAACCATATTTTGTAACAAAATAGTTTTGGTTAGCAGCAGTGACGTAATTTTGAAAAATCATAAAAAATAGTGGAAATTGAATTAGAAGGTGAAGGAGATATGGATTGAAAGGTAATTAAGTCTATTTTCTTATAAAAGAAACGGAGCAAGAAAAGGATTAGTATATTTTGAGATTTTTAGATTTTTGTGAGACTGGTTCAGAGTGATTTCGAGATCCCCTGCTCTGACTTGGATAAATCACTATAAATTGTATAAAAATAATTATGGGACATGGTTTATATTATTAGAATCCTTAGTGAGTCTATTTTTATTTGGATTAAACGAAACCAGTATTTGAGTTCTGTACAATAAGATATCTGAGATTTTGTGAAGAGAGGGCAGAACTGTCAAACAGTGAAACAAGGGATACTTTGAAGAATAAACTGTACTAATTGGCTAAGCCAAAAATTCTGGAAAAATTACAGTAGGAAGTTATATGAGTCTAGTTCCAGGGAAAATTTACGGATCTAAATTTTGAGTTTCCCAACTCGAGTTATAGTCAGTTTAGTCAGTACGACGCAGATGGACAGTTTTGATTTTTATGCCCCAAATTAGTAATTAAGTCTAGGTTGCGAAAATTTCCATCATACCCTTAGAGGGTAAATTACCGAATTACCCTTAGTGGGTACGATTACCGAATTATGAAAAAGCCCTTACAGTCCAAATTACGAAAATGCCCCCAATGGGCTGAATTACGAAATGTCCTTATGGACCGAATTACGAAAATACCCTTAATGGGCCAATTTGATAAATTGTTATATGGGCCAATTTGATAATTTGCTATATGGGCCAAATGTTTTCTTTGATAAATGGGCCATATTGATATGTGACAAATGGGCCAAAACTGCTAGATCGATATATGGGCAAAAAAAAAAACTGCTAGATCGATATATGGGTCAAAAACTGCTAGATCGATATATGGGCCTTTTGTTAAAATTCATCATGTGAATGTATTGTTATGTTTTATATATATACATGATTGCATGTGTAATAACCAATTTTGGCCCTAAGGCCCGGTAAGAAATCAGTACCAAAACAGTAAAAACAAAATCCAATAATAATAAAAACCAAAATAAAATAAAGTCCAAAGTCCATTACAAAAAAAAAAAAACAGAGTCCAATTGCAAGCCCAAAATACCAGACCCAGTTGTTAATAATAACAGTCCAAATTACAAAAACCAATCAGCCCATCTGACCCTACCCTGACCCAAATTACCAAAGGCCCAATCGGCCCAATATCCGAAAAGGTCAGGAAACCCTAGGTTTCCCCTCTGGCGCCGCCACTACCCTTTCATCTGCCCCCAGCACGTCCCCTACACACGCGTTGCCCGCGTGACGCCCCGGCTCCCCATGCGTTCCAAATTCCCACGTTGCCACGCGCACCGCTCCAGTTCCCCACGCACGCGCGCCCCTCCCGATTCGCACGTCCCCTCGGCCCCCGACTCCACCAACTCCCAGATGCCTCGGCCTCCGTTGTTTGCTGCCTTGCCCATGACCTGCACATAGTGAACACGACAACAGCAGAAGATGGAGGAAATAGTAGAATAATACCGGAAATAATGCATTTTTGGCTATAAAGCCCTAAAACTGGATGTAATAAGGGTGAGGATTTTTTTTTGGTTTTAGAGACCGTAAACCAATAGCAGAAACGAAAAATTCAAATAAAGAAAAATTCGATAGCGATTAGAAATCGAAAGACTAAAGATTTACTCTTTTCTTTGGCGTTATCAGCAATCAATAGACAAATTTTCGAAAGGTCAATCTCTTTATTATCGTTTACTGATATTTCCACCTTTCTGTTATTTCGTTTTTTTTTTTTAAAAAAGGGATAAATAAACAAATCAAAAGAGGAGAGGAAGAAATCTTACCAGGCGAGTCGACGCGTCACTTTGTGTTCATCCTGATAACGCTTTAAGGAGCGTAATCAGAGGGGTCTCTTTTCGGCGGCTGAGAGCACAGAAACAGAGGGGCTAGGGTTTCGTTTGGGCAAAGGGGAACCAGAGTGTCGGGGAAGAGAGGAGAAAGGGGAGAGAGAGTTTAGGTTTTTTGAGGACTAAGGCGGCCGAATGAATAAAAAAAGAAAAATGGGTTTTTTAAATGATTTTTAAAAACGACGCCGTTCCAAGGGTGAAGGATCCGCTCGTCGACCCGCCTGCGACCCGGAGGATCCGCGCATTTCCATCGAGTGGTCAAATTGCCATTCGGGTCCCTCCGCATTTTTTATCACCCTCAATCACATCTGTTTCAAACTCTTTTGATTTTCAATTTGGGCTTCAAACTCACAATTCATTTTCAATTCGGTCCCGCAAGGCTTTAACGTATTAAATCAAAACGACCCCGTTTTAAAAATCTGGCGTAATTTCAACTTTAGCCCCCCTAATTCCCTTTTCATTTTTTTTATTACTATCCTAGCCCCTTTAATTTTATTTTAATTTCGATTCAATCCCTTTTTACTGTGTTATCATTATTATTATTATTATTATTATTGTTATTATTATTATTATTACTACTATTATTCCTTATTTCGCTTCGTTTAATACTATTCTCATCACAAATTATTTTCCTATATTAATTATTATGTTATATGTTAAAAATTTTATATGTTACATAGTAGTATGTCATGTCATATTTTTGTAAAATATAGATTTAAATTGAAAAATATGTTTTATATATTATCAATATTGTCATGCGTTTTTTACAAATTATTATATACTACTCTTATTCCATAATTGTTTACAACATTTGTATATATGTCTCCTTACCTAGAGATCAAACCTGCATGAAATATGTTCGTATTTGTGTGCTGTTTATTGTATCGGTCTATATACCATCGTGTATTTATAATTGTTTAAATGTAAGGGTTATTATTTTTCGTATCTCTTGTTATCATTCCTCGATTATCTATTCGAAGCATTAGTATATCGTAATTGTTTAGAATAAAAAATAAATTTCCTCACAAAATTATAATTTCTTCGAAATTTTTTCGAAAAAATAAAGGCAATATTTGGGTGTTTAGAAGCTCGGAAGATAACATCCTAACGTGCTGGGTGTCCATTTTTCGATCAACTAAAACAACCAAATATCCTTCTCATACATTTTGAGAACCAAGGATGGTCTCGGTATTGAAGTATGAATGTGTTATGCCCTAACGTGTTGGATGTGACATTTTCATTCCTTTGGAACGAGTTAAATCTTGGGACTCAATTATACTTGAAATAACCCTTTTTAGAGTTTTTTTAACCCCAAATATTTTCAAGTTTTCAACGTTAGGACGACATCAATCAATTTGGTACCAATTTTGGGCGTTGCAAGGGTGCTAATCCTTCCTTGCACGTAACCGATTCCCGAACCCGTTTCCTCAAATTTTCGTAGACCAAAAATGCCGTTTTAGCAAATCAAAAATGTTTTATTGGAACAAAGGTGACCCGATCACACCAAACTGATCGGTGGCGACTCCTCGTTTTAAAAGTCGATTCCTGTTTTAAAAAAAAAATGGTTACGACAGCTTGGCGACTCCACTGGGGACGCTCGAGAGTCAGGCCTTAAATCGATTGATGTTTGTCCTTTTTGATTGAAAATTTGGAAAAATTGTCTTTGAAAAGTCATGTTTCTCATTGATGCATTTGTTTGTGCCAAAGTGTCGAGTCCCGTGAAATATTTTGGCATTGCATTGCATGACCGTCGGTCACACCTTTAAGTGGGAGTAAGAAACTAAGCTTTCGTGAGGTTTTCACCTCCGCATGGGCTAGTGGATTACTTCCAGGAGACATACGTACCTACGTGTTTCGTGAGGTTTTCACCTCCGCATGGCCGTAGGGAAATGTATCCCACTGAACTGAACTTGGTCTGTATGAGCCTATAATGGGTGAGGATCGAGGAATCTGCTGGTTCAGGTACCCCTCTGTAGAACTAAACCCCATATAGAAGCCCTAGAGCCTACCCTAGGCATAGTGTCGAATTAGTTACCCGGATAAGCGTTTATTGATATTCTGCTTGTTTGACTGTGCAATACTAACTTATTTTTGTTTGTTGATTTGCATGACATTTCATATAACAGAGGTGTCAATTTCTGCTCGGTTGCCGAAATAGGAAGTTTGCTATGGAAAACGACTTTCTTGATAAAGTAGAGGACAATGCGGCCGTCCGCACATGGTCAGAAAGGTTGCAAACCGGGGAAGGAGATAGTTTAGTTGAGGGTCATACGTCAGAATTGTGGGACTTTACCCGCGTTAGTGTGACGCAAAACGAGCTTCGAGAGTTGCGGGATATCTGGACCCATTGGAAAGACGAAGTCAAACAGATATTCTACCGCCGCTATGGTGATATATCTCACTTGTTGGATGTCAAAATAGATAAACACTTGTTTCGGGCTATGGTCCAATTTTGGAATTCCGCATACAGCTGTTTCACTTTTGGGGAGGTGGATTTGGTGCCAACAATAGAGGAATACACCGCTTTGCTTCGTATTCCCGAGATGCAAGTCGATAAGGTCTATATTAGGCCTGCTTATGTCCCTCCTTTGGCAAAGAAGTTGATGAAGATTACGGGAATGAGTGAGCAGTGGATCTCAGCCAAGATTCAACAGAAGGGTGAAGGGAGATGCTTTCCTTGGGTGGATTTAAGGGATCTGATTTCGACACACCCCGACGTGGGGAGGAAGGTTGATATTTTCGCCCTAAGCCTTTACGGTTTAGCCATCTTCCCAAAAGCTTTTGAGGCACGTAGATGAAGCGGTGGTGGATCTGTTCGACCGATTGGATAAGCAAGTCACACCTATCCCAGCGATTCTCGCAGAAACTTTCAGATCGCTAAATGCATGCAGAAGAACGGGAGAGGGAAGGTTTATCGGATGCGCCCAACTATTGATGGTATGGTTTCACGGGCATTTTTGGAAGGTGGACAAAAATCTCTTGTCGACCTTTTCATAGAGACTATTCTCCAATAAAAGAGGAAGCGGCTATGTCAAGGAGAGAGGACGTAACAGAAGAGGGATGGATGGCAATTTTTCAGAACCTTCAAGGAAAAGACATTGAGTGGAGAGCCCCCTGGATGATGCCTGGAGAGATACTTTATAGGTGTGGAGACTTCAATTGGGTACCTCTACCCGGAATTTGGGGAGTCATCGGGTATGCCCCATTGCTAGCGGCGAGACAATACCAGTCTAGACAATTCGTGCCGGCAACACATGGGTTAAACCGAAGTGAGTTCTCTTATACGGGAGAGGGATACAAGAAGAAGATCAAAGAAATGGCAAATGCTTGGAAACAAGCACGCCGAATGAAGAGGCTAGCTGCGGGCGAAACGGCAACTTCTGAATACAAAGCATGGCTAAGCAAGAGAATCAATGATAATATCCTGGGACCAAACTTAGATAATGCTCAGTCTTTGGAGGAACGGTTGTGAGTGATACCAACAGAATTAGAAATTATAAAGCAAGATTTCGTACAGCGAAGTTCCGAGCTTGAAAAGAGAATCGAGCAGTTGGAGGAGGAAAAGATGTTTTTGAAGTTAAATGTAGAGATACAGAAATCAGAGACGGAAAAGGTGCAGAAGGGGAAGAGCAAAGCCGAAGAAGAATTGGATAGCTTAAAGGGGGACTACAAGAAGATGCGCCTCTCGATGAGAACTGCCGGACTAGGAAAGACTTCGAGCCAATGGCGACAAGAGTTGCAAGAAGAAAGAGCTAAAGCCGAGCAATGGGAAAAGAAATTTCGAGAAATGAAGGTTCAAAATGAGACCCTTGAAAAGCAAATATCAGAAGGCCAGAATAGAAGAAACGAATTGAAGACAAGGGTGTCAGAGTTGGAAAAGTCCCTCGACCATTATCGAAACCGTAACTCAGCAAGAGAGTTAAAAGCAAGTCTGAGTAGAATCGAAGAAATGAAAAAGAGGACTGAAGAGTTAGAAATGGAGCTACTGCACTGTCAAAATCACATTGGGCATTTAAAAGAGAACGAGGAACGAAGGAAAGCGGAGCTGTGCCATTCCCAGAGTCAAGTCAGGGATAGAGATTACCTCATAGGGGAGGCTATAATCCGAATACGAGAGATAGCTGAGTATTTACAAACTCTAGCTATACAAGCCGACACATTGAGCATACAATTCGAGACACAGTCGGATCGTGGGCGAGAATTAGCTTCCCTACTGACAAAGATTAAAGCCTTAGGTGTTAGAGCAAGGCCATTTCTGTAATCTATTTTATGTAAAGAGCTTTGTTATCTAAGGAAGTTTTCTATGGGGAATTGAATCAGAGTTGACACCTTTTTGCACTCATACCATGCATTTGCATTGCATTACATACATTAGCATCATATCACTAAACTATTCGCTAAACTTAAAATCACATAATCCGCAGCTACGACATTACAACCTGGAATCACATCATCCCTATAGGACACGCTTAAGAACTAGAGCTATGGACGCCGAACTCAATGAGAGGATTGAAAGGATGGAAAGAACCCAGAAAGAGCTGCAAGAACAGTTAGCCAAGGCACAGCAAGAAGCGAGGGACCAGATGATGAGGTCTCGCGAGGAATCGCGAGAACATAAGGATCAAATGGATAGAATGTTGAAGATGTTGACGGCCATGTCCAACGGACAAAGACTTGCGCAAAGTCCTGACATTACGGAGCCCCATTCGAGGGATAATCAAGATCCGCTCTATCCCCCAGGATCCACGCCACCTCACGCTCATGCAACGCAAAGGGGATATCCTCAAGGGAACCCAGTAGGCCTGGAACAACGACCCGTCCCACCTACCCATCTGGGGGAAGGTATATACGTATCAAACGCTGGGGATAATTCTGCTAACCCGTTGGTTCCGGATTTGGATGATCCGATGGAAATAGCTAGGTTAAAGAGGGATGGCCATGATGCCGAAGAAAAATATAAGAGTCTAGAAGAAAGACTCAAGGCCGTGAAAGGTACTGGAACCTTCTCTGCACTAAGTGCCAAAGAGCTTAGTTTGGTGCCTGATCTGGTTCTACCCCCAAAATTTAAGGTACCGGATTTTGAAAAGTATGAGGGAACGAGATGTCCAAAGGCACATCTTATCATGTTTTGCCGAAAGATGGCCGGACACTTGAATGAGGACAAGCTATTAATACACTGTTTCCAGGATAGCTTGATCGGAACAGCCCTTCGATGGTACGATCAGCTTAGCATAGAGAAGATACAGTCATGGAAAGACCTGGCAACTGCATTCTGCGAACAATATAAGCATGTTACTGATGTGGCTCCCGACCGGATGACACTGCAAATGTTGGAAAAAAAGCCAACGGAGACCTTCAGACAATACGCTCAGAGATGGAGGGATCTCTCAGTCCAGGTCGAGCCCTCTTTAACTAAAAGTGAGGTAACGGTCCTTTTCATCAATACTTTGAGGGCCCCGTTCTACGACAAACTGGTGGGAAGTGCCACGAAAGACTTCGTCGACCTCGTAATATCTGGCGAACTCATCGAAAACGGCATTAAATGTGGAAGAATGGAAGGCCCTGAGAGCTCTAAAAGACCAACACCTGCAAAGAAGAAAGACCCCGAAGTCCATATGGTGGGGACCGGGAGCCACTATGCTCCTAATCCATATCCGACTCGACCACGACCTCAGTTTCGCCCACCGCCAAGTTCATACTTTCCTCCACAAAGCCCTTACTATCAAGCCCCTCCTCCCTATCCCGTTTATGCCACCGACACTCAAAGACCATTCACTATAATCCCACCAAATACCATGTCTGCCCAAAATCAGCCAAAAAACAAACAAAGACCAGTAAGACCCAACCCCGATAGACCCCAGTTCACCACCATTCCCGTGCCATACGGAGAATTGTGCCCGAAGCTACTGGAAAAGCAGTTAATCTCACCACATTACATGGCACCATTGAAGCCCCCATTCCCAAAGTGGTACGACCCCAACGCCAATTGCATGTATCATGGCGGGAACCAGGGGCATTCTACAGATAACTGTTTAGCCTTTAAGAAAAGAGTTCAAGACCTCATCGACGCCGGGATCTTGCGATTTGACGGTACCAACAATATGGCGAGAAACCCGCTCCCTAACCATGCCACAGGGAACGTGAATATGGTGACACTGGAAGATGGGTGGCGAATCAGAAGCTGTGTCTCTAGGATAAGGACACCTTTGGAGAAGGTCTGGGAAGTGATGGTTGAGAATGGCATGCTCGGCAGGAATTTCAAGGAGGAAAGCGTGAGGGGTCCAAGTTACTGTGTCTTTCACGGCATATCAGGACACTATATCCAATCTTGCGAGGAGTTTAAAGGGCTGCTTCAAACATGATGGACAATAAAAGGTGGAAATCTTCAATAGGATGGAAGAGACCGGTGGAAGGGATATATGTACATCCGAGGGCCAATCATCAGGCCCTCCCTACAGTGCCGATCGGCCTCTGGTAATCTACTACGAGGCAAAGAAGGAAGAGAGGAAACCAAAAATGATAATCCAAGTACCTTCCCCTTTCCCTTATACGGATAGTAAGGCGGTGCCATGGAAGTATGACGTCAACGTCACCACGCCCGAGGCTACAACTGGAAGCATCAGTGAGGTGGGGCATTTTACCCGCAGTGGGAGGTGCTATTCCCTGAGATGGTTGAGACGAAGAAGAAAGCCGTTGGCACAAGTCAGAAAGGGAAGGCACCAATACCCGAGGCCAAGGGTGAGGATGAAATACAATCGGAGCAAGGAACTAAGGAGCCGGTGAATGAGGATGAGGCACAGGAATTCTTAAAGTTCATTAAGCACAGCGAATACAATGTCGTGGAGCAGCTGAATAAACAATCGGCAAAAATCTCAGTATTATCCCTATTGTTGAACTCAGAGCCACATCGAAACGCTTTACTGAAGGTGTTGAACCAAGCGTATGTGCCAAGCAATGTGCCTATTGAAAAACTCGATAGGTGGGTGAATAATTTAAACGCAGATAATTTCATCTCCTTCAGCGATGATGAAATACCACCAAATGGTAGGGGCTCTGTTAAAGCATTGCACATCACGACCAGGTGCAAAGGATATATAATACCGCATGTGCTTATTGACAACGGGTCCGCGCTCAATGTCATGCCATTGGCTACACTGTCTAGGATGCTCGTCGACATGTCTTATGTGAGGCCTTGCCATTCCTCGGTAAGGGCATTTGATGGAACACGGCGGGAAGTTATGGGAAAAATCGAGATCCCTCTAGAGGTGGGCCCGTGCACATGGACATCACTCCCTCATATAATTGCCTCTTAGGAAGGCCCTGGATCCACTCCGCAGGAGCGATCCCTTCATCTCTTCATCAGAAAATAAAGCTAATTATTGACAACCGCCTGATCACGATCGCCGGTGAAGAGGACATCGTCGCATCGCTATCTACCGACACACCCTACATTGAGGCAAACAAAGATGTGCCAGAATGCTCCTTCCGTTCCTTCGAATTCATCAACACCACATTTGTCGCTGAAGGAGATAAGGCTCCCACACCCAAGCTGTCAAGAAGCACCAAGATGGGAGTCAAATTGACAGTAGGAAGAGGTGCCCGAGCAGGAAAGGGTTTAGGAAGACATCAACAAGGGATAGCTAGAGCGCTAAACCCTGTACATCACAAGGCTCCGTATGGCTTAGGATTCAAACCTGATGGACGGCAAAGAAGGAAACAACTGCAGAAAGATCAAAGAAAAGGATCGCCCAAGCCTCAGGTCGGGAGGTAGAATGGGAGCCCATGACATACCCACCCTTAGTGAAAACCTTTACGTCCGCAGGAATGATGTACCCAGAGGGAGGTAGTTCACAAAACACGCTGCTATTAGTCGAGAGG
Source organism: Gossypium australe (assembly GCA_005393395.2). Taxonomy (NCBI): domain Eukaryota; kingdom Viridiplantae; phylum Streptophyta; class Magnoliopsida; order Malvales; family Malvaceae; genus Gossypium; species Gossypium australe. Next base: position 131,482,874 of record CM016614.1, read on the forward strand.
GATCTCCAGAACTTCCACATAAACGTCATCGACAAAGTGGACGATGCGATGAAGGGCCTTTCAAAGATACGCCTTGGCCCTCCTGGATATGTGTTGAACAATTGGACCGCTGAAGATATTCTTGTAGTTTCTAGGATCCCTCCAAAGTAATTCTCAATGACAACCTTCGTTATTACTCTAAGTCGAAGGGGAATTTGTTATAAAAGTTTGTATCAGCTGTCTAACTTTTAAATGAACAATCAATGAAGATGCATTTTGTCACTGTCTCATTCCCATTAGCCCCATGTCTATTCCCTCTTCTCATGGCCTGTCTTTATATATATATATATATACTCATGTCATAGAATCACATTTTTGTTTCCAATACCTCGATATTTCTCTATAGTTTCTTTTTACTTGTCAGGCGCTCAGATAATGACAGCATGAATAATCCTGCTACTGATCCTAAAATCGACTTTGAGCAAGTTGTTTGTTTATGAGAATTCGAAGCCGACGAGGATGCCGAAGATTTTGTCTCGACCCCTGACTTACTAAAGATGATAGAACAGGAGGATAAACAGATACTCCCCCACCAAGAATCTATCGAGACGGTGAACCTGGAAAACAAAGAAAAGAGGCAAGAAGTGAAGATTGGGACCTCCATCTCAGAGTCCACCAAACACGACTTGGTTACCTTGCTTCATGAATACAAAGACGTATTTGCATGGTCATATCAGGACATGCCGAGATTAAGCGAAGATATAGTGGTCCACAGGCTCCCTGTGAAGCCAGAATTCAGGCCAATTCAGCAGAAACTAAGACGGATGAGACCCAAAATGCTCTTAAAGATAAAAGAAGAAGTCAAAAAATAGTTTGACGCCGGCTTCTTACAAGTCTCCAAATATCCGGAGTGGGTAGCTAATATAGTCCCAGTACCAAAGAAAGACGGCAAGGTGAGAATGTGCGTGGACTATCGCGATCTGAATCGAGCAAGCCCCAAGGACAATTTTCCCTTGCCACACATCGATACGTTGGTAGATAACACGGCAAAACATTCATTATTTTCCTTTATGGATGGATTTTCGGGTTATAACCAAATAAAGATGGCCCCTGAGGACATGGAAAAAACTACATTCGTGACGATGTGGGGAACCTTCTGCGACAAAGTGATGCCATTCGGTTTGAAAAACGCTGGGGCAACATATCAAAGGGCAATGGTGATGCTGTTTCATGACATGATGCACAAAGAGATAGAGGTTTATGTCGACGATATGATTGCCAAATCTCGGGGAGAAAGAGAGCATGTTGAAAACCTCAGGAAATTGTTTGAAAGACTGAGAAAGTTTCAACTGAAGCTTAACCCAGCTAAGTGCACATTTGGAGCGACCTCAGGAAAATTATTGGGCTTCATCGTTAGCAAGAGAGGTATCGAGGTTGATCCAGACAAAATAAGGGCCATACAAGACTTACCATCTCCGCGAACACAAAAGGAGGTCAGAGGGTTTTTAGGAAGATTAAACTACATCGCTCGGTTCATCGCCCAGCTTACCAACCAATGCGACCCAATTTTCCGACTATTGAGAAAACACAACCCTGGGGAATGGAATAAGGAATGCCAAGCTGCCTTCGACAAAATAAAACGATATTTGTCTAACCCACCTGTGCTAGTACCACCGACTCCAGGGAGACCGTTAATACTGTACCTAACGGTGTTTGAAAACTCAATGGGTTGTGTACTGGGGCAACATGACGAGGCGGGGAGAAAAGAAAGGGCGATCTATTACCTCAGTAAGAAGTTCACAGAGTATGAGGCAAAATACCCATCAATCGAAAAATTCTGTTGTGCTCTGGTTTGGGCAGCTCGAAGGCTTAGACAATATATGTTGTATCATATGACATGGTTAATCTCTAAATTGGACCCAATAAAGTACATGATGGAATCACTTGCACTCTCAGGAAGAATGGCGCGATGGCAGATCCTGCTATCGGAATACGACATCATCTATGTAAGCCAAAAGTCGATAAAAGGGAACGCAATAGCCGACTTCCTAGCAGCCCGAACCACAGAAGAATACGAGCCATTAAGATTTGACTTCCCGGATGAAGATTTGATGTGCATCACAGAAAAAGAATGCGAATCGTCAAAAGAAGAGTCATGGAAAATGAGTTTCGACGGGGCATCAAATGCATTAGGACATGGGATCGGAGCAGTCTTGGTGTCACCAGAAGGGAGTCATTATCCATTCACTGCCCGATTAAACTTCTTCTGTACCAATAACATAGCAGAATACGAGGCTTGTATCATGGGGCTCCGCGCAGCTATTGAACGAGGCATCAAAATCCTAAAGGTATCAGGGGATTCAGCATTGGTGATTTACCAAATCCGTGGAGATTGGGAAGTGAGAGACTCAAAGCTGGTCAAATATCACGATCTTGTTATGGATCTGGTCAAAGAATTCGAAGAGGTGACCTTTAATTACTTCCCACGATAGGAAAACCAATTGGCTGATGCCTTGGCCACCTTAGCTTCTATGTTCAAAGCGAATTGAGAAGTGGAAAGTAATGCCTCTCCAGATGAGCATATATGAGGCCCCGGCGCATTGTTTTAGCGTTGAAAGAGAGGCGGATGGACGACCATGGTTCCATGATATCTTAGGATATGTCAAACATCAAAGGTACCCAGAGCAAGCAAACGAGAACGACAAAAGAACAATCAGAAAAATGGCAGCAGGATTTGTTCTTGATGGGGACATCCTATACAAGAGAGGAAAAGATCAAGTGCTTCTAAGATGCGTGGATAATGTCGAAGCCAGAAAAATACTTGAAGAGGTGCATGAAGGAACTTGTGGAACACATGCCAACGGTTTCACCATGGCCAGGAAAATTATGAGACTCGGCTATTACTGGTTGACAATGGAAAGTGACTGTATCAGCTATGCACGAAGGTGTCACAAATATCAAATTTATGGCGACAAAATTCATGCAGCACCTTCGCCCCTCCACGTGATGACCTCCCCGTGGCCCTTTTCCATGTGGGGCATGGATGTTATAGGTCCAATTTCCCCGAAGGCCTCTAACGGCCATCGATTCATCTTTGTGGTCATAGATTACTTCACAAAATGGGTTGAGGCCACTTCGTTTGCAAATGTGACAAAAACCGCGGTTTGCAAATTCTTGAAAAAGGAGATTATATGTCGATACGGGCTGCCTGAGAAAATCATCTCGGATAACGCTTTGAATCTGAACAATAAGATGATGAAGGAAGTATGCGAACAATTTCAAATAAAGCATCACAATTCCTCACCCTATCGGCCTAAGATGAACGGAGCGGTAGAAGCAGCCAATAAAAATATTAAGAAGATCATTGGGAAGATGACCGAGACATACAAGGACTGGCATGAGAAGCTCCCGTTTGCTCTATATGCATACCGTGCATGTGTGCGGACCTCCACAGGGGCAACTCCTTTTTCTCTAGTATATGGAATGGAAGCTGTACTACCCATCGAGGTGGAAATCCCTTCTTTACGAATCTTAATGGAGTCAAAACTCGAAGAATCAGAATGGGTACAAGCTCGATATGACCAATTGAATCTGATTGAGGAGAAGCGCTTAAAGGCAATTTGTCACGGACAAATGTACCAGAAGAGAATGATCACGGCCCACGACAAGAAGGTACGACCAAAAGAGTTTCGCGAAGGAGAGCTCGTGTTGAGAAAGATTCTCCCAATACAAAAGGATTCTCGAGGAAAATGGGCACCGAATTGGGAAGGACCCTATGTCGTAAAGAAGGCCTTCTCAGGTGGAGCTTTGATTTTCACTGAGATGGATGGGAAAGAGGTACCGAATCCAGTAAACTCGGACGCCGTGAAGAAATACTACGCCTAAAAAAAAATCAGGATGAAAACCCGAAAGGGCGTCTTGATAAACACAATTGGGATGAAAACCTGAAAAGGCGTCCTAACGAAGGGGGTTCACGCATAAAGAGCAAGAACGTTTTGAACAGGGAGTCAAGGGGTGAGTTTATAATATTTGAAGCGGACTCAGAAGCTCAGGATCTTCTACGCAAGGAGCTTCCCTCAAAAGGGGATTAGGGTGAAGGAGCATGGAGAAGTTCATGCGTTAGATATCTAGAGCAGTAGTGATAATTGAATCTACTTTCTTTTTATGTTTTCCTTATTGAATCATTCCTGGTCAATTCTCTTTCCTTGTTACTTTGAAATAAATACAAACATAAGTTATCTCTTTCACACCTACCTGGCCATTATCATGCATTTCGTGTTTGGTTCGTTTAAATGGTAAACGGTGAAATTACATACTTTGAACAAAAGAAACGTTGAGCGTTACCTGGACGAGAATCTGGTAAGTACAAGAAACCTCAAAGCAAAGACAAGAGTTCAACCAGGAGACAAAATGGGTGATATATGAGAGGTACAGACTACTAGTAAAACTTGAGCACTAGTACAAAAACTGAAAGAAGGTCAAGAATCGAAGCAGTGGGTACAAGTCGTCATAACAAGAGATACACGACAAACAAACCGAGAACGCATGGCATAATCATGTAGGCATAAGAGCATTTAAGACAAACATAGGCATATCATGATAACATCACGCATGACACATACAGGTACGCCAATGAAGCAAGAAATTCTGGTGATAGCTGTACCAAATCAAGGAAGAAAGACGTCCGAGTTCCACCAGAGAATAAGTTTTAAAAATCAACTCATAATGCGAGAGGTGGGTTGAGCCTCGGGACACGCCGAGGTATTTACTTTCTGTTTTTAAATCCTGTTCAAAAATCAACTCATAATACGAGAGGTGAGTTGGGCCTCGGCATACGCTGAGGTATTTAATTTCTGTCTTTAATTTCTGTCTTTAAATTCTGTTCAAAATCAACTCATAATGCGAGAGGTGAGTTGAGCCTCGGGGCACGCCGAGGTATTTAATTTCTGTCTTTACATTCCTGTTCAAAAATCAACTCATAATGCGAGAGGTGAGTTGAGCCTCGGCATACGCCGAGGTATTTAATTTCTGTCTTTAAATTTCTGTTCAAAATCAACTCATAATGTGAGAGGTGAGTTGGGCCTCGGGATACGCCGAGGTATTTAATTTCTGTATTTAATTTCTGTCTTTACATTCCTGTTCAAAAATCAACTCATAATGCGAGAGGTGAGTTGGGCCTCGGCATACGCCGAGGTATTTAAATTCTGTCTTTACATTCCTGTTCAAAAAATCAACTCATAATACGAGAGGTGAGTTGGGCCTCGGAGCTCGCCGAGGTATTTAATTTCAGTCTTTAAACTTCTGTTTGGAATCGACTCATAATACGAGAGGGTTCTACTTTAAGTTTCTGTTTCCGATAGTGGTTTCTAAAAAAAAAAAAAAAAAAGGGGAGAGTCAACTCAAATTGCAGTCCCAGTGGAGCGGTGGATAGATTGAAGCTACAAATCTCTTTGTGTCGTGAAGTCATGTTGAAGCAAGTTCAAAGGGAACAAGATTGTGGAAAAGCGAATTGAAGCTACGGGCCATGTCACGCGGAAGCAGCGATAGAGTGGACCAAAGCAACAGGATTGAAGATGTTGGAGGAAGAAAAGCGCCCAAAGAATTTATACTTGGCCCAAGACCGGGCAAAATTGGTTCTTCTTTTGTCTTTGCTCTATTCTCATTTCACGACAATGAGCAAAGAGGGGCAGCTGTAATAACCAATTTTGGCCCTAAGGCCCGGTAAGAAATCAGTACCAAAACAGTAAAAACAAAATCCAATAATAATAAAAACCAAAATAAAATAAAGTCCAAAGTCCATTACAAAAAAAAAACAGAGTCCAATTGCAAGCCCAAAATACCAGACCCAGTTGTTAATAATAACAGTCCAAATTACAAAAACCAATCAGCCAATCTGACCCTACCCTGACCCAAATTACCAAAGGCCCAATCGGCCCAATATCCTAAAAGGTCAGGAAACCCTAGGTTTCCCCTCTGGCGCCGCCACTACGCTTTCATCTGCCCCCAGCACGTCCCCTACACGCGCGTTGCCTGCGTGACGCCCCGGCTCCCCATGCGTTCCAAATTCCCACGTTGCCACGCGCACCGCTCCAGTTCCCCACGCACGCGCGCCCCTCCCGATTCGCACGTCCCCTCGGCCCTCGACTCCACCAACTCCCAGATGCCTCGGCCTCCGTTGTTTGCTGCCTCGCCCATGACCTGCACATAGTGAACACGACAACAGCAGAAGATGGAGGAAATAGTAGAATAATACCGGAAATAATGCATTTTTTGGCTATAAAGCCCTAAAACTGGATGTAATAAGGGTGGGGATTTTTTTTTGGTTTTAGAGACCGTAAACCAATAGCAGAAATGAAAAATTCAAATAAAGAAAAATTCGATAGCGATTAGAAATCGAAAGACTAAAGATTTACTCTTTTCTTTGGCGTTATCAGCAATCAATAGACAAATTTTCAAAAGGTCAATCTCTTTATTATCGTTTACTGATATTTCCACCTTTCTGTTATTTCGTTTTTTTTTTAAAAAAAAGGGATAAATAAACAAATCAAGAGAGGAGAGGAAGAAATCTTACCAGGCAAGTCGACGCGTCACTTTGTGTTCATCCTGATAACGCTTTAAGGAGCGTAATCAGAGGGGTCTCTTTTCGGCGGCTGAGAGCACAGAAACAGAGGGGCTAGGGTTTCGTTTGGGCAAAGGGGAACCAGAGTGTCGGGGAAGAGAGGAGAAAGGGGGAGAGAGAGTTTAGGTTTTTTGAGGACTAAGGCGGCCGAATGAATAAAAAAAGAAAAATGGGTTTTTTAAATGATTTTTAAAAACGACGCCGTTCCAAGGGTGAAGGATCCGCTCGTCGACCCGCCTGCGACCCGGAGGATCCGCGCATTTCTATCGAGTGGTCAAATTGCCATTCGGGTCCCTCCGCATTTTTTATCACCCTCAATCACATCTGTTTCAAACTCTTTTGATTTTCAATTTGGGCTTCAAACTCACAATTCATTTTCAATTCGGTCCCGCAAGGCTTTAACGTATTAAATCAAAACGACCCCGTTTTAAAAATCTGGTGTAATTTCAACTTTAGCCCCCCTAATTCCCTTTTCATTTTTTTTATTACTATCCTAGCCCCTTTAATTTTATTTTAATTTCGATTCAATCCCTTTTTACTGTGTTATCATTATTATTATTATTATTATTATTATTGTTATTATTATTATTATTACTACTATTATTCCTTATTTCGCTTCGTTTAATACTATTCTCATCACAAATTATTTTCCTATATTAATTATTATGTTATATATTAAAAATTTTATATGTTACATAGTAGTATGTCATGTCATATTTTTGTAAAATATAGATTTAAATTGAAAAATATGTTTTATATATTATCAATATTGTCATGCGTTTTTTACAAATTATTATATACTACTCTTATTCCATAATTGTTTACAACATTTGTATATGTATGTCTCCTTACCTAGAGATCAAACCTGCATGAAATATGTTCGTATTTGTGTGCTGTTTATTGTATCGGTCTATATACCATCGTGTATTTATAATTGTTTAAATGTAAGGGTTATTATTTTTCGTATCTCTTGTTATCATTCCTCGATTATCTATTCGAAGCATTAGTATATCGTAATTGTTTAGAATAAAAAATAAATTTCCTCACAAAATTATAATTTCTTCGAAATTTTTTCGAAAAAAATAAAGGCAATATTTGGGTGTTTAGAAGCTCGGAAGATAACATCCTAACGTGCTGGGTGTCCATTTTTCGATCAACTAAAACAACCAAATATCCTTCTCATACATTTTGAGAACCAAGGATGGTCTCGGTATTGAAGTATGAATGTGTTATGCCCTAACGTGTTGGATGTGACATTTTCATTCCTTTGGAACGAGTTAAATCTTGGGACTCAATTATACTTGAAATAACCCTTTTTAGAGTTTTTTTAACCCCAAATATTTTCAAGTTTTCAACGTTAGGACGACATCAATCAATTTGGTACCAATTTTGGGCGTTGCAAGGGTGCTAATCCTTCCTTGCACGTAACCGATTCCCGAACCCGTTTCCTCAAATTTTCGTAGACCAAAAATGCCGTTTTAGCAAATCAAAAATGTTTTATTGGAACAAAGGTGACCCGATCACACCAAACTGATCGGTGGCGACTCCTTGTTTTAAAAGTCGATTCCCGTTTTAAAAAAAAAATGGTTACGACAGCATGGGTTGGGAAAATTGATGAAGAGAAGAAAGGCCTGTTGCCAAAAATCTAGTTCGGTGGTTTAACCACAATTTTTAAAATGGCTTTATGCCTGCGATTGGTGTGTTGGCGGGGTGGGTTGACTTGATCCCTACAGGTGTGATGGTTGGTACGGGTGGTGTGTAGCGGATGGAAATTAGGCTTGGTTGGGAATTGCATATCACATGCATTTTTATATTTATTTATATAATGTACATTTGTAAATGGGCTCAAGCCCAAATATATGTTTATATGGTTATGGCCCAGTGGACACGGTAAGTGGGTTACACACTGAGTTCTAAGTAACTCACCCCGTTTTCTTACCCTTCTCAGGTAATGACAATTGATGGAGGCTTGGGCCAGGGATGACTTCGTGTGGAGGCCATACTACGAATGATGAGTTGTAAAAACTTTGAACTTCTTTTAAGTATTTTTAATTAAGTACTATTTCAATTGCGATGTAATAAGGCCTCTGGTATTATTTTTATGGATTTTTATGCGTGGATGGATTTTAATATGTTTTAATTACTTAAATGGGGTTGTTAAATTTTTATAAACTTGCGTATAAAAAGGGGATTTTTCTTAAATATCACTTACTCGTAAAATTTTGTGAAAACTCTTTTATAAATTTACTTCAAACAATTATTAAAGTTTTAACCAAATATTTCTCTGAAAATCAAATTGTAAACTCTTATGTTTTAAAAATCATGGTTTTCAAATAAATCTCGATTTTTGATAAACTCAAACTTCAAAATCGTTTTGAAGAATTGTTTTCATTAAAAGCATTGATGGCTAGACGTAAGTTTGAATTGTGTGGCATGCCAAGTCTGGTCTTAAGGCATAGGCCGGGTTCGGGGTGTTACATTTTGTGGTATCAGAGCCAGTTTCAAAACTCGGCTGTGGTTTGGGTTCAACAACAAATTTTGTTTAAAAACTGTTTAAATTTCTAGATTTTATGTGTTAAAGGTAGTATGGCACCACGAGCATCCGGCACCAAGTCAAGTAAGTATTTGTATATTAAATATTTATTATTGTGAAATGACCATAGGAACACACTAGAACTTCTAGTTTTAGATGTTGAAAACGGTATAGATTGGGACTATAGGAAGTGATTGCAAAAACAAACTTACCTCTTATATCTCATAAAATATCGTTAATAAATGCTGAAATAGTATACTGATTCATAAAACTTGTAATCAGATTAAACTGAAATACCCAATATGAGCACTAGAGGACGTGGACGTGGTAGACGTGGCCGTGGTAGAGGCCGAGGTGCTAGGGTGGCGTCTGAAGCGTCGGGTCTTATGCCGGAAATGGATGCACCTGTCACCTAAGAGTGAGACTGGATCTCATGATCCTACGAGAGAGGATAATGCTTTGACTCAAGCAATGTTACGTGTCCTAGAGAGGGTTGCTGGGACTAGAACTGGTCCAGCAGTTCGTGGTTCAATATCGGAACGACTTAAGTCAAGTGGTGCCGAGGTTTTTAGAGGTGTCTCCGGTATAGCTCCGAATGTTGCAGAATATTGGCTCGAGATTGTAGAACAAATTATGGATGATCTGGAGTGCACCATTGAGCAGAAACTGAGAGGAGCCGTGTCCTTATTAAGGGACGAGGCGTATCAGTGGTGGCTTACTGTTCGAGAAGGCACCGAGGCTGCATTGGTTACTTGGGATTTCTTTAAAGCTGCTTTTCAAGGGAAGTACGTCGGGACAAGTTATGTAGATGCCCGGAGGAAGGAATTCCTGAATTTGGTTCAAGGAAGTAAGACGGTGGCGGCTTACGAGGCAGAATTTCTTCGCTTGAGCCGTTATGCTCGAACAATAGCACCGACTGATCATGAGCGCTGTGTACGCTTTGAAGATGGGTCGAATGATAAGTTGTGGGTACTGATAGCCCCACAACAAGTACGAAATTTTACCTCGCTTGTAGAGAAAGCCAAGATAGCCGAAGAGGCTAAGAACTCAGAACGCTAGAACCGGGAAAGAGACAGAGGCAAGAGGGATTTTAAGCACTCAGGTTCTTCTAAAAGGTTTCAGAAAAGGCCACGGAATGACGAGCCAGCTCAAGCTAGAGCACCTGTGACTATCAATCAGAGTCGAGACTGTGCCGACTGTGGGAAGCGACACCCCGGGGAATGCTGGAGGAAAACAGGTGCCTGTTATAAATGTGGTTCCAAGGATCATCAGTATAAGAATTGCCCTTGACGGACTGATATGACTCAGGAAGCTCGTAACCCTGATGCTCAGCTAGCTAGAGGCACTCAGCAGCCACCGAGAGGCCGTGGACCAGGTCGTGGTGGTAATGGTGTTGGACGTGGTCAAGGTGCACCGAGTCGAGGTAATGACTTTAGAGGTAACGCTGAAGCAAGACAACCGGGGTTGGTCTATGCGGTTAGGCATCGGGAAGATGGCGATGCACCTGATGTGATAACTGGTACGTTCTTCATCTTTGATGTACCTGTTACTGCTTTGATAGATATCGGGTCTACCCACTCGTATGTTGCTAGTGCCATATCCGAAAACCTGAATATTAGATCTGAGATTACCGATAGAGAGATGACGGTACTTAGTCCTTTAAGATGGTCGGTAATTGTGAATAAACTGTTTAGAGACGTGCCCTTAGAAATCCAAAGAGAAATATTTCTGGCGGATTTGATGGAATTGCCTTTTGGCGAGTTCGATCTTATTTTGGGAATGGATTGGTTGGTGAAGCACCGGGCGCAATTGGATTGTGCTGAAAAGCGGATGTTGATAAGAACTGTGGATGATGAGGAGGTAGTTATGATTGGTGAGCGAAGGAACTTTTTGGCAAATGTGGTATCTGTTTTGAAGGCAGAAAAGATGGTGCGGAAAGGGTATGGAGCATTCCTAGCCTTCATTAGTGCTTCGGATGCCAAGAAATTATCAGTGGAAGGTGTGAGAACTGTGAAAGAATTTCCAGATGTTTTTCCCGAAGAACTTCCGAATCTACCTCCAGATCGGGAAGTAGATTTTGGTATTGAGCTTTTGCCCGAAACGGCTCCGGTGTCCATTGCTCCTTATAGAATGGCGCCGAAGGAGTTAGTGGAGCTTAAAGCCCAGATTCAAGAATTGTTAGATCGGGGATTTATTCGACCGAGTGTGTCTCCGTGGGGAGCACCGGTTTTGTTCATTAAGAAGAAGGATGGGTCGATGCGTATGTGCATTGATTATAGGCAGTTGAATAAGATGACGATCAAGAATAGGTATCCATTGCCGAGAATTGACGACCTGTTTGATCAATTGAGAGGAGCTTTAGTTTTCTCCAAGATTGATTTGAGATCGGGTTATCATCAACTCAAGGTGAAAGAGGCGGACATTCATAAGACGGCATTCCGAACTTGTTATGGACATTATGAGTTTTTGGTAATGCCGTTTGGTTTGACCAATGCACTAGCTGCATTTATGGACATGATGAACTGAGTCTTTCAACCCTATCTAGACCGGTTCGTAGTGGTGTTCATAGATGATAGCTTGGTATATTCGAGGAATGAAGAAGAGCATGACTCACATTTGCGCATTGTGTTACAAATTTTGCGGGATAGGCAACTTTATGCCAAATTCAGTAAATACGAATTTTGGTTGAAGGAAATGACTTTCTTGGGGCATGTGGTGTCAGCCAAAGGAATAAGAGTTGATCCTCGGAAGGTAGAGGCTGTGTTGGATTAGAAGCCACCGAAGTCAGTGGCTGAGATTCGGAGTTTCTTGGGATTGGCTGGTTACTATAGACGCTTTGTTGAGGGGTTTTCGTTGATTGCTGCACCCCTAACTAAGTTGTTGTGAAAGGGAGTACCGTATGTGTGGACCGATAAACAATAAGAAAGTTTCGAGAAACTGAAGAAGATTTTGACGGAAGCGCCAGTACTGATTCAAACTGAGGCTGGAAAAGAGTTTACCGTTTACTGTGATGCGTCACATACGGGTTTAGAATGTGTACTGATGCAAAGTGGGAAGGTGGTGGCTTATGCTTCTCGTCAGTTGAGGCCGCATGAAGCCAACTATCCTACTCATGACTTGGAATTGGCTGCGGTAGTTTTTGCTTTAAAGATTTGGAGGCACTACCTTTATGGTGAGAAGTCGATCATTTATACGGACCATAAGAGTCTTAAGTACCTTCTTACCCAAAAGGAGTTGAACTTGAGACAACGGAGATGGGTGGAGTTGTTAAAGGATTATGATTTCTCAATCGAGTACCATCCTAGAAAGGCTAACGTTGTGGCGGATGCGCTGAGTCGTAAGGTTGTATCGGAGTTGAGGGCAATTTTTGCTCATCTCAGTTTGTATGAGGATGGCAGTCTGCTAGCGGAACTTCAAGTGAAGCCATTGTGGTTAGAGCAAATCAAGAAAAAGCAGTTATCGGATGAAAAGTTGGGTCCTTTGATACAGCAAGTTGAAAGTGGTTTTATAGGGGACTTTGGATTGAACAAGGATGGTGTGCTGTGTTTTCGTGGAAGAGTTTGTATGCCCATGGATTCGGATGTAAGACAGATGATTCTTCGAGAGGCGCATAGTAGCCCTTATGCTATGCACCCCGGAGGAAATAGGATGTATCGGGATCTCCGTGAGCAGTATTGATGGCCAAGGTTAAAGCGGGAGGTTACTGATTTTGTGGGCAAGTGATTGACTTGTCAACAAGTGAAGGCAGAACATCAATTACCATCGGGTTTATTGTAACCGGTAAAGATTCCTCTATGGAAATGGGAGCGTATAACAATGAACTTCGTTAGTGGGTTACCCTTAACACCTACTAAGAAAGATTCTGTTTGGGTGGTAGTTGATCGATTAACGAAGATTGCTCATTTTCTACCAGTTCGTACGGATTACTCGCTGCAGAAGTTGGCTAAGCTGTATGTATCTGAGATCGTGAGGTTGCATGGGGTACCAGTGTCTATCATATCGGACAGGGATCCCAGGTTTACATCACAGTTTTGGAAAGCTCTACATGAGGCTTTGGGAACAAAGTTAAACTTTAGTACGGCTTTTCATCCTCAGTCAGATGGTCAGTCAAAAAGAGTAATCCAGATTTTGGAAGACATGTTAAAAGGTTGCGTGATTGACTTCAGAGGTAGTTGGGAGGATTTTCTACCGTTGGCTGAGTTCGCGTATAATAATAGTTACCAATCCAGTATCCAAATGGCACCCTATGAAGTGTTATATGGTTGTAGGTGTCGTACTCCTACTTGTTGGACTGAATTGGGGGAACGACAGTTGTTGGGTCCTGAGTTGATATCTGAGACAGAAGAAAAGGTAAAGGTGATTCGAGCGCGGTTAAAGGAAGCTTCGGATTGACAAAAGTCGTATGCGGATCTGAAGCGTAAGGGTATTGAATTTGCGGTGGGAGATCAGGTCTTTCTGAAAGTCTCACCTTGGAAGAAGATTTTCAGATTTGGAAGGAAGGGCAAGTTAAGTCCTAGATTCATTGGACCGTACCGTGTGTTGAAGCGTGTAGGACCAGTGGCCTATCAGCTTGAATTACCTTCGGAGTTGAGTCAGATTCATAGTGTTTTCCATGTCTCTATGTTGAGGCGTTATCGATCGGATCCGTCCCATATTGTACCAGTAGCAGAAATTGAGATAAGACCTGATTTGTCATTCGAGGAGGAACCGGTACAAATTCTAGATCGGGACGTTAAGGTACTGAGAAGGAAGACTGTACCGTTAGTCAAGGTTTTATGGCGCAATCACGGAGCGCAGGAAGCTACGTGGGAGCCTGAGGACACAATTCGGCAGCAATATCCTCATCTCTTTTAATGATGTAAATTTCGAGGACGAAATTTTCTTTTAGGGGGGTAGAACTATAACATCTTAAAAATAAGGGTTCTGTATTTTTGCACTATTTCTTGTGTTTAGGGGTTTTGGAGAGGTTCGGGGTCAAGCCAGAACCTTGGTGAAATTTTGGACTCTTTAAAGATAGAATCGAATCCCATAATTCCATTTTTTGGCCCAATATGGGAGTATGGACAAGGTGTTGCCGTCCATTCCACTATCCCATAAGCAAATAATTTAAGCATTCCATTAATTTTTCCTCCATGATTAAAAGATTAGATTAGCTTACTAATCTATTTATTCTTATTTTTAATTCCATGCTTTCTATCCTCCATTGCCGTGGCTGTACTTCTAGAAGATTAAAATTCAAACTTCCATATTGCTTTGTCATCCCACTCATGCATTTTTAAAGGAATTAAAAAAAAAATTTATCCATGACTCATATTGCATTGTCGTCCACTCCATGATGCTTTATCTTCAATTTTTTTCTTTCCTTCCACTATTCTCATGATTGTATATTCCCATTGCCGTCCATATGCTCCATATGTCTTATATTTTTAATACTAATCTTGTTCCCCAAGTCCACTTACTCATGCCTTCCAACAACACCAACCTTCCAAGCATTTTCCAACCGTCCATTGTATGCACCTATACAAGTAATATATTAGCCCATTAATTTTAAGTTTAGCTATTTTAAATTCCAGCACTTAGGACATTATTAACAAAGAAGACAAAATTATTAAAAGTGTGTTGAAAAATTTTATAGGTCTTAGGCAATTATTTCACTTTATTTTTGGCATATTCGGTCATTAAGGGGGGGGAAGAGTGCCAATTTTTGCTAGTCCCCTTGAGTTCTTTTCTCTCATTTGGTTTCCCTATTTCCTCCATAACCGAACTTTCATCCCTTCTCTATTTCTTCTTCTCATTCGTATTAACACTCGATATATTCTACCTTCGGACATAGTGGTCAACGACGAGTGGTTCGTTAGGAAATCGAAATCAGGTGTGTAATCCCTTACTTTCCGAATACATGTTTGAAATGGGGTGTGTAATCTCATACCTCTCTAAATGTTTGCATGAAATGTTCTATGATTCGGTCGAAGGACTGAAAAGCCACAAACCAGCATCTATGGCCACTCGGGCGTACGTATGTTCGAAGTGGTAACCATATTTTGTAACAAAACAGTTTTGGTTAGCAGCAGTGACGTAATTTTGAAAAATCATCAAAAATAGTGGAAATTGAACTAGAAGGTGAAGGAGATATGGATTGAAAGGTAATTGAGTCTATTTTCTTATAAAAGAAACAGAGCAAGCAAAGGATTAGTATATTTTGAGATTTTTAGATTTTTGTGAGACTAGTTCAGAGTGATTTCGAGATCCCCTGCTCTGACTTGGATAAATCACTATAAATTGTAGAAAAATAATTACGGGACATGGTTTATATTATTAGAATCCTTAGTGAGTCTATTTTTATTTGGATCAAATGAAACCAATATTTGAGTTCTGTACAATAAGATATCTAAGATTTTATGAAGAGAGGGCAGAACTGTCAAATAGTGAAACAAGGGATACTTTGAAGAATAAACTGTACTAATTGGCTAAGCCAAAAATTCTGGAAAAATTACAGTAAGAAGTTATATGAGTCTAGTTTCAGGGAAAATTTACGGATCTAAATTTTGATTTTCCCAACTCGAGTTATAGTCAGTTTAGTCAGTACGACGCAGATGGACAGTTTTGATTTTTATGCCCCAAATTAGTAATTAAGTCTAGGTTGCGAAAATTTCCATCATACCCTTAGAGGGTAAATTACCGAATTACCCTTAGTGGGTACGATTACCGAATTATGAAAAAGCCCTTACGGGCCAAATTACGAAAATGCCCCCAATGGGCTGAATTACGAAATGTCCCTATGGACCGAATTACGAAAATACCCTTAATGGGCCAATTTGATAAATTGTTGTATGGGCCAATTTGATAATTTGCTATATGGGCCAAATGTGTTATTTGATAAATGGGCCATATTGATATGTGACAAATGGGCCAAAACTGCTAGATCGATATATGGGTCAAAACTGCTAGATCGATATATGGGCCTTTTGTTAAAATTCATCATGTGAATGTATTGTTATGTTTTATATATATACATGATTGCATGAGTTGGGAAAATTGATGAAGAGAAGAAAGGCCTGTTGCCAAAAATCTAGTTCGGTGGTTTAACCACAATTTTTAAAATGGCTTTATGCCTGCGATTGGTGTGTTGGCGGGGTGGGTTGACTTGATCCCCACAGGTGTGATGGTTGGTACGGGTGGTGTGTAGCGGATGGAAATTAGGCTTGGTTGGGAATTGCATATCACATGCATTTTTATATTTGATTTATATAATGTACATTTGTAAATGGGCTCAAGCCCAAATATATGTTTATATGGTTATGGCCCAGTGGACACGGTAAGTGGGTTACACACTGAGTTCTAAGTAACTCACCCCGTTTTCTTACCCTTCTTAGGTAATGACAATTGATGGAGGCTTGGGCCAGGGATGACTTCGTGTGGAGGCCATACTACGAATGATGAGTTATAAAAACTTTGAACTTCTTTTAAGTATTTTTAATTAAGTACTATTTCAATTGCGATGTAATAAGGCCTCTGGTATTATTTTTTATGGATTTTTATGCATGGATGGATTTTAATATGTTTTAATTACTTAAATGGGGTTGTTAAATTTTTATAAATGTTTTTCTTAAACTTGCGTATAAAAAGGGGATTTTTCTTAAATATCACTTACTCGTAAAATTTTGTGAAAACTCTTTTATAAATTTATTTCAAACAATTATTAAAGTTTTAACCAAATATTTCTCTGAAAATCAAATTGTAAACTCTTATGTTTTAAAAATCATGGTTTTCAAATAAATCTCGATTTTTGATAAACTCAAACTTCAAAATCGTTTTGAAGAATTGTTTTCATTAAAAGCATTGATGGCTAGACGTAAGTTTGAATTGTGTGGCATGCCAAGTCTGATCTTAACGCATAGGCCGGGTTCGGGGTGTTACATATACAATAATTCTCCAAACTTTGTATTTATCTCAATTTAGTCCTAAAATCGAAACAAGTTTATTTTCCACAATTAAACTCAACACTAAGATGTCGAATTCATCTTCATCTATATACAACCCTCAAATAATGAAATTTTATAAAAATTTCAAGCCAGTTTCAACATATCATCAATTTAGTTCCTAAACTGAAAACTATTAATAATCACTTTACAAAATAGTCTTATTTCAAAATTAAGCTTCACACCAAGCATTTGTTTTACTGCAACTATGGGTACTTGCCGTACCTGTTGGATATTAAGGTAGATGAATATCTGTTTTGAGCTATTTCCCAATATTGGAATTCTGCATATAGTTGCTTTACTTTTGGAAGAGTTGATTTGGTACCTACGGTGGAGGAATATACAGCTCTATTGCGATGTCCTAGGATTTAAGTTGATAGAGCTTACTCGAGGGCTCCTAATATTCCAACCTTTGTGAGGAAACTGATAAATATTACGAGGATGAGCGAACAGTGGGTCACAGCCAGAATCAAGCAAAAAGGTGAGTATAAGTGCATTTCATGGAAAGCTTTGAAAGAATTGATTTTAGAGTATCCTGATATAAAAAAGAAAGTCGATGTTTTTGCTTTGAGTATATATGGATTAGTGATATTTCCTAGAGCATTGGGATATGTTGATGAAGCTGTCTCAGATCTTTTTAATCGTCTTGACAAACAAGTCACAAATGTTCCTGCAATCTTGGTAGAAATATTTCGGTCATTGAGTGCATGTAGGAGAGCTAGGGAAGGTAGATTCATAGGATGTGCACAGTTACTGTTGGCTTGGTTCCATAGTCATTTCTGGAAGGTGGATAGGGTTTCTTATCAAGTCTTCTCAGAAAATTATTCGCCGTTAAAAGAGATAGTGACTACACCAAGGAGAGACAACATATC
This sequence comes from Gossypium australe, assembly GCA_005393395.2. Classification (NCBI taxonomy): domain Eukaryota; kingdom Viridiplantae; phylum Streptophyta; class Magnoliopsida; order Malvales; family Malvaceae; genus Gossypium; species Gossypium australe. Next base: position 131,500,856 of record CM016614.1, read on the forward strand.
TAAAGAAAATTGGATAGCGCTTCTACGAAATCTCCGAGAAAAATATGTTGAATAGAGAGCTCCCTGGATGGTTCCTGATGAAGTTCTGTATCGGTGTGGGAGTTTTGATTGGGTCCCTCTACTTGGAATTTGGGGAGCCATTGGATACGTGCCTTTGCTTGTATTAAGGCAATTCAGATTGAGGCAGTTTGTACCGGCTACACACGGATTAGCTCAAAGTGAGTTTTCGTATAAAGGGGATAGTTACAAGAAAAGGGTTAATGAGATCTCTAGTGCTTGGAATCAGACCCATCGCATGAAGAGAGTGGACGTGAGCCCCATGACGACTCCAGAGTATAGTGGATGGTGGAGTAGAAGAGTTAATGACAATATCCTTGTTCCAAGTTCAGAAGACGCTCGATCGATCGAAAATTTTTTACAAGTGGTCCCATCGGAATTGGAGATGATAAAACAAGACTTCGAAAGGAGGAATTCAGAGCTCGGAAAGAGGATAAAGAAGTTGGAAGAAGAGAAGATATACTTGAAGCTAAATGTGGACGTGTAGAAATCAGAAGACGGGAAAGTAAGGAAGGAGAAAAGAAAGATCGAGATAGCTTGAAGATAGAGTATAAGAAGATGCGACTAACGATAAAGAACATTGGATTGGGGAAGACTTCTGAACAGTGACAACGAGAGGTCCAAGAATAAAAGGCCAAAGCTGACTATTGGAAGAGGAAATTTAAAGAAATGCAAGCGCAAAATGAGGCCCTAGAGAAGAGTTTGGCAGAAAGCTGAAGTGAAAAAAGAAGAATTAAAAGCTAGAATGGCTGAACTTGGACGGTCTTTTCATCACCATCGCAGCTGTAATTTCGCGATCGAGTTAAAGTCAAGCCTGAACAAGATCGAGGAAATGAAGGGTAAGATTGAAGAGTTAGAATCAGCATTGCACAGTTGTGAACTTCAGATCGAGCTCCTTGAAACAAGAGAAGGGCGTTGGAAGGAAGAGCTTCACCATTCTCAGGATCAAGTTAGAAGTTAAGACTACCTCATGGGTGAAGCAATAGTTCAGATTCGAGAGGTAGCTAATCATCTACAGATTTTGGCATCACAGGCTGATACGTTGAGCATGAAGTATAAGTTGCAGTCCGATCGTAGTCAAGAGCTAGCTTCCTTGCTTGGGAAAATCAAAACCTTAGGACTTAGGGTGAAAGCATATTTGTAATCCATTTTATGTAAAGGATTTTGTTTTCTAATAAAGTTTTCTAAAATGAAGTTGAATCAGAATCAATACCTCTTTACATTCATGCATTTGCATTACATAACATCATATGCATTGAAATCCATAGAGAGAGTCTAATTAGTTTAAATTATAGGAGAGAGAGAGAGAGAGAGAGAGAAAGAAAGAAAATCTAGAAGCTGAACACCCCTACAGTACACGTGCCAAATCAAGGAAAATGGATCAAAGAATGGAACAATTCCAAAGAGACATTCAAGACCAGATACAAGAGCAAATGACAAAACTCCAACAAGAGATGAGGGACCAGATGTTGAAGGCCCAAAGGAACATGATGGCCCAAATGGCCCAAATGCTGAGTGGGGCAACGGACAAGGGAAAGGGTCTCATAGTCAATGCTGAAGACAATGAGGATTTCCCTAGGGGATTCACTCTACAACACGTACAAACACAACCTGAGGAATATCCCAGGAGGCCAACTGTCACAATTAGGCCTCAGCAAGGGCAAGCTAACACTGGAGTGCCCATAAATTTTTAAGTTGGCGCAGGATCCAACCCAGGGGATAATCCGCTAATCCTGTTATCCCTGACCTAGACATGGCAGAGAGAGAGGTGATCAGAGATGAATCTGCAAGATAGTTGGAGGATCGGTGTAGATGGTTGTAGGAAAAATTCAAGGCTTTAAAAAATGCCGACCATCGCCATGGAATTGACGCAAAGGACCTAAGTTTGGTCCCAGATCTGGTGCTTCCTCATAAATTCAAGATGCCGGAATTTGAGAAGTACAATGGGGCTAGTTGCCCTGAAGCCCACATCACTATGTTCTGTAGGCGCATGACTGGTTATGTGAACAATAATCAACTTTTGATTCATTGTTTTCAAGATAGTTTAGTGGGGGAGGCATCCAGATGGTACAATCAACTCAGTCGCACTAACATTAGCTCCTGGAGGGACTTAGCTCAAGCCTTCATGAAGCAGTATAATCATGTCACAGACATGACGCCTGATAGAATCATGTTGCAAAACATGGAAAAGAAATCGAATGAGAGTTTCAGGCAATACGTGCAAAGATAGAGGGAAGTCGCCATGCAAGTTCAACCACCTCTCCTGGAAAAGGAAACCACCATGTTGTTTATCAACACTCTAAAGGCACCTTTTATCACCCATATGATAGGAAGCACCACCAAAAGCTTCGCAGATATAGTGATGGCAGGGGAAATGATAGAAAATGCCATAAGGGGTGGTAAAATTGAAGCAGGAGAAACTACTAGGAGATCAGCTCCTAGGAAAAAGGAAAATGAGGTGAACAATACGAGTACATACAACAAAGTGTACTCAAAAGCAGTTACTGTTAACAGCCGAAAGTAGTTACTGCTGGGCAACAAGGGTTGACAAGACAAGAATCAGGCCCTAGACAAAATTCTGAAAAGCTCAAATTTACGCCAATCCCAATGACGTATAAGGAGCTATATTAAAGTTTGTTCGAGGCACATGTAGTGTCCTCATACTATGTACAGCCTTTACAACCCTCATATCCTAAATGGTATGACTCAAATGTTCATTGTGATTATCACGCGGGAATATCGAGACATTCCATAGAAAACTGCGTTGTCTTCAAAAAGGTAGTTGAGAGGTTCATCAAAATGGGGATTGTCAAGTTTGATGATACACCTAGTGCAGAGAACCCGTTGCCCAACCATGGAGATAATTGGGTAAATGCGATTGGGGAAAATGTTATGAGACAGATTAAAGGAGGTGTCTTAGAAGTAAAAACTCCGTTGAGAATAGTGTGGAAGGAAATGCTAAGAAGAGGACTGATAAAATCAAGTCTCGAGGAAGGAGATAAAGAACCAAGGAACTACTGTGAGTTCCACAAAGCTGAAGGACATGAGATCTAGGAATGTGCTAAGTTCTGACTATTGGTACAAAGCCTTATGAACAATAAGAAGCTGGAGTTTTACGAAAAAGGTTCAGATGGAGGAAACATACATGCAACTGAAGGAGAGTTGGCAACTCAAAAAGTCAATTATCTGAGGATCGTTATTTCCTGGCCAAGAAGTACAGAAGGCGGAGTACAAATCGCGCCTAAAGTCGTAATCCAGATACCTGTGTCCTTTCCTTACAAGGATAACAAAATGGTACCATGGAATTACAATTGTAACATGACGACACCGGGAGTAGAAAACTCAGCTAGCACTTCCAAAGAGGTCCAAAGAGAGGGATTCTACACACGAAATGGGAGGCGTTACGACTCGGTAAACGTCAGAATGGAGCCACTAAAATCAAAGAATGTGCCAGTTGAACCAGAAAAAGGACTTGATACCCTTATCAACATACCTGTAAAGGATAAAGAGGCTAGAGAGTTTTTAAAATTCCTAAAGTACAGTGAATACAGTGTTGTGGAGTAGCTGCGTAAGCAACCGGCTCGTATATCGGTGTTAGCCTTACTTTTAAGTTCGAAAGTTCATCGTCAAGCTTTGATGAAAGTGCTGAACGAGGCTTATGTTACTAAAGATGTATCTATCAATAAACTTGACCGATTAGTTAGTAACATAAGTGTTGACAACTTTATTTCCTTCAGTGACGATGAAATTCCATCTGGAGGAATGGGATCGACCAAGGCCCTACTCGTTGCAAAGGATATACTCTACCGAGCGTGCTGATTGATAATGGATCAACCTTAAATGTCTTACCATTGTCGACACTGAAGAGGTTGCCAATAGATAGTTCTCACATGAAGACGTGCCAGAACATAGTGAGAGCGTTTGACGGTACCGAGAGAAGGGCGATGGGGAGAATTGACATACCGTTGTAGATTGGGCCAAACACATATGAGGTGGACTTTCTGGTGATGGATATAAAGCCCTCGTACAACTGCTTGCTAGGAAGGCCCTGGATTCATTCGGCAGGGGCAGTGCCCTCATCCCTTCATCAAAAACTGAAACTGGTGACATATGGTCGACTAGTCACTATAAATGTGGAGGAAGACATTATAGCGACTGTTACCAATGATGCGCCATATGTAGAGACAAATGAAGAGGCCATTTAATGTTCTTTTTGGTCTCTAGAGTTCGTCAACGCAACATTTATCTCGGAAGGAAATGAACTCCCAATGCCTAAGATATCCAAGACCACGAGGATAGGCTTACAGATGATTGTGGGGAAATGAGCCCTACCAGATAAAGGACTAGGCAGACACCTCCAAGGGGAAGTTAGAGTGTCGATGCTGAAAGAGAAGAGAGATCGTTTTGGCTTGGGTTTTAAGCCAGATGCTAAAATAAAGAGAAAGGAAATAGAGAAAAAGAAAGAAAGAAGAAGGGCACGCTTGAATGGAGAAAAAATCCAATGGGAACCGATGACATTCCCCTATATATCCCATACATTTGTATCCGGAGGGGTAATTCACCCTGAGAGAGGGTTTTTGGAAAGTCCTCAGGTCAATGCCATACATGAGGAAGGAATCGAACAAAGAAACCTGTTGGGCATTCGCCCTTATGAACCTAGAAGCGTTTTGAACAACTGGACTGTAGAGGAGCTTCCTATAGTTTTTAGAAATTATACAGAGTAATGTTCAGAACGCTCTTATTGTTTTTTAGTTTAAGAAAAATAAGATTTCTTTTGTGAAATAGGCTCATGTTCAGAAATTGTTGTTTTAATAAAATACATTTTTGATAATTAACTTGAGCAAATATTCTTTCATTTGTCCTCGAATTCATTTGTTCTTCGTACATTCTTTGGTACCCATCATAGGTCTCTAGATATCAATAATGTGAGCAACGATAATACAGATCTAGAGGTCCACTTTGAGCAGGATATGTGTTTAGAGGAATCTCAGAATTTTGAAGGTGACCGAGATTGTGATTTATCTCCAGATTTGTTAAGAATGGTAAAACAAGAGGAGAAACAAACCTTACCCCATAACGAGGAGGTACAGAACATAGCCTTGGAAGAAGGAAAGGTCATGAAAATTGGGACGCGCATAACTGAGGAGACAAAACAAGACCTTGTTGGGTTACTACGGAAATTCAAGGATGTCTTTGCATGGTAGTACCAAGATATGCCTGGGCTAAGTACCGACATCGTAGTACATCGCCTCCCATAAAAGAAAAGTGCAAACCAGTTCAGCAAAAGCTACGAAGGATGAGGTCTGACGTAGTGTTGAAAATAAAAGAAGATGTCCAGAAACAGTTTGATGCTGGTTTTCTACAAGTGGTCAAGTACTCAGAATGGGTTGCCAACATTGTTCCTGTCCCCAAGAAAAAAGGAAAGGTCTGGATGTGTGTGGACTATAGGGATTTAAATAAAGCCAACCCAAAGGATAATTTCCCTTTGCCGCATATCGACACATTGGTGGATAATACGGCAGGATTTTAATTATTTTCCTTCATGGATGGCTTTTCAGGATACAATCAGATAAAGATGCATCATGAGGATATGGGGAAAACTACCTTCATAACACTATGGGGTACCTTTTGCTATAAAGTAATGCCATTCGGACTTAAGAATGCTGGGGCAACATATCAAAAGGCCATGGTAACATTGTTCCACGACATGATGCATAAAGAGATCGAAGTATATGTTGATAACATGACCGCCAAATCTCGAACAGAAAAGGAACACATTGAGGTTTTGAAAAAGCTGTTTCTAAGGTTGAGAAAATTTCAATTAAAGCTCAACCCGGTAAAGTGTACTTTTGGAGCTCGGTCAGGAAAACTACTAGGTTTTGTGGTCAGTGAGAAAGGAATCGAAGTTGACTCAAACAAGGTTAAAGCTATACAAGAATTGCCTTCACCGCGCACTCAGAAGGAAGTCCGAGGTTTTCTTGGAAGGTTAAATTACATTGCTCGGTTTATTTTACAATTAACCGAGAAATGTGATCCCATATTTCATTTTCTCAAGAAACACGATTAAGGTGTATGGGACGATAAATGTTAGAGAGCTTTTGACAAAGTCAAACAATATCTGTGAAACGCACCAGTACTGTCTCCGCCTAATCCAGACAAACCATTGATACTATATTTGTCAGTGTTCAATAATTCCATGGGATGTGTGCTTGGTCAACACGATGAGTCAGGGAGAAAAGAAAAGGCGATATACTATCTCAGTAAAAAGTTCATTGATTGTGAAATGAGGTATTCGTCGATCGAGAAATTATGTTGCGCCTTGATTTGGACAACTCGGAGATTGAGGCAGTATATGTTATATCATACAACCTGGTTGATTTCGAAGCTTGATCCATTAAAGTATATGATGGAGTCCACTGCTTTGAATGAAAGGATGACTAGGTGGCAGATTTTGCTATCTGAATTCGATATAGTCTATGTGAACCAACAGGCTATAAAAGGAAGCGCAGTAGCAAAATTTTTGGCTAGCAGAGCTTTGGAGGATTATGAACCTTTGAGCTTTGATATCCGAAATGAGAAGCTAATGTATGTGGCATATACTGAAGATTGTCCGTGGAAGCTAAACTTTGATGGAGCATCGAATGCTGTGGGAAATGGAATTGGGACAATCTTGGTATCCCCTAATGGTGATCATTACCCATTCACATGCAAACTGGATTTTGATTGCACGAACAACATGGCGGAATATGAAGTATGCATCATGGGACTTCGAGCAGCCTTAGAACATAAGATCAGAGTGCAAGAAGTATATGGAAATTCTGCCTTAGTAATCTACCAGCTTAAAGGAGAATGGGAGACAAGAGATCCCAAACTAATTGACTACCGAAAAATAGTTCTGGGATTAATTGAGGAGTTTGATAACATTACTTTCAATTATCTCCAACGCGATGAAAACCATATGGCGGATGCTTTGGCGACCTTGGCTTCTATGATCAAAGTAAACAGACCAGAAGATATGAGACCTATTCAGATGAGTATCTTTAAGGTTCCAGCTCATTGTTATGACATAGAAAAGGAGGAAAGAGATGACCACCCTTGGTATCGGGATATATTACGATACGTAAAAAACCGTGAATACCAGGAACATGCCACTGAGAACGAGAAAAGGACATTAAGAAGATTAGCCTCTGACTATGTTTTAGACGGGGATATCTTGTACAAAAAGTGAAAAGATCAAGTACTGTTGAGGTGCGTTGATGTAGTTGAAGCTAGGAAAATCCTGGAGGAAGTTCATGAGGGCATTTGTGGAACACACGCTAATGGATTCATAATGGCCAGACAGATAATGAGATTTGGATATTATTGGTCCACTATGGAAGGAGATTGTATCAGCTATGCCAAGAGATGTCATAAATGTCAGATTTATGGAGACAAAATTCATGTGCATCCGTCACATTTGCATGTTATGACTTCCCCATGGCTATTTTCCATGTCGGGCATGGATGTTATCGGACCAATCTCACCAAAAACTTCTAATGAACATCGATTCATCTTCGTGGTAATTGACTACTTCACGAAATGGGTAGAGGCTGCTTCTTATGCTAGCGTTACTAAGTCAGCAGTCAGTCGGTTCTTGAAGAAGGAGATTATTTGTCGATATGGAATGCCCGAAAGGATCATATCAGACAACGCACTGAACTTAAACAACAGTACGATAGCAGAGGTTTGTAGCCAATTTGGGATCAAATACCACAACAGGTCTCCATATCGTCCAAAAATGAATGGGGCAGTGGAAGCGACCAACAAAAATATCAAGAAGATAGTAGGGAAGATGACTGAGACCTATAAGGATTGGCCTGAGAAGCTACCGTTTGCACTCTATGCTTATCAAACGTCCATTAGAACCTCTACTAGGGCAACGCCTTTTTCGTTAGTCTATGGAATGGAGGCTGTTCTACCCATTGAAGTGGAAATTCCTTCTCTTTGAGTGTTGTCAGAAATAAAGCTGGATGAAGCTGAATAGATCCAGGCTCGGTATGATCAGTTCAACTTAATTGAAGGAAAGAGGCTAAGAGCTATTCGTCACGGTCAGATGTACCAAAAACGAATGATGCAAGCCTATAATAAGAAAGTTTGCCTAAGAGAGTTTCATGAAGCGGACCTTGTATTAAAAAAGATCCTTCCCATACAAAAGGATTTCAGAGGAAAATGGATGCCGAGTTGGGAAGGACCATATGTGATGAAGAAGGCTTTCTTTGGAGGAGCACTGATCTTGACCGAAATGGATGGGAAGAGTTTACCCAACCCTGTGAACTCTGACTCAGTCAAAAAGTATTTTGCTTGAAAATGAGAAGAGGCTAAAGTAAAAACCCGCAAAAGGCGCCTTGAGACCAAAGGGGTTTTGAGTTGAAAACCCGAAAAGGGTGGCTCAAATTTTGAATGGACACGCAGTCATCTTGCTACACTTGAATCAACAATGAAATAAAGAATGTTGCATATCAGGGCATCAACAAAATACTTTGAGTCTTCTAAACACATGATTGAACTCAGTGCAGTCTTCATAAAAGTTTGTATATAGAAGCTCAATCGGCGATATCTAGGGCATCTAATTTGTGTCCTATTCATTTTACTATCTTGGGATTCTTTTTCTTCTCAAAGATATGTTCTCAGTTAATTTTCTTTGTATTTCTGATAATTTATTTAATTTCAACTCTTTTTGAGATCAATTTATTTGTTACCCATTATTCATAAATGTGCTGCATTGAAATAATGATTGACGAACTAATAATTTCACAAAAAGAAGTTCTACATATTACTTTGGAAATTTTTAGATAAGACAAGAAACCAAAACAGGACAATTGTTTAGAATTTCCATGTGCATAGAAATATTTGAGAAAGAAGAGTCTGGATAGAGACTATTTCTCTGAATTCTTGGTCCAATTGATAATTGGACAAAGTAAATGAGTTGATGCGATGGAAGTAAGTGATGTCATCAGGTCATTTGAGGGGTGGTATGATGAACTAAGAAACCCTAGATTGTGGTGGAATGGGTTAAAATAAACCCTATACCCTGAAAATTTCAGATAGGTCAGATTGAGAAGTTTTAATTCCCATTGTGGTAGCATGGTATCAGCCTTGCATTCTCAATATTCAAGCGGAGATTGACTCAGAAATTACATTGGGGCAAGTTTGTTGAGTAGAACATGTTCGATGAACAAGAATGAAGAACAAATGAGTGATAACACCTAGTGTAGGAATCATACTCATAACATTTTTGTAGCATAGCAAATTACATTAGGAGCATTTGATTCATTCTGATCATTGCATCCTAATCCTTTAAAAGGAATCATTTTCATGACATGTTACATGTAGCTAGAAGTATTTGATTCATTCTGATCATAGCATCTTAGTCATGTGACATAAGCATACGAAACCGAGTCTACAGGACATATCCCTCAGTGGATGGTGTAGCAACATCGGTGAATTCGTAGATCTTATCTTCCTGAAGTTGCAGGAAGCAGATCAAAAGGCACATTTCAGCCTTATCTCCCTGAAGTTGCAGTGGAGTAGACTGAAGACAGAAGATCTTATCTTCCTGAAGTTGCAGGAAGCAGATCAAAAAGTACTTTCAGCCTTATCTCCCTGAAGTTACAGTGGAGTAGACTGAAGACAGAAGATCTTATCTTCCTGAAGTTGTAGGAAGTAGATCAAAAAGCACTTTCAGCCTTATTTCCTTGCAGTTGCAGTGGAGTAGACTGAAGAAAGAATATCTTATCTTCCTAAAGTTGCAGGAAGCATATCAAAAGTACTTTCAACCTTGTCTTCTTGAAGTTGCAGCGGAGTAGACTGAAGACAGAAGATCTTATCTTCCTGAAGTTGCAGGAAGCAGTTCAAAAGAACTTTCAGCCTTATCTCTCTAAAATTGTAGTGGAGTAGACTGAAGACAACAGATCTCATCTTCCTGAAGTTGTAGGAAGCAGATCAAAAGACACTTTCAGCCTTGTCTCCCTGAAGTTGCAGTGGAGTAGACTAAGAATAAAAGATCTTATCTTCCTGAAGTTGTAGGAAGCAAATCAAAAGAACTTTCAGCCTTATCTCCCTGAAATTGCAGTGGAGTAGACTGAAGACAACAGATCTCATCTTCCTGAAGTTGCAGGAAGCAGATCGAGGATATTTTCAGCCTTGTTTCCCCAACGTTGCAGTATACTAAAGACAGCAGATCTTGTCTTCTTGAATTTGCAGGAAGCGGATCAAAGTTTTGGTCTCCACTGAGCAGGAGTGGAGCAGATTAAAGATACCACCCATTTCACAAGATCGGGCAAAATGGGCCTTTGTATCGTTTTTGCTCTATTCCCGTTACACGACAATGAGCAAAGAGGGGTAGCTGTAGAAGCCCATTTGTGCCCAGGCCCTTGTAAATAAAAAAAAAAACCAGTGTTTTTAAACAGTCCAGTTACACTAACCCAAACTGACCCACTACCCAATTAGTCCAACAGACTTCAACCCAATACCTAAAACCCAAAAATCGTTACGCCCACCATCCAAACAGACCCAAACTAAACCTAGTGACCCAAAACACTACCCAAATACACACGGCCCAAAAAGGCCCAATTCTTAACAGCCTTCAGTGGCTTAGGGTTTCTGGGAAACCCTAGGCACCGCAATCAAGAGTCCAGCGCAAGCCTCGCGCCCAGGCCAACAGTCGCACCGCACTCCTCGTACCCGCGCCAAGCCTTCGGTCGCACCACGATTTGCACCCGAATCGCGCCATTATCGCCTGATTCTCCGTTGCTTGCCTGCACGAAAGGAAAGAGAATCGACAGCAAACATGGCAACCTTTTTTTTCTTTTTTCTTTTTGTTTAGTTCAAAGGCTATAAAAGCCTTACAAAGATTTGTAACAAGGGGTACTGATACAGAGATAAAAAAAAAAACACAAATACAGAGATATACAGACACAAACAAAAATACAAAAAATATATTCAGGATATAATACGCAGTTTTTTGAGGTGATTTTTGATTTTATTCGCATCATTCAATACATGCATTTTTATATATAAAATAGTTTAAGAAAAAATAAAAGGAGCAAGTTTACCTTTCGAGACTGAGGTTTTTAACCTCCGGCCACCGTCAGTGGTGGCGCGTGTTGAGGCATGTGTGACGGCCCTCCATCGGAGCCCTGGCCGAAGGCTGAAGGCTAGAGAGAATCTGGGGGGGTTGTTTTCTGATTTTTTTAAAACGAATGTTAAATGACCTTTTTTAACTGATTTTTATTTATATAGTAATAATGAAACGACGTCGTTTTTTAATCAAATAAGCATAAAGCGGCGTCGTTCAGGGCTAAGGATCCGTGCGTTGACCCGAAAACCCGTGGAGGATCCGCGTGTTTTGTTAAATGGTCTAATTGCTTTTTTGATTCTTCCGAAATTTTAATATTTTTAGTTTAGTTCAAATTAAATTTTTATTTTTTATTAAATTAGCCCTAAAATTCGTTTTTGTTCCAATTTAGTCCCTCTGTCTGCATTAAGGGCCAAATTCATTACGACACCGTTTTGGAAAAAGGCATAATTGCCCAATGAATCCCTGTGGTTTAACGCGCGTTTTGGTTCAGTCCTTCTAATCTATTTTAATTGCTATTTAATCCCTGTCATTTAAAAATCTTTTTATTTTATTCCATTTTAAATTATTTTAATATTGTATTAAAATTATTTTGTTATATTAAATATTCTATATTATTTTCTTTATTATTAGTATATTAATTTATTAATAGTATAAGATTTGTATATATATATGTATATTTTATTATCTTATCTGTTTAACATTATTTTATAATATATTATTTGTAATTTATTCATAAGTTATCATATTATATTTTTAAAATCTTATATATATATATATATATTATATAATACTATATTAATGTCACATGAAATCTTATTTTTGTATAAAATTTATTTATATTTTATAACATGTTTCACTTATATTATTTATATTATATTTTTAAATATCTTTATTCAAAATTATTATATATTATTTATTATGTATTATCTTTTATATGTATTAAATTATATATTTATTATACTATTTTATAAATTTTTATATTGTTATACATATTAATTTTTTTTTAAAAAATTATCATTTTTTCTTTATTTTGTTTTGTTATAATAATTATTTGGAGTTTAAATATATCTTCCCATTTTTCGTTTAATTTCGTTATTTCGTGAAAATTTCAATTATTGCTATTTATTTTATATTACATGTTTATTTATTTATATTCTTTAGATCATTTATTATTGTTTAGCATAGTTCATTATATTTATGTTGTATTATTCTTTTATTATTTATTGTTAGATAATTTGTAATTATGAAGAATTGCTATTAAATATGTAGATTGTATACTCAAATCATTGTTTTCTAAAAATACATTTTGAATTGATGCATTTTATTCAAATAAGTTTTAAAAAAAAATATGGTGATATATGATATTTGGGGACTTCGAGAAGAATTGTGCCCTAACTTACTAGGTTTCGATTTTTCTCGTGGAACTTAAGGTATTAGATGTCCCTTCTCTTCTAAAACCGAAACTTACAAATTTTAAATAAAAAAAACCTATTCTTGGGAATTCAAAACGTTGTGTCCTAACTTACTGGATATGATGTTTTGTGTCTCGAGGTAGGGATTTTCTAAAATGAAGACGTGCCTAGTTTCGAAGTCATGAGATGCTATATCCTAACTTACTGGATATGGTGTTTTATTTCTTTGAGATAGGTAAGTCTGGGTTTTTTTTTTCTCCAAATAAAAGGACCATTTTCTAAAATTTTTTAAAGTTTCAACATTAGGACATGATTTTATCGATTAGGTACCAATTTTGGGCGTTATGAGGGTGCTAATCATTCCTCATACGTAACTGACTTCCGAACCCATTTTTGTTTTTCGTGGACCAAAATCATGTATTTTGAAATAAAGCGTTTTTTAAGGTGATCCAATCACACCTAAGTAAAAAGGGATTGGTGGCGACTCCCATTTTGGTTTTTAAAAGTCGATCCCTGTTTTTAAAATCAAATTTTAAATGGTTTCGACAGTGGCCTTCATTTTAATTTGTCTCCCTAAATTTTTAAATATTCTAATCACATGTTTAAATTATTGATTTTATATCAATTACTTCATTTAATTATTAAAACGGTTAATTTAATTATTAAATGACATATCAAATATTATGTAACATAATTTAAAATGAAGAATTTAGATAAAGTAAAATGTTACCACATAACTTTCAAAAGTAAAAACAAAAAATAAAATAAAGTTGAGAAAAGAGAGAGTGATCGATAAAGGTTTGTAAAGTTTCGAATACCTAATAATCAAGATTTTTACATTTTTTTTTAATTTTCATTTTAAACTATGCCGCATAAGGCTTGACATCTCATTTAACTGTTAAATTAATGATTTTAGTAATGGAGGGACCATATTGATATAACATCGTTAGTTTAAGGATGTAATTAGAATATTTTAAAGATTTAAGAACCAATTTAAAATGAAAATTATAGTTTAGGGATGTATGGTGTAATTAACTCTAGTAAAAATTAATTTTAACTAATACCTAACTTAAAGAGATTATGGGTTGCATTTTGTCGGACCTATGTATTCTATTAACATGCATTATATTTGTTCAAGCCTAGCTTAACTTGAAATACGAGTCTTAATTTTTACTTAAATTTGTCTATATAACTAACTCAAATCTATTTTAGACAATTTGTATTATTATTTATTTAATATATATTAATTAATTATTTTTTTCATTTATTAAAATTTTAAACATAGACAAATTAATACATATTTTAATGTATATATTATAATATTATATATTTAATTTAATTTTTTTATAAATTATAAAAATAAAATAAAATAATATATTGTAAAATAGAAATCAAGTCAAGGTAACGTGATTCATATTTTAAACGAGTCTAATTCATTTGTCCATTGGACTTCGACAGATGTTTTGATATATTTTGTGTTGTAAAGCCCATAAGGATAAAAGCCCAAAATAGAGTTGAGCCCAAAATACAGACAATTTTGTCACTCACTACATTACCCATAGAAAAACCCTAGTTAGAGAATCGATATATTTGATAGAATTGAATTTGCTAGACGCCACAAGGATAGCCCTACAGCAGCAGCAGCAGAAGCAGAAGCAGAAGCAAAGGGTTTAGAGACGAAATGGCAGCGAAAAGGAAGACTCCCGTCAAGACCAGAAACCCAGATCTGATCCGTGGTGTGGGAAAGTATTCCAGGTCTAAGATGTACCACAAACGTGGCCTTTGGGCAATCAAGGCCAAAAATGGCGGTGCTTTCCCCCGCCATGATCCCAAACCTAAGGCCCCCGCTGCCGCTGAGAAACCTCCCAAGTTTTACCCGGCTGAGGATGTCAAGAAGCCTCTTCTTAACAAGCGCAAACCTAAACCCACCAAACTCAGGTTCTTCTTTTGAAAACCATTATTCGTTTATTTATAGATTTCTGAAGAAATGTTCCTTATTTTTGGGTTTTTAATTGCTTTTTTATTTCTTTAGAGCAAGCATTACACCAGGGACTGTGTTGATTTTGTTGGCTGGAAGGTTTATGGGGAAGAGAGTTGTTTTCTTGAAGCAACTTACTTCTGGGCTCCTTTTGGTCACCGGTGGGCATTACATATTTTACTGCTATCCTTTTTTCGTCATTGATTTGCTTACTGCTTGAAAATATTGGATGTATGATATATGTTATTTAATTGCGAGTTGGATGTATGAACATGTTTGTTAAAACCCTTGTTATTGATTTCTCCAGTATTACTTACATGGTTTCTCACTTGGTTTATTTTCTAGAAGCATTATGTTGCATTTCCATTTTGTGCTGGTTTTATTATATAGATGAGATTTGATGGTAACAAACCAATTTAACATTCAATATGCCCGAGATCTAGTGATGCTATCTTGAAATTTGATGCTTTTACTTGTTCGTTTTATGTATATAATGTAGTATCCGCATTTGTTGTCTGTTCGTCATAAGCTAGATTTTCTTTTTCATTCTATGGTTTGTTCGCTTGTTTTGATTAAATTTGGGAGTCTTAAACGATGGCAGGACCATTCAAGATCAACGGTGTTCCTTTAAGGCGCGTTAACCAATCCTATGTCATTTCTACTTCCACCAAGGTTGACATCTCAGGGGTTAACGTAGACAAGTTTGATGACAAGTACTTTGCCAAGGAAGTAGAGAAGAGGAAGAAGAAGACTGAGGGAGAGTTTTTCGAGGCTGAAAAAGAGGCAAGTTTGTTTTGGTTTGCATGTAATTATAGCTTAAGCTTGTCCTAATTGGATTCTTATATTTTAATGTGCTGATTGTCTTCTCTTTTACATTTCATCAAACAAAATTATAGGATAAGAAAAAATTGCCTGAAGACAAGAAAGAAGACCAGAAAGCAGTCGATGCCTCTTTGATAAAGTCCATTGAGGGAGTCCCAGACTTGAAGGCCTACCTCGCCGCAAGGTTTTCTCTCAAGTCTGGCATGAAACCGCACGAGCTTGTCTTCTAGAGGGTATTTTGCATTCCCTTATGTTGAAGGGATTTTACTTTTGAATTCTTTTGGTTTAGATTATCTATGGTTTTATTATGGGGTGCTATTGCTATATGTCCAGAACCTAAATTTTGGATAGTATCTTCTGTTATGCAAGAACTTAAAGTTTCCTTATTTGTTTGTCTTCTGTGCTCATATGATTGAAGCTTGTTCTATTTTAATGATGGCCGATGGGAACTCAGTTATCTCTACCTGAATAATTTTGAACACATTTAATCACTACCTTTTTTCAATCCTGATGGCTGCATCTTTAATCATGAAATGCTTGCATTTGAAATTTCTTTATCATCTAAAATTATGATTTGGGTCAAAAAAATTGATTTGGATTTGAAGATCTAAATTCTTTGTGTGGATAATAAATAAAAAAGTTGGACTTGAATTTGAGAAAATTCAAGTTCAACTTTAGAAGGGTTAAATTTTGGATTTCAAAATCTAAGATTGATTAATGAAAATGAGAATTTTTTTGTTCTCTCTTTGTTCACACTATTTTTCAAAACTCAATCAATAAATAACGTGACTTGTAAATATATATTCAAAATTAGATTGATAGGTGAAAATCATCGTTTCTCAATTTAATTAATTTGATTTATCTAATATGTTCAATTGACTAAATTATTAAAAGTAAAAATATATTTTAAAATAGAAAAAAATTAGTTCTATCGATTTGATCAGTCTAATCAGTTCATGAGTTAATCAATTCAGCCTTCCACTCTTAATTGGTACTTCGACCAATTCTCGTTGATTTGATTTTGAAAACAATGATAAACTTCATGCATTTAATTTAATACAATATAAATATTAAAAAAATTCATTTATACATAATTTCCATAATTTTAATTAATAAATCCCTTCCCTTTAATTTATAATTTCCATAATTAGGTCACTGGCTAGTTGTTCCAATTGATTCGATCAATTTATCCGGTTTGTTTAGTATGATTGGTTTGATCGGTCCATTTGGCCCTATTAAATAAAGCATTTAAAAATTCATAAAAAAAATTTGGTTCAATCGAGTCAATTGCCCAATCAACCGATCGATAGCGATTTTCAATTCAACCGGTCTAATGCTTTTCTCCAGACTGATACGCTGATCTGTCCCTAATAAACTGGTTTAAACAACAATGTTCAAAGTCCTCTTAAATAATTAAATTATTAAAAAAAATATTTTTAAGAGTTAGAATTAATTGAAATCTAAATCTAAATTTGAATTATACAAATAATAAATTTGAATTAATTCAAAATCTTAAATTTCAAATATTTTAATTCCCCAACAACATAAAATAATTAATTCATAACTCATAAATTTCAAAACTAAAATTCTAAAATCTAAATCCAAATTTAAAAACTAACCTTCTTGATCAATTTCAAGAACATAAAAAGCATGATCTTCTCACCAAGTAGCCTTCAATTGCAACTATGCCCTTCCTTTCAATAATTATATGCTCTTTATTGCCAATTTCCACTATTGAAAATACACTTAATTGACTTATTTTTATTATTTATTTTAATTAATTTTGAACATAAATTTTATTAATTTTGACATTAATTGATCATTTTTTTATGTAATTATTACAATTATTGATGTGTCGGAAAACAAATTTATATGTAAATTACATGGAAATTTTGACACAGAAACTCGAATTGACATACAAGACGTTTAGAATTTAGGATTATTTATTTTTATTAATATTTTTGTTAAAAAATATTTTGAGTAAATTACACTAACAATCACTCAACTTTGATGTCACTGACAAAACAATCAGTCTACTTTCAATTTAGTCACTCAACTTTCAAAAAATAACAAATCAGTCACTATTGTTATCGAGTTGACGTGGCTAGTTAAACTATTTACGGTGTAGCCTAGAGGCCCATATGTGCCAAGAATAGTTTGAACTGTAAACTGCCTTTAACCTCTTTAGATCATTTTTTGGGAACTTAATCAAATAGCTATTCAACATACAATATTGCCTGGAAGCATGTTTTAGATTGTCTTCGGTCAAAATTAACATTCCAACTTGAAGTTTTGGATTACTTATGTAACAACCCGATTTTGGGTCTAGTTAGAACAGTGGTTTCGATACCACAAATCTGACGCAGTAAAATTTATTTTTATTATATTTTTATGGTCTATAGTTTTATGGAATGATTTCGTGAAAATTTCGTTTGAAAATTTTGACGTTTGGGCACTCAATTTAGTTAAGGGGACTAAATTGCAAAAAGTGCAAAACTTGAATTCTATATGTTAAAGGTGACCAATTGCTATGAGATATTAAATTAGAGGTCCTTAGATGGTAATTAGACCATTGGTTAAGTTGGTGGACAAAAATGGACATGATTTAGGTGAAATTTGGGTGTTTTAAAGAAAGGGCATTTTGGTCATTTGGTAATTAAATGAATTAATAAGCAAAATAAAGCCAAAATCTTGTCCATCTTCTTCTCCCATGACTGAAATTCACTAAGGAAGACATAGCTACGATTTTTCCATCTTCCAAGCTCGATTGTAAGTTTGTTCTTATCCTGTTTTTAATGCTCTTTACATTTTTGTAGTCGTTGTAACCCGATCTATCTATTTCTACCACTAATTTCTAGGGTTTGACCCATGTTAGATATGGGTCTATTTTTTATGTTTAATGGTAGATAATGCAAATTTGATGTTGGATAAACAACTTTTACTAAGTGATTTTTGATGAAAGTATAAAAAAAGGACCTATTTGTAAAAGTTGTAAAATATGTAGTAGAAGTGTGATTTAATTAAAAATGTGGGCTTTTATGAGTATGAAAATGGTTCGGCTAGGCTTTGGTTTTGAAGAAATTGACTATATTTCATTTTACGAGCATAGGGACTAAAATGTAAAATGTTGAAAAGTTAGGCGCAAAAAGGTAATTTTTCTATAATGTGATTTTTGGGCTAAACTGATTAATGTGATTGTTAAATAAGTTAAATTTGATATTATAGATCAAGACAAACGAGGTTTGGACCTAGATCAGGGGAAAAACAAAGTGTTTGACGATTAGGTCCATTTTCACTATTTTTGTACTGAGGTAAGTTCATATGTTAATAATGCAATGTTATAATTGTACTTTAATGTTTTGATATTGCATGAACTGTATGATTGATTCTACGAGCATATCCGACAAAGTTCCGGTAAGAGAGAAATCCCGGTTGAACCTTAGGAATAGATTAGGATACAAGTGACATGTCACTAGGAACCCATGTGATTATGTGGTTATGTGACCCGGGTGCTAGTCCCGTACGTCCTATAGGTGGCTGGGTATACCGGTATATGTTGCGGATACCTGACTGCTTGTGTGAGCATCACCGCGTAGCTACATCTCGACTGACAGCTTGTGTGAGCAGGCCCATGGATAGCTCGAGAGCAAGCCTATATGTAACATCCCTTACTCGTATCCGACACCGGGATAGGATACGAGGCATTACCGGACTTACTCACAAATAAACATTCAAAACCGAGACATGAATTTCCACTCAAATTTAAAAATTTTCAAACACATTCATATTGTCCCTAAAACGAGCTTACGAGGCACAAAACATGCATCGAAAGTAGTTCGGGACTAAATCGAGAACTTTGGAAACTTTTGGAGTATTTAGAAAATTTTTCATGAAAAAGGGGTCACACGCCCGTGTGAGTTCGGGACACGCCCGTGTGACCCTATGACACGCCTGTGCTTCAGGCCGTATTCAAATTTAGGGAGCATTCTGTTTATGACGTCATCATCAAATTGAGGTCACACGGCCAAGTCACACGCCCGTGTACTTAGGCCGTGTGATCGATTAATTTTTTTTAATTTTTTCATAAAATAGGTGCAGGCTTCACACGGCAAAGCCACACGCCCGTGTTCGAGGTCGTGCCGCCCACACAGCTGAGACACACGCCCGTGTCTCTGCCCGTGTGCTCATTCATGAGCATTCTATTTTGCAACAATTAAGGTGCAGGGGACACACGGCCGAAAACACATGCCCGTGAGGCATACCATGTGTCACACACAGCCTAGACACACGCCCGTGTGTCTACTTATGTGGACAAATATAAGTCTATTTACCAAGCCTTTTTGCCACCCTTCCATGCACCAACCTACACAACAAAACATAACACCAATCCAAGCATATTCATACCACCAATTCAACCACAAACAAGATATCAATATATCTTTCACATGCTATTTCCTATCACATACAACATCTCAAACTTATCATCTCAAACCATGCAAAGTCCACATCCATGAAAGACATCATCATATGCATATATACTTTACTAATATTAGCCAATTTCAATGGCCATTTACAAAATGAATTATCAGCTAACATAAGCCAACACTTTTGGCCAATCAGCTATGACACATGACAAAAAGACCAAGTCCCTATACATGCCATAGCTCAAAATACTTGAATTCATTGGTACCAAAATAGTTGTTGTAGATAGTGTGTATGGATCTCTGAAAAATCTCCAATCCCGAGCTGGCTTGGTTACACTATAAGATAAAGGAAAGGAAGGGAGTAAGCTTTACAGCTTAGTAAGTTCACATGCAAATAATAAGCAACATTAAACAATATTTAACATGAATATCATACACTTAGTATAACACAAGTTACATAATTGTCATCATAGGTTCATAAACATAACTTACTCATTCTTAATCTTACCAAGGGTTCATCACATACGGAGCTCATTCTTATGAGTTTTTCGTACATACCTGTACCTGTACCAACTCGTAACATACCATACTCTTTCTCGTCTTTGACATGCCCGTTGAACACTTGGAATACTAATCGGATACACGAAAATTCTTGCACATAAGTTCCACATACGTAGCTGATGCTACCTCATATCTCATAACACATAGGGGCTCACTCTCGAGCTAATAACGGGCCTGCTCACACAAGCTGTCAATCAAGACGTAACTACGCAGTGCTGCTCACACAAGCTGTCAGCTATCTGCAACACATGTCGAACTACCCATCCACTGGTAGACGTACGAGACCAGCACCCGGATCACATAAATTACATATAACACATGGTTTCCTAGTGACATGTCACTCGTATCCTAATCATTTCCTAAGGTTCGAACGAGATTTCTCACTTGTCATTTCATCGTCGAACTTATCCACATTGTCATTAATACAATTCATGTAAAATAAAACATATAAAAATACAATTATAACATTGCCTTTATTTACACACGAACTTACCTCGGTACAAAATAGTAGAAAAGGATTTAAACGTTAAACACCTTATTCTTTCCCCGGTCAAGGTTCGAACTTCTTTTTTCTTGATATATAATAGAAAATTTAGCTCATTTAATATTCACATTACTCAAATCAGACTAAATATCACATTATGTCAAAATTACCTTTTTACCCCTAAAGTTTCACATTTTTACAAATTGGTCCCTAGGCTCGTAAAATGAAATCTATTCGATTTCTTTAATGTACAAGCCTAGCCAAACCATTTTTATAACTATAACAGCCCCCAATTTCCATTAAAATCCACTTTTACTACATATTTTATAACTTTTACAAATAAGTCCTTTTAAACATTTTCATCAAAAAATCACTTAGTAAAAGTTGTTTATCTAACACCAAACATTCATTTTCTACCATTAGACATCAAAATATAGAAATATATAACATGGTTCAAACCCTAGACCTTAATTATTCCTTAAATTAATGGTAGAAATAGATAGATCGGATGATAACGACTTCAAAAATGTAAAGAGCATTAAAAACGGGGCAAGAACGGACTTACAATCGAGCTTGAAAGTTGGCCAAACCCTAGCTATGTATTCCTTATAATTTTCGGCACAAGGGGGAGAAGATGAACAAGATTTTGGCTTGATTTTCCCTTCTTATTCTTTTATTTACCAAATGACCAAAATGCCCGTCACTTAAAACTTTGAAATTTTATCTCACCATGTCCATTTTTGTCCACTATCTTAAAAAATGGTCTAATTAACATCTAAGGACCTTCAATTTAAAATTTCATAGCAATTAGACACCTCTAGCATGTAGAACTCAACTTTTGCACTTTTTACAATTTAGTCCTTTTAACTAAATTGAGTGCCCAAACGTAAAAATTTTCGAACAAAATTTTCATGAAATCATTTCATAAAACTGTAGACCATAGAAATGTAACAAAAATAAATTTTACATCGGATTTCTGGTCCCGAAACCACTGTTGTGACTAGACCCAAAATCGGGCTGTTAAACTATATGTGTTATGAGATTTGTGGTAGCATTGGCTACATATGTGGCACTTATGTGCAAATCTTTCTGTGTATCCAATAGTATTCCAAGTGGTTCAACGGGCATGTCAAAGATGAAAAAGTATGTGGTTATGTTACGAGTTACTACAGGTATGTACGAAAAACTCAAAGGAAATAGATTCGGTATATAATGAATTATTGGTAAGAATATGATTGAGTATGTTATGTTCATGAAGTTTTAATGACATTTATGTTGATTCATGTTATGTTATGCATATAATAAATGTATAATTAATGCTGTTTATTATTTGCATATGAGCTTACTAAGCTATATAGCTTACTCCCCTTTCTTTCCCTTATCTTATAGTGTTACCAAGCTAGCTCGGGATTGGATATCGTCAGAGATCCATTTACACTATCAACCATTATTTTGGGTACCATTAAAATGTCAATATTTTGATTTATGGCATGTATAGGGACTTGGTCATTTTGTTATATGTGTCATTATGATGTGGCCAAATGTATTGGCTTATAATGGTTAATGATTTCATTTTGTATATGGCCGTGTAAGTTGGCCAATGTTGGTTATGAGTATATTTATATGATGATACCATTCATGAATGTGGAAACTTGCATGGTTTGTGTTGATAAATGTACGAAATTATGTGCATGTTAGATGTTGGCATGTGAATGCCAGGTTATTGCCTTGGTTGTGGTGGTTTTGGATTGCATCTATATGCTTGGATTTGTGCCATGCAATGTTATGTAGGTATGTGCAAGTGAGGGTGGCAAAATGACTTGGTAAATAGCCTTATTTTTGTCCACACGAGTAGACACACGGGTGTGTGTCTAGGCCGTGTTCAACACAAGGCCTGCCCCACGGGCATGTGTTCCGGCTGTATTTCCCCTACACCTTAATTCTGAAAAACAAAATGTCCTGAATATAACACACGGGCTGAGACACGGGTGTGTGTCTCAACTGTGTGTGCTACACGGCCTAAAACACGGGCGTGTGTCTCGGCCGTGTGAAACCTGTACCTAATTCGAATTAAATTAATTAACCACATGGTCTAGCAGACGGGCATGTGGCACGGCCGTGTGGCACAAGTCAGAGAGCACCCTAAATCGAACACGATCTGAAGAATGGGCGTGTCCTAGGGTCACACGGGCGTGTGAGCCCTGCAGTTAGCAAAAAATTTCTAAGTTTTGTAACAATTTCCTAAGTTCTCGGTTTAGTCCCGAACCACTTCCAATACATGTTTTGGGCCTCTAGGCTCGTATTAGGGATTTTATGAATGGTTTTAATTTGGACGCAAATTTATGACTGAGAATTGTGCAAATGCTTGTGTTGTAAGTCCGGTAATACCTTTTACCCTGTTCCGGCGTTGAATATGGGTAAGGGGTGTTACAACTCATGTCACTGTCTGGGTTGAACTCAAGCCAATTTTGGCTATTTGAGTCAGATTCATGTGTACTATTTAACCTCTTAGAATCATCACTATTAGATAGTTCCCTTACTTCTATATCATTCATGTTTAAGCCATCTAGATTGACCCTAACTCTGTTAGACACACCACTATCAAACACGTCAAAACCAAAAATTTCTTCTTCACTCTCATTAAATTCATCATCAATTAAACCTGTTAAACAAATTTAATATTAATAAAGCTTTAATACAATCTAGGCAATAACAGGAAATAACCAATACAAAAAATACTTAATACAAACAAATTCATTTCTGTATTGTACAATAACCAAATAATTTAGTACATACAATTTCATTTCTGTTATACACATGGCAGACAATAACCAAACACTTTAATACAACTTAGGCAATGACAGACAATAACCAATACAAAAACAATTTAACACAAAGAAATCCATTTCTATCACGTACAATAACCAAATAATTTAATACAAACAAATCCAAAACAGTATCACGCACATGGCAGACAATAACCAAAGAAATCTAAACCTGTCAAACACTTTGATACAAACAATAATCATATTTGAATCAACATTTAAAAATTGTTATTGACAACTAGGAACTGATTTAATACAATTTGATTCATATTTAAATCATATTTGAATCCAAAGAAGCTTGATACTATTAGTTATAAAAATAGGAATTGATTTGTCTCTTTCCTAAGGTACTTAGTATGCACATGGAGTTTACAAAAATTCAAACCTGCAATTCAGTTTGATACAAACAATAATCATATTTCAATCAACATTTAAAAAATATTTTGAATCATATTTGAATAATTCAATGACATACACCATTTCAAATAATTCAATAAAAACTGATTTGTCAAATAAGAACTGATTTATCTTTTTTCTAAGGCAGTTAGTATGCACATGGCAGACAATAAATTTACAAAAATCCAAATCTGCAATTTGGTTTGATACAAACAATAATCATATTTGAATCAACATTTAAAATTTTTTTGAATCATATTTGAATAATTCAATGTACAATTTCAAATGATTCAATAAAAATTGATTTGTCAAATAGGAACTGATTTGTCACTAAACCCTAAGTAAATTAATATGCACATGGGAAACCATAACTTAAAAAATATCCAAACCTGCCATGCAGTTTAATAACCAACAAAATCAAAATATGGTATACACTTTAATACAAGCAATAAACATACACAATGCATAAACCCTATGTTAATGCAACATTTTTCAAATTTGAAATCCAAAAAACCCTAAACCCAAATCCCCTTAATCCAAAAAATCATAAACCAAATACAGAAACTTACCCGTTACAGTAGATGCAACAACATCGACTGCTTCTCTTCTATTAACCATTATGGCCCTCAACCCTAACCATTGATGTATTTTGTTGTCTTTTTTTCTCGCGAAACCCAAAATATCAATCCTTCAACCTTCAATCATTTACTCTTACCCTTACTCTTGAAGTTCCAATCCTTTAATCGTCCAACCTTGAATCTTAAAATTGATTTCCAACCTTAAACCATGTTAATCCCAATCGATTTGTCTTTTTTTACCCCAAACCAATCCATCTTTTTTTCCCCCTAAACCCGTCTAAACATTTGACCCTTTGGCTCCTCGTC
Organism: Gossypium australe; assembly: GCA_005393395.2. Classification (NCBI taxonomy): domain Eukaryota; kingdom Viridiplantae; phylum Streptophyta; class Magnoliopsida; order Malvales; family Malvaceae; genus Gossypium; species Gossypium australe. The sequence continues at coordinate 131,525,818 of CM016614.1, forward strand.
TAACGTGGCAAATTAACTAGCCACGTCAGTTCGATAATGTTAGTGACTGATTTGTTATTTTTCTAAAGTTGAGTGACTGAATTGAACACAGAGTGACTGTTTTGTTAGTGACATCAAAGTTGAGTGACTATTGGTGTAATTCACCCAAATATTTTTAAGAGATAAATTAGAAATAGATTAAATTTACCTTTGGGATCAACTAGAATTAGATTAGATATTTTTGGTTTGACACATTAGGTTTATTGTTTCTTCTTGAATTTAAATTTCAATTATTACTTAAATGGTAATAACAATGAACAAATTAGTTAAAATTCAATCTAATATATATTAAAAAAATATATAAAAAATAAGTCAAATCTAGAAATATTTGAAAGATATTAAATTTATTACTAAATAGGCTTATAGCAAAATCTACGGATTTGAGAAATGATAATGAATCTTACATTCTGAAATATTTTACTAAATTTACCCTAATTTTGAAATTCAATTCTCACACACATTATTCTTCTGTCAAACACTTGATGACACATAAAGAAAATAGACAAAAATAAACAAATTCAATTAATTGAGTGAAGAAATTAAAACTCTAAATAATGAAGTGTAAAAGAAATTGAGTAACTTGCGGTGTAGTTAACTTTATAAAGTTAAGTGTAAGTTAAATTTATAAGGACATTAGAGAAGAAATAATGTATTCACAAAGCACTACCCCCTTCTCTTTTCATTTTTAAGGGGTGCCATCAAATTTCAGTTGCCATTAGCCCATTTTTCTGAAGTGATAAACAAATACAGCCATTTAACCACCGGGACTGACTGATGCACTGTCATAAGGAGGATTCTTTCCACTCTAATCTGTTAAGCCCGTCAACAATTGCCTTTCGGAACTCATTGTTATGTAGAAGAAACGACGAGACATGGCCACCTGTGACCCATCTCACTTCTGAACCAGGCCAAGCCTTTTGAAGCTCCAGCACTGAGTGTTTTGGTATGTAACCATCATCCTGAAACGCATAATTGCAGTTGAAATATATAGATAGCACCATTGGCATTCTATGAAAACTATAAAACATAAGAATGGTATACATATGTGTGTGTATATATATTGGTGTTTGATTATCGTAAGACCTTATTTACAGTATGTGGAAACACCCAAGCCCCTTTGTCCTTCACAAGGGGAAGAAAACTTAATAGTGGACCTTCAAATAAGAATTAACATGGATGATCCAAACAATCAACAAACTTGTTCATAACTAGAAATTTTAAATGGTCAATAGTTAAGCATTGAATGTTTTGAATCAAATCTTTACCGGCCTTATGAATTACGATGCATTTAAATGGTCAAATAGTTAAGAAATTGAAATCTGAATATTACCACAAATTACTTATAGAATGCATCATAACTCATAAGGTCAGTAAAGATGCTAGACAAGCTAAACTTGGAAACAATCAACCTCCCCACATGAATCATCCATTAAAAAGCCATGATAGGTTTATTCGCAGCAAAATTTAATAGTAAGGAGTTTTCATGTTCTTAAGCAACATCCATTAAAAAACAAGATGAAGAAAGTGATTCAATAACAATATCAACAAGCTCCTTATTCATATTCTTAAGCAACATCCATATTGTCAGATAGAGACATGGTACTTACAGTTGCTGCAACAAATATTATGGCATTAGGGTTTTTGGGAATTGGAAAGCGTGTGACATCTGTGAGAGACAGTACATTTCGCATTCGTTCTCTCACCTCCTCGAGAGTCATTGCAGCCTCTTTTGCTGCAAGATCCTCTCTCAGTGCCTCCCATGCAGTGGCATGCTTCAATATACCCTCACAGAATGCCACAACAGCAGAATGTGGGGAGAGAAAAGGAAGGGTTGCAACAGGTGTGGGGTGCAGTGATCCAACCATTGCAGCATGCACTCCCCCTATTCCCATAAAAGCATCAAACTTCAAAAGGGTGTGCTAATTAACAATACAAATAGAATAAAAGCACCACAAGAACAACAATTCTTACCCATGCTAAGTCCACACACACCCATCTTGCCAAACCCTGCCTCAGAGTCTAACCAGTATAAAAGGCTTCGAGCCTCTTCAATGGTTGCTCTTCCTAATAAAAGCAAATCACTGACACACAAGAGTTTTGCACCACGCTGCAGCATAGGACGCCTTTGACCATAGAAAGGGCTATAAAAACAGTTATATTAATTAGAAAGCCTAAAAGCACAAGTACAAGAAGATAAGCTCAGCTTCAAAAAGTAGTTGATAATACAGAAAGGACTCTGACCTCTCAAGCACCATAGTTGCAATGTTTTGTTTCAATAATGGTCCACCAAGACGCAATCTCCGTTCAAATGTATGGTCTCCTGTGCCTGTCAAAGAGGTTACATTTATATCAATGAAGATGAGTTTTAAATATCAAATTCACAACCCAAAATCATTTTAAATTTGAAGCAATACTTGCAAGATTGTAGTATACATCTAAGCTGAAATACTCAGAATGAATAATCTAGGAAATAACAGGTAACAAATGATATAGGTATAGCAAAAAATACAAAGGTTTTATACACGAGTAAACAAAACAGCAGCACGAGAACATTAAATCTAATGAATATGTCTATGTTTTCTGATTTGAGAGTAGGATCCAGTAGAAAATAATAGGCCTCGAAAGTCAAAAGTTGAAACAACCACAATAAACTGTATTCAGTTCAATATCCACAGAGGCATTTCAGGGTGTTGATGTAATCTTCAAACAGACTTGTGCTATACCATCCACTGCTTATAAGCATTCTCTTCTCTTCTTTAAGATTTTAGATTTTGAACATTGGGCATAGCATGTAGGCTTCAGTCAAAATCTACATCAGGAATAAAGCAGCCTAGATATTCATTACTACTATGTAGAAGATGATCATTCTAAGCTCAAACCAAGAATATAAACAATCAATTTGCACTATCCAGGAAGATAAACATAAACAAACAACTAAGATTCACCAACTTAAAAAGTGAATCACTAATAAACTAAACTACACTCAAACAATGAGAAGACCAAATTCTTGTAAACCAACTTAATTAATCAACAAAAGCAATCCAAAAGTGCACACAAAGATACCTGCTAGGTGAACCACACATGCCATCATTTGAGGTGGCACATCTTTTGGGACAAGGAAAGCAACCCTCGCATTATGACTTTCAGGAGGCAATGCACTAAGCAACTGCTCATCACAAGGGGTCCTAAACACACCTTCTCTCAAACAAGCATTTTGGGTCTCCCAAACAGTTCTCCAAATGGGTTGAATCAAGCTTGGAGGCCAGTTTTGGCCTTCAACTTCAGGGAACAACTGGCTTATCAATCTCTCCAGAAGCTCAAGCTTTGTTCCACCCCACCCTCTTGAGAAAAACGGTGGGGTTATCTTTGTTCTATGCACAAATGCACCATATACATGGTCTAGAATGTAATGAAGCATCCCTATATTAACTGTAACCATATTTTTTTCTCTTTTTGAAGAAAACCCAGATTTCAAAATTGCTTAAAAGAGAGGAAATTTGTATCTTTTTATTGATACCGCTTCAGTATCAACAACCCAGTAATCAGAACTCAATAACAAGATCAGTTTTTTTCATAAAAAGAATGTGGAGAAAAGCACAATACAATTAGATCTGTTGAATAAAACCATACCTTCCCCTCTAAAATCAATGAAGCAATAACATTGCAAGAGAATTTTTTCTTTTCAAGAGCTGTAAAGCATTCAGGGTAAGCAATTAATAAGAAAAAGAGAAAAGATTTGAGATAATGAAGTGAGACCCAAAAAGATAGAAAAAGGACGGATTATGAAGAAAGGATGGAGCTTTCGAATTGTTTTTCGGGGGGTTTTTTATTCGAAGCAAATAGGTTAAAACTTACTATTAGTCCCTGTTCTTTTAACAAAATTTGAGATTTAATCCATGGACTTAAAAGGTTAAAATTGATTTTAAAATCTCAATCCAATCATTAAAATCTTTATGTGGCATGTTAAGTTTATGATAATGATTGGATTAATATTTTTAAATTAAAAAAATGAATCATTAACTTTTAATAGTATAGAGACTAAATATCAAATTATATAAAAGTAGAGGGACTAATAGAAAATTTAAACCAAACAAATATTAGGAACCAAGCTAAAGCAAACCATACCGCCGCTCTAATCTGTGGGTGGTATTAAGGATTGGGTCCTACGTGCCACGTCATTGAACATCTATTTGCCACGTCGTCATTGCCGATTTGCTGTTTTATGGTCTCACTTTCACGTCTGTGTAGTATTTGGTGGTGAGTGGGTGAGGTCCCCACTGTCTTCCCCATAATTGTAGAGGCCAGCATGGAACACAGTGGATAAGGTTGTAATTATGTTTTATTTATCATTTTCTTACTAAATAATTTTGAATAAAAAAATTTAATAAAAATTTAAAAAGTTGGTTGAGGATTAGATGTTGATGATCATATTGTAATCAAGGACCCAACTGTTATTATTATTATTTTTTATTCCTTGATATATCTTAAGCAACTTTTAAAATATGATTATTTTTTATTTATTTGGATGAAAATCACTAACAAAGGTTTTTGTTTTTAGTGTATATAGGTGAAATGCTTATCTCAACCTTGACATTATCAGTTTACTAAAGTTTATATGAAATTAGGTTAGGGGACTATAATATTATCATTGAATAAATCACTCAATTAGAGGTGTTTATGGGTCTGGCCAACAAAAAATTTAGGCTCGGGCTTGGCCCAAAAATGACCCTAAAATTTTGTACAATTCCAGCTTGGATAAATAATACTAAGATAAATGTAACTTAACAAACAAATGTGAAAAATAGTAACAAATTTAACAATAAAATAAAAGTTATACAATATCAAAAAAATAACAATAAAATAGTAGCAACATAATTGTGAAATTGTAGCAAAATAGTAAAAAAAACAACAAGAAAATAATAAAAAATAGTACAAAAAATAGCAGGTTTTTTTTTCGAGTCGGGTTGGGCTCAAGTAAAAAAAGCTTTACCCAAAGCCCAACTCGTTTTCTAAACAAGCATTATTTTTTGCCTAAACATATTTTTCGAGTATATATTTTTACCCAAACCATCCTACTTTTCGAGCGGACTTCCAACTCAACCTATAGACAGGTCTACACCCAACATCAATCTCTTGATTAAAAGTTGACTCAACCGAGTCTTTTAAAATCTCAAGGCCCAAACCGAAGGCCCTATAAAGGGTTGACTCCTTTTCAGCACAATTTGAAGAAGGCTACATTGACCAATGAGAGAACAACACTTGGCAACAAATTGCCTTATCATTGGTTATAAAGAGGTAAAAATATCATAGAAAGTTTTTAATTAAAAGTTGGATTACATTTACCGATTGAGTCTTAGTTTAATTGGTATTAGTATTGTTGTCAATACGAGAAAATATGAAGTGGGCTAAATCGTATTATTTTTTAACAGAAAAGCCCTAATATCTTTATATAAGTTGAAGGGTTTATTATCAGGGGCGAATCTAGGGGGTTGGCATGGGCCCCGACCCCCCTAAAATGTAAAATTATATTTAGGTCCTTATAATTTTTTAAAAAATTTAAATTAGTAAAGATAAAATTACACTTTGCCCCTCTAAAATTATAAAAATTCGATTCAATCCTTTACAAATTATAAAGATATAAACTATAAAAAATTAAAATTTCATCCGGCCCCCTAAAAAATTTTCCTGGCTTCGCCCTGTTTATTATGATAAACATATCTTTTATAATTGTTCCTTTCAATAATGCTGATGTTCAAAATTTATGTTATCTTGAACAATTTATATTCTCATTCACTAGGGATCCAACTGGAATTAATAAGAAAGCAAACCCAATCTGATATATCGAAAAGCCACGTACATTACAGTTTTGTATTACTGTATTTGTGCCAGAAAAGCACCACCTAACAATTTCAGATCAACAGGATGGAAATGGATTTAGCCTAAGGATAGGGGCACAAATGAGGGGATGAGCTCGTGGAAGTGTAAGTCCAGGTCCTTCTTCCATATCAACACTTCCATCAACCTTCCAATCAAAGCATTGAATCATAACAGCAAGACTCGTTTGAACAACTTGCAATGCCATTGAAGTTCCAGGGCATGATCTTCTCCCACTCCCAAATGGCAACAAATGAAAATGTTGTCCCCTTACATCCATTTGACTACTTCTCCCATTCACAAACCTCTCTGGTCGGAATTCAAGTGGGTTCTCCCAGTGATTCCGGTCCCTCCCGATCGCCCATACGTTAATGAACAGTCGTGTCTTTGCCGGAATTTCGTAACCTTCAATATTACAATCCTCGCTTGATTCCCTTACAATCATAGGACCAGCCGGATGAAGCCTTAATGTTTCCTTTACAATTGCTTGAAGGTAAGGGAGGTTGGTGATATCTGATTCTTGTACTATTTTTTCTTTCCCTACAACAATATCAATCTCTTGTCTTGCTTTTTCCATTATGTTTGGATGATTAATAAGCTCTGATAATGCCCATTCTATTGTAACAGCACTTGTGTCTGTCCCAGCTACAAATAGGTCCTAAAAATCCGGGTGTCAGTCAATAAATATTAAGTTAATTGGACTCAATTTCTTCGTAAAATTATAAAATAATCATTATACTAGAAAGTTTTTATTTATGTTATTAAAAAAATGTTTTAAATTTTTTTCCCTTTAATTAATTAACTTTAACCTAAATTACTTTGATTTAGGTTTTTTCTAAGAAGTTCTTGGTCAATTAACAACATCAGCTTGTTTTAAACCCTAGCCTTTTCTCATTGTCACTTGACATTTATGGCTTTGGTGACATTAATTGAAACCTCTTTTTTTCCTCATTTTTTACGGCTTAATTTTTTTTATGGACCGATTTTAAATGTTACGAATTTATAAATTAAAACTCAAACAATTTTTTTCTTCTTCAATTTTTAATGTTGATCGTTAAAATGACTTAGATCTTAGGTGTATTCTTTTATTTATTGATGAGTACTATTCCATCATATATCGGTTATCGAATCATCACTGAAACTCATCAGCTAGATTTCAATTAAAACTAATCAACTAGATAAAATTTTTACAACAATCACTAAATAACTAACAATGCATTGACTTTGGGTGTAGTTAACCTAAAGATTATATAATTCAAATATTATAAAAGTAGATGACAAAAGAAGGTTACCACTTACCAGGATGAATGCCTTAATGTTTTCTCTGGTTAGTCTCATCTCCGAGCTTTCATCTTGTGAAATATCAAGTAAAACATCAAGTAAATCTTTTACTGTATTATCATCCTTGTTTGTGTTCCTTGCTTCTTCATGTTCCTTTATTATTCTATTCATCATTGAATCAAACTTATCATGTACTTGTTTCAGCTTCTTGTTGATTCCTTGCAAATCCAAATTCTTAAAAAACCAGATAAAATCCGATAAATTAAACTGTCCCGACAGCTTAGCTATAGATTCCACCAACTTCCTTACCTCTTCAGCTTCATCTTCATTATTACAACATGTACCATTCATTATCATTCTCGACACAATATTATTGGTCAACCTTACAAGCTCACCTCCAACATCTACTTTTTCACTAGCATTAGCTGTTTTCAGCATGAACTGCAAAAACCGGATTAATTCTTTACGTCGAACCGGAAGAAACTGATCCAACATTCGACCACTTAACAGCTCCGACATGCAGATTTTCTTCATGAATTTCCAGTACGCTCCGTAAGGAGCAAAGACGAAATCAGCTGAGGCATATGTAAGGTAGTCAACAACGGCGGTTACCGGTCGGTTTGAGAAAGATGATTCGTGGGTTTTGAGGAACTGCTTGGCTATTTCCGGGGAGGAAGCCACGACACATGGGACAGAACCGAGACGGATATGTATTAAGGGTCCATGTTTAGTTGAAAGCTTGTGAAGGGCTTGGTGAGGTATGGGTGCAAGGAGGTGGAGGTGTCCGATGATTGGTAAGGCTATTGGACTAGGTGGAAGACGTGTGGTGGTCCGGTTCTTGGTGAATATGGTTCTGAACAAAATGAAAGACAGTAACCAAAGGAAGAAAACTAAGATGTAGCCTTGAAAATCAGCCATTTTTGAACCTTGGTTAATCAATTAACACGTAAACTTTTGATTTTATAAGTGGTAGGATTTTAGACTTCCATTAATTGGTTTAAAGTTTGTATTTGTCACGCAAATGAATTTTGGGTGTTGGTTTGCCATGACTAGGTCAGTGGTCGTCTCCCTTGGATGACAAGCTCAAAAGTATTTAGTTATTTATTTAATTATATGTAAGGACATTTTTGTAGACTTATGATTTTATAAGTGGTAGGATGCTAGACTTCCATTAATTGGTTTAAAGTTTGTATTCGTCATGTAAGTGAATTTTGGGTGTTGATTTGCCATGACTAGGTCAATGGTCGTCTCCCCTGGATCACAAGTTCAAAAGTATTTAGTTATTTTTGTATGTAAGGACATTTTTTTTGTCTTGTCCTTCCAATCGTTCTTTCTTTTCGCTTTATGTTGCTATTAAACGAACCTTTCTTTCTCTTAGAAAAGGCTTTTTGTTGTTTCCGCAAGTAGCCGGCCAAGAGCAAATCAAGGGTTATCTAAATAATGGGAAATACTTATTTAAAATACAGACTTTAAATCATCTTGTATCTCTTACTAATTATTTAACGTCATTTCAAAATTATTTTTCATGTCATTGACACATTATTTTGATAATTTTTATAACTTGAACCTTTGATCCCGAACCTTGGAGTTTGGATCCTAAACTTTAAATCTTGGACTTAGGATCTTAAACCCTGAACCCTAGATCTTGAACCTTAGACCATGGACTTGGATGAGTCTAAGGTCTAGGGTTCATGGTCCAAGGTCCAAGGTGTAGGGTTCAAGGTCCAGGGTGTAGGGTTCAAGTTAAAAAAAATTGCCAAAAGGTGTAGAATTCAAGGTCCAGGGTGTAGGGTTCAAGTTAAAAAAAATTGCCAAAATGATGTATCAATATCATGGAAAAAGATGCTGAAATGACAATAAATAATTGATAAGGAATGCATGATGATGTGTCATCTCTATTTCATACAATCATTTCCCATAAATAATTTGTTTAAATAAAATTAGATTAATTAATTGGATCAAAAATTAATCGGAGTTAAATGTTTTTTTTTCTAAAATTATACATCGATTATCAAAGAATTTATTGATCATAAACATATTTAATTTTTGATAAATTCATTAAAATACAAAATATTTTATAATAGCAACTTTTTATTTTATATAAATAAGTTATAAAAATAACAAAAACTAATGAACCAATTTAAAATATCTTGATTCAATAATGATAATAAATCTAGTTTGATTTATTCGATGTTAGACACTTAGGGCTAGTTTAGCATTGCTTTTAAGAAGTGCTTTTCAGAAGTGCTTTGGAAAAGTGATTTTGAGAAATATTTTTGAAAAATTTGGTTTAAGATTTAAGTGTTTAGTATTACTACAAAAAATGGGTTCGAGAAATAATAATGTTCAAATTAGTTAATATTATGATATTTTAATAAGAATATAGAAAATAATTTATTATAATTTGTTGTTAATATTTTAATATATAAAAAATAAATTTTAAATATTTTTTAAGCAAATAACATAGAAGGGAAAGTATCATGTGTTGGAGGTATGAAAACATAATTAAGTTGTTAAAAGTACTTTTGGGAGAGAAAAGCTAAAAATTTTAACTTTTTCATTTGGAGAAAAGTGCTTTTGAAAAACTAAAAGTTTCCTTCAAAAGTTGCTTGTTTAATAATCCTTTTGCTTTAAAAATATTTTTCATGCAAGAGTACTTTTAAAAAGCACTACTAAACATAGTTTTAACCGATTTATTCGGTTATTAATATTAAATAATCAAATCAATTGGTTGTATATACTTACTAAAGTATATTACGCTTCCAAAAGAGAATGTAGGTTGAAATTAAAAAAATGACATTATTAAAACCACAACAATAAACTTAAATGCTCATCTCTCTTTTCCGCCTTCACTTGCCGGTTCTCACAAGCTTAGAGTGGGAAATTTGTCAAGCTTTTGGCTTTGACACCTAGCATGAGTTTAACCACCAATTTACCTAGTTATGCCACCTATCCCACTAAGGTTTTATTATGCTTCGATTTATTCTTTACTAGTGTGATTCCATGCTTCGCAATGGATATTTGAGTATCTGCGAAAAAGTACTAAAAGTTTGTGGGAAGAAACATCTCTTAGCTCCTACTATTCTAAAAAAGAAGAAGACCATAATAATACAAAAATTAAGAAAAGTCAACAAAATCAAAAGCCTATGATGATGGTTACAGCAGAGTACTCTCCTAGCATTCGAAGAAGCAACTGATAGTTGCTCAATCCGCAGCTAAGGCAGAGTATGTAGCTGCGGCAATATTAGTCAACCAAGCAATTTGGTTGAGAAAACTTTTATTTGACTTGAATCTTGTGCAGGTTGAAGCAACTCAAATTTTATGCGACAATCAGTCCACCATAGCAATTGCGAAGAATCCAATCTTCCATGGAAAGACAAAGCATTTCAAGATCAAGTACTATTTTGTAAGAGAAGTCGAACAGAGCAAATAAGTGACTTTGGTTCGTTGCAGGACTGAAACTCAACTCACAGACATTCTAACCAAACCACTTGGAAAGACGATGTTTGAGAAGCTAAGAAATAAAATTGGTGTTCGCAGCATGAAGGCCAAGGAGGAGTGTTGCGAGATGATCATTCATGCAGCATGCACATTTGGCGAACCCTTCAAGATTGGTGAACCCTCTAACATTGGCGAACCCACAGTAAGTGGCGAGCTCATTACTTTAATGAACTAAAATTAAAATACGAACTGAGGTCGTGAGAAAATTGAGAACTGGGGTCGCGAAAAAGATACGAGTTATTTGAAGCTAAACTATGAAGCTTTGAAGCATCTGGATTGAAGAACTTTTGTGCAAGTTATGTTTTCATATTTTTAGGAGATTTAGTATCTATTAGCATAGTATATTTTATATTTATTAGTATAAAATCTTTATTATTTCTATCGATAATTAAGAATTCTTTCTTGTTATAAATTCCATTACTTCATTGTTCAAACATAGTATAAAATATATAAAACTTTATTGGACAATTTTGTTGTTAAATTTCTTATTTCTTCTCTGCAATTTTTTTTTCTTAATGTCGAAATTCTAACAATTGGCATAGATTAAATTCTTAGTCTTTCTTTCTTAATTTGCTATGAATTATTCAATATGGATCATAAAAAGCTTTCAGCAACAAGTTCAAACAAGTTATGAACCTGAAATATTTCTTTTTGGATCTAAAAGAGATGCTACATACAACTAAGGTAAAATCAGTTAGAAAAGCATTGATCACCCAAGTTCATTTAAAAATGACTAGATCCAAGTGAAAAGAAATATCCGGAGGTACTTTGCATATTATCTATTGATCCAGCCCAATTACTGTCAGTGTACCTAACAAGCTTCAATGTGTTCGCCTTTGCGAACCGAACACCAAAATCGACTTTTCCTTTGATGCATCTTAGCACCCTCTTCGCAGCTTTGAAATGAGAAGTATCGTAGCAATGCATAAATCTTGATAACAAGCCAATTGCGAACATAATATTAGGTCTGATCGCTGTTGAGTACAATAAACAACCCACGATACTTTGATAGTTCTTTTCATCAACCTTCTGAAAACCTTCACTACTGCTGAGTTTTTCCCGAAGTGCAACGAGTGTGCTGATTGGTTTACATTTCTCCATGCAGAACCTTTTTAAAATCTTCAGTGCGAAACTTTGTTGACTTATGAAAATTTCTTCATGAACTTGTTGCACTTCCATCCCAAGGAAATATCTCATTTCCCTAAGGTTTGACATTTTGAACATTTTCTCCATTTGTTGCTTAAATTCCTTTACTAAATCATTGCTGCTCCCAATCAAAAGCAGATCGTCAACATATAATGAAACAATTAACAAAGTGACTTTGCTAGTCTTCTTCACATACAGGGTAGGCTCGCCAGCATTCTTTTCAAATCCCAAGCTCGTAAAGTGCTTATCTATCCTTACATACCAAGCTTGTGGAGCCTATTAGAGTAATAACAATATTGCAGTTTCAGTAGTTGACGTTGGTTACAACTGTTATTAGCGTTATTGTTAAACTGTTACTAGGGTTGTTGCTAAACTACTTTCTGTTACGTCATTATCTTAAAGCTCCAGTCTGCATGTATTTTCTATATAAAGCATGCACGTTCTTAGAAATAAAGCAAGATGATTTCTCAGAAATAATATCAGTTTGTATTCTTTAGTTTAATTCTTAACATGGTATCAAAGGTCCATTTTGGCCTGGGTTGATTGCTCATGAGTCTGCGCTCTAGTCCGTCTGATGTTTAATCTGTTGCTCCTACAATGTCGACTGTTTCTCAAGATGCTGCTGTTGATAATCGTTTCTTTTCTACCAAGAAGATCAGTATTCTTCTTGATGATAGCAACTATCTGTTATGGCGACAACAGGTTCTTCTTGCTATCAAAACCTTTAACCTTCAGAAATACATCGACCCACAGTTTGTTTCCCCTTCGTTGTTTGTCCTTGATGACGCTGGTGTCTCGTAAGAAAATCCTGAATTTGTTCGTTTTGAGCAGCAAGACAGTGTACTAGCCTCTTGGTTATTATCGTCAGTGAGTTCCTCTATCCTTCCACATCTTATTGGTTTGGATACAAGTCGTCAGATCTGGAATGCTCTTGTTAATCTGTTTGGCAGTAAGACTACATCTCAGTTGATGTTTTATAGACGAGTGTTGCACTCCCAACGAAAGGCTGACCTTTCCATGAAGGATTTCTTAATGAAAATCAAAGGCTATTATGACAGCCTTGCTAATTGTGGAGAAGTTATCAGCAAACGTGAACATGTTACAGCCATTCTTAATGGTTTATCGTCTGAGTATGAGTCCATTCTCACAATCATCACTGCAAGTGCAGTACCTTATACTGTTCAGGGTGTTACCACTATGCTACTTGATGCTGAATCTCGACAACAACTTAATGCTCTTGACATTCCCAGCTCTGCAAACATGGCTACTCATCAACCCAATAATTCTGAAGATAACAGTCCGTCTACACCACCATACCGGCCCTCTTCAGGCAGTCGAGGTCATGAACGCGGTCGCTATTCTAACTCTCGATACCAGTGTCAACTGTGTGGGAAGGCTGGTCATCTGGTTGATAGGTGTTATTATCGGTTTGACACCAATTACAAGAGCACAGGATATAGGCCCCCTTCCGTCTCCTCAAGCCAATGTCTGCATGACTAGCAATATTCCTTTTGCAAATCCATGGGCATCAACTTCACTACCTGTTGTTTCTCCCTATGCTCAACAGAACTGGTTTGCTCCTTCAATGCATCCTCACCCTTGGCCTAACCCTTTTACTGTGTCACCTGGCAGTGCACCTGGCTCAGGATCAACATCCTCTCCTTCACAAGCTCTCCCTCAAGCTTTCTATGCAACTCCTGAAACTGTTGGAGATAACACGTGGTATCCAGACTCAGGAGCCTCACATCATCTCACGCACACTTCAACTTCCTTGACTGACAGTACTCCATACACTGGTTCAGGTAAAGTGTATATGGGCAATGGTAATGCTCTTACTATTCGACCAACAGGACAGTCCTCTCTCCTTACTCGATCTCGCCCTTTATTCTTGAAGTCTCTACTATTTGTACCGGGGATAGCCAAGAATTTACTATCTGTGTCTAAGTTTACAAAAGATAACAAAGTAATGTTTGAGTTTCTTCCTCAACAGTGTCGAATTCGGGATCTTCAAACCAATGAGGTTCTGCTTCAGGGTTCTGTGTATAATGGTCTATACAGGCTTGCTTTATCTACTACATCACGTACACCTGCCAAGTTCCCTTCAGCTCACTGCCTTGCTGCTGTTACATCTCTTCCTCTCAGTGTCTGGCACTCTAGACTTGGACATCCCGGTTTGACTACACTCAAGAAGACATTGAACCATTGTAATATAGACTTCCCTTCCTCTACAACCTCTCTTGACTGTGTTTCTTGTCATTTAGGAAAGGAATGTAAACTGCCATTTACTAAGTCTTTGACTGTTTACAATAAACCCTTACAACTTGTAGTTGCTGATGTTTGGGGCCCTACTCTAATCTCTTCTAATGGCTATAGATATTTTGTTGCATTTACTGATGCCTTCACTCGATATACATGGCTCTATTTTTTGAAGAGAAAATCGGATGTGGCTTATAGTTTCACAATGTTTCATAAACAAGCAGAGCGGATACTTGGGAGCAAGTTGCTTGCTCTTCAAACTAATGGGGGAGGGGAGTTTCAGGCCCTTCGAACTTATTTAGCTCAACAAGGCATTCAACATAGAATCACTTGCCCGTATACCTCGGAGCAGAATGTGTTGGTTGAAAGAAAGCACAGGCAGGTCGTGGAGACGGGTTTGTCCATGCTTGCTCATGCTCATATGCCCTTACATTATTGGCATGATGCGTTCACCAGTGCTATCTATCTAATAAACAGATTACCCTCATCTTCTATAGCTAATGTATCGCCTTATGAAAAGCTGTTTCAAACTCAACCAAATTATCGTTTTCTTCACGTTTTTGGTTGTTTATGTTTCCCAAACCTCAGACCTTATAACACCCACAAACTCCAGTTTCGCTCCACACCATGCACCTTTTTGGGTTATTCGTCTTCTCATAGAGGATATAGGTGTCAAAGTATTCGTGGGAAAATTTATATTTCACGTCATGTCACCTTTGTTGAGTCTACTTTTCCTTTCAAGTCTACTTCCACTAAGTCTAACACCACTACAACCCCCACTCACCATAGTTCAAAATTACTCATCATGACTCCTATTCCTTTACCTACATCTACTACAAATCCCACTATCCAACCTAGAACTCTAGTTCCCTCCACCTCACCTACGTCCTTGGGCCACTCATCCAATAATATACCTATATCAAATAATGTTTCCCTTCCCACCCCACCTATGACGTCACCTTCCACTAATGCTCCTTTTGTCCCTATATCAAATAATGTTTCCATTCCCACCCCACCTATGACGTCACCTTCCACTAATGCTCCTTTTGTCCCTAATTCTCAGTCAACTACTCTCCAAATCAGGCCTCCACCCAACTCTCATACCTTAGTTACCCGCATCAAAGCTGGTATTTTTAAACCAAAGACATACTTGACTACTACAGCAGCACATGAAGCTCCTGTTGACATTCATGATGCTGTGACAAGCGAAGATTGGCAAATGGCTGTACACAGTGAACTACAAGCTCTACTTAAAAACAACACTTGGAGGCTCTGCCCTCTCCCTCCTAACCGACGAGCCATTGGGTGCAAATGGCTATTCAAAGTGAAAAAGAAGGTAGATGGCACTGTAGACAGATACAAGGCTCGACTAGTGGCCAAGGGTTTTTTGCAGCATGCTGGTCTTGATTTTCGTGACACGTTTAGTCCTGTGGTTCGAGCAGCAACCATTCGAGTTGTGCTATCTGTTGCTGTTATGAAGGGCTGGTCCTTGCGACAAATTGATGTCAACACTTCCTTAATGGCGAGCTGACAGAAGATATCTACTGGAGCAACCACCTGGTTTTGAAGTTCCAAGTGCCAGTGGTCAACACCTTGTTTGCAAGCTCAACAAATCGCTCTATGGCTTGTGTCAAGCGCCACGAGCCTGGTTCCACACACTCAAGCAGTATCTGGTCACTTGTTTAAACTTTCATGCGCCCAAGACAGATCCATCACTGTTCATTCGCATAACGTCTGAGAGTGTTACTCTACTCATGGTCTATGTCGATGATATGGTGATAACGGGCAGCTCGGATGTCGAGATAAGTCACGTGGTTTAGCAGCTTCACAGAAAATTTGCACTAAAAGACATGGGGAGGCTAAACTTCTTCTTGGGCATTGAAGTGCAACATACCCCTCTTGGATTGTTTCTGAGTCAGAAAAAATATGTTTTAGACATTCTCGCCAAGACTGGAATGGAAGGAGCTTCACCTACTCCAACGCCTATGGTCAGCACGCCTAAACTGATCGCGTCTGATGCAGCCTTCCATTTCCTGATGTTCGTTTGTATCGAAGTGTGGTAGGAATGTTACAATACCTGTGCATTACTCGGCCTGAACTATCTTTTTGTGTTAACAAATTGAGTCAGTTCATGAATCTCCCAAGTGACTTGCATTAGCGAGCGGTTAAACGAGTTTTGAGATATCTAGTTGGAACACAGGATCATGGGTTGTGCTTTACCAAAGGCCAAGCTGAACTGGTTTGCTACTCAGATGCTGATTGGGCATCATCTGTTGATGATCGACGTTCCACAACGGGGTATGTTGTCTACCTAGGATCCAACCCTGTTGCCTGGTGTTCAAAGAAACAAAGTGTTGTGTCCAGATCCTCCTCTGAAGCAGAATATCGAAGCCTCGCAAACTGTGTCTTGGAGCTTATCTGGGTTAAACAGCTGTTGGATGAAGTTGGAATGACAGGTTGCTCAACACCCGTGATCTGGTGTGACAATTTGTCCACAGTCTCCATAGCAGAAAACCCTACGCATCATGCTCGAATGAAGTATGTCAAAATTGATCATCATTTTATCCGTGAGAAAATCCTAGCTGGAACTTTACAAGTGAACTTTGTTCCTTCCTCAGGACATATTACTGACGTCCTCACCAAACCAATTACACCCAAGTTGTTTGATTCATTTCGACAGGCTCTTAGAGTTATTCCAAAGGTTCAAACATCAAACCAGCAAGGGGAATGTTAGAGTAATAATAGTATTGCAGTTTCAGCAGTTGATGTTGGTTACAACTGTTATTAGCGTTATTGTTAAACTGTTACTGGGGTTGTTGCTAAACAGCTTTCTGTTACGTCATTATCTTAAAGCTCCAGTTTGCATGTATTTTTTATATAAAACATGCATGTTCTTAGAAATAAAGCAAGATGATTTCTCAGAAATAATATCAGTTTGTATTCTTTAGTTTAATTCTTAACAGAGCCTATTTCAATCCGTAAAAGGCTTTCTTAAGCCTATATACCTTCTCTTCTTTTCCTCTTAACTGCAAACCTAGGAGGTTGCTCCATATAGATTTTTTTCCTGCAAGTAGTCATTTAGAAAAGCTGATCTGTGGGTGGTATTAAGGATTGGGTCCTACGTGCCACGTCATTAAACATCTATTTGCCACGTCATCATTGCCGATTTGCTGTTTTATTGTTTCACTTTCATGTTGTGTAGTATTTGGTGGTGAGTGGGTAAGGGTCCCCATTGTCTTCCCCATAATTGTAGAGACCAGCATGGAACACAGTGGATAAGGTTGTAATTATGTTTATTTATCATATTCTTACTAAATAATTTTGAATAAAATAATTTAATAAAAATATTTAAAAAGTTGATTGAGGATTAGATGTTGATGATCATATTGTAATCAATTATCTTAATACAAGGACCCAACTGTTATTAAATTTTTTTATTTTTTATTCCTTGATATATCTTAAGAAACTTTTAAATATGATTATTTTTTATTTATTTGGATGAAAATCACTAACAAAGAATTTTGTTTTTAGTGTTTATCTCAACCTTGACATTATCAGTTTACTAAAGTTTATATGAAATTAGGTTAGGGGACTTATATGATAATATTATCATTGAATAAATTACATTAATAATCACCCGATTAGAGGTGTCTATGGGTTGGGCTTAAAAAATTTAGGCTCGGGCCAAGGGCCTAAAATTGTCCAATTCCGGCCTGGATAAAAAATACTAAAACTAGAGCCCGGCCGTATTATTTTTATATAATTTTTTTAAAAATATAATACATCAAAAATATTAAAAACATTAAAATAAATGTTTCCTAACAAATTAAAAAATATGTATACTTAAATAATACTAAGATAAATGTAACTTAATAAGCAAATGTGAAAAACAGTAACAAAATTAACAATAAAAAAAGCTATAAAATATCAAAATAATAACAATAAAATAGTAGCAACATAATTGTGAAATTATAACAAAATAGTGAAAAACAAAAAGAAAATAACAAGAAAATAATAAAAAAGTAAAAAAAACAACAGGTTTTTTTTCATATTCGGGTTGGACTTGGCTCAAGTAAAAAAAGCTTTACCCGAATCCCGACTCGTTTTCTAAACAAGCATTAGTTTTTTGCCCAAGCTCATATTTCAGGCATATATTTTTACCTAAACCCTCTTACTTTTCGAGCGGACTCCCAACCTAGCCCATAGATAGGTTTACACCCAACATCGATCTCTTGATTAAAAGTTGACTCAATTGAGTCTTTTAAAATCTCAAGGCCCAAACCGAAGGCCCTATAAAGGGTTGACTCCTTCGCAGCAAAATTTGAAGAAGGCTACGTTGATCAATGAGACAACAACACTTGGCTACAAATTACCTTATCATTCGTTATAAAAGAGGTAAAAATATCATGGAAGCTTTTAATTAAAAGTTGGATTGCATTTGCTGATTGAGTCTTAATTTAATTAGCATAAATATTATTGTCAATATGTGAGGATATGAGTTCAAATGTGCTAAATTGCATTATTTTTTAACCAAAAAGCGTTTGAAAGATTTTAAGCCCTAATATCTTTGTATAAGTTGAAGGGTTTATTATAGTCAACATATTTTTCATATTTGTTTTATAGTTAATAAAAATTAAACCCAATCTGATATATCGAAATGCCACGTACATTACAGTTTTGTATTACTGTGTTTGTGACAGAAAAGCACCACCTAACAATTTCAGATCAACAGGATGGAAATGGATTTAGCCTAAGGGTAGGGGCACAAATGAGGGGATGAGCTCGTGGAAGTGTAAGTCCAGGTCCTTCTTCCATATCAACACTTCCATCAACCTTCCAATCAAAGCATTGAATCATAACAGCAAGACTGGTTTGAACAACTTGCAATGCCATTGAAGCTCCAGGGCATGATCTTCTCCCACTCCCAAATGGCAACAAATGAAAATGTTGTCCTCTTACATCTATTTGACTACTACTCCCATTCACAAACCTCTCTGGTCGGAATTCAAGTGGGTTCTCCCAGTGATTCCGGTCCCTACCGATCGCCCATACGTTAATGAACAGTCGTGTCTTTGCCGGAATTTCGTAACCTTCAATATTACAATTCTCGCTTGATTCCCTTACAATCATAGGACCAGTCGGATGAAGCCTTAATGTTTCCTTTACAATTGCTTGAAGGTAAGGGAGGTTGGTGATATCTGATTCTTGTACTATTTTGTTTTTCCCTACAACAATATCAATCTCTTGTCTTGCTTTTTCCATTATGTTTGAATGATTAATAAGCTCTGATAATGCCCATTCTATTGTAACAGCACTTGTGTCTGTCCCAGCTACAAATAGGTCCTAAAAATCCATATAGAGTGTCAGTCGATAAATATTAAGTTAATTGGATAAAATAATTATTATATTTGAAAGTTTTTATTTAAATTATTAAAAAAAATATTTTGAATATTTTTTATTCTTTAATAAATTAACTTTAACCTAAATTCCTTTGATTTAGGTTTTTTTAAGAAGTTCTTGGTCAAGTAACAAAAACAGCTTGTTTTAAACCTTAGCTTTTTTTTTTTTATTGTCACTTGACATTTATGGCTTTGCTTACGTTAATCGAAAGCTCTTTTGTGTCTATTTTTTATGGCTTAATTTTTCTCATAGACCGACTTTAAATGTCACGAATTTGCGAACTAAAATTCAAATAATTTTTTTTTTCTTCAATTTTTAATGTTGATAGTTAAAATGACTTAGATCTTATGTATATTCTTTTATTTATTGATGAGTACTATTCTATCATATATCGATTATCGAATCATCACTGAAACTCATCAGCTAGATTTCGATTAAAACTTAATCAACCATTAATTAGATAAAATTTTTAGAACAATCACTAAATAACCAAAACTTACTAACAATTCATTGATTTTGGGGGTAGTTAAACTAAAGATTATATAATTCAAATATTATAAAAGTAGATGATAAAGGAAGGTTACCACTTACCAGGATGAATGCCTTAATGTTTTCTCTGGTTAGTCTCATCTCCGAGCTTTCATCTTGTGAAATATCAAGTAAAACATCAAGTAAATCTTTTACTGTATTATCATCCTTGTTTTTCTTCCTTGCTTCTTCATGTTCCTTTATTATTCTATCCATCATTGAATCAAACTTATCACGCACTTGTTTCAGCTTCTTGTTGATTCCTTGCAAATCCAAATTCTTAAAAAACCAGATAAAATCCGATAAATTAAACTGTCCCGACAGCTTAGCTATAGATTCCACCAACTTCCTTACCTCTTCAGCTTCATCTTCATTATTACAACATGTATCATTCATTATCATTCTCGACACAATATTATTGGTCAACCTTACAAGCTCACCTCCAACATCTACTTTTTCACTAGCATTAGCTGTTTTCAGCATGAACTGCAAAAACCGGATTAATTCTTCACGTCGAACCGGGAGAAACTGATCCAACATTCGACCACTTAACAGCTCCGACATGCAGATTTTCTTCATGAATTTCCAGTACGCTCCGTAAGGAGCAAAGGAGAAATCAGCTGAGCCATATGTAAGGTAGTCAATAACGGCGGTTATCGGTCGGTTTGAGAAAGATGATTCGTGGGTTTTGAGGAACTGCTTGGCTATTTCTGGGGAGGAAGCCACGACACATGGGACAGAACCGAGACGGATATGTATTAAGGGTCCATGTTTAGTTGAAAGCTTGTGAAGGGCTTGGTGAGGTATGGGTGCAAGGAGGTGGAGGTGTCCGATGATTGGTAAGGCTATTGGACTAGGTGGAAGACGTGTGGTGGTCCGGTTCTTGGTGAATATGGTTCTGAACAAAATGAAAGACAGTAGCCAAAGGAAGAAAACTAAGATGTAGCCTTGAAAATCAGCCATTATTGAACCTTGGTTAATCAATTAACACGTAGACTTTTGATTTTATAAGTGGTAGGATGTTAGACTTCCATTAATTGGTTTAAAGTTTGTATTTGTCATGTAATTGAATTTTGGGTGTTGGTTTGCCATGACTAGGTCAGTGGCCGTCTCCCTTGGATGACAAGTTCAAAAGTATTTAGTTTTTTTCTTTATATGTAAGGACATTTTTGTAGACTTATGATTTTATAAGTGGTAGGATGCTAGACTTCCATTAATTGGTTTAAAGTTTGTATTAGTCATGTAATTGAATTTTGGGTGTTGATTTGCCATGACTAGGTCAATGGTCGTCTCCCAAGGATAACAAGTTCAAAAGTATTTAGTTATTTTTATATGTAAGACATTTTTTTTGTCTTGTTCTTCCAATCATTCTTTCTTTTGGCTTTATATTGCTATTAGATGAACCTTTCTTTCTCTTAGAAAAGGCTTTTGGTTGTTTCCGCAAGTAGCCGGCCAGGAGCAAATCAAGGGTTATCTAAATAATGGGAAAGGATTCTACGTAGACATTAGATAATCTTGTATCTATTATTAATTACTTAACTTCATTTCAACATTATTTTGATAATATTTATAATTTGAACCTTCGAGTTCGAATCTTGGATCTTGGACTCAAAACCTTAAATCTTGAACTTAAGAACCTGAACTATGGACTTGGATGGGTCCAAGGTCCAGGGTGTAGGATTTAACGTCCAATGTTCAAGATTCAGGTTAAAAAAATTACCAAAATGTATCCATAACATGAAAAAAGATGTTGAAAAGACATTAAATAATTGGTAAGGAATACAGGATGATATGGCGTCTCTATTTCATACAATCTTTTTTCATAAATAATTTTGTTTGAACAAAATTGGATCAAAAATTAATCGGGGTTAAATCTTTTTTCTAAAATTATATTCTAAAATTAATCGAATTAAAATTTTCACAAACATATTTAATTTTTGATAAACCCATTAAAATACAAAATATTATTTTTAAATATTTTATAATAGCAACTTTTTATTTTTTTATATAAATAAGTTATAAAAATAACAAAAATTAATGAACCAAACTGAAATATTTTGATTCAGTTATGACAATAAATCTGGTTTGATTTATTCGATTTTAGACACTTAGGGCTAGTTTAGCATTGCTTTTGAGAAGTGCTTTTAAAAAGTATTTTGAAAAAATAATTTTGAGAAGTACTTTTGAAAAGTTTGGTTTAAGATTTAAATGTTTAGTATTGCTATCAAAAAGTGCTTTTGAGAAATAAAATGTCTATTTTAGACATGGTGTTTAAAGTAGCAAATAAGCATTTAAATAATGTTCAAATTAGTTAATATTATGATATTTTAATAAGAATATATAAAATAATTTATTATAATTTGTTGTTAATATTTTAATATATGAAAAATAAATTTTAAATATTTTTTAAGCAATTAATCAAGAAGGGAAAGTATCATGTGTTGGAGGTATGAAAACATAATTAAGTTGTTAAAAGTGCTTTTGGGAGAGAAAAGTTAAAAATTTTAACTTCTCCATTTGGGAAAAAGTGTTTTTAAAAAACCAAAAATTTCCTTCAAAAGTTATTTGTTTAACAATCTTTTTACTTCAAAAATATTTTTCATATCGAAAGTGTTTCTAAAAAGTATTACTAAACACAACCTTAGTTGATTCATTCTGTTATTGATATTAAATACTCGAATCAATCAATTATATGTCCTTAATAAAATAAATGCGTTTTTAAAAAGAAAATGCACGTTTAAATTTTAAAAATGACATTATTAAAAGAGATAACAATAAACTTTAAATATAAAATTAGAAGAAAAAATAGTGAATCTCACGGGATGGACAAGTTTTCTTACCTTCCAAACTTAACCTTACGCTAGCTAAGTGATAGCCTAAATGCTCATCTCTCTTTTCCGCCTTCACTTGCCGGTTCTCACAAGCTTAGAGTGAGAAATTTGTCAAGCTTTTGGCTTTGACACCTAGCATGAGTTTAACCACCAATTCACCTAGTTATGCCATCTATCCCACTAATGTTTTATCATGCTTCGATTTATTCTTTGATTCCACGCTTCACAATAGATATTTCAATATCTGCGAAAAGTACTAAAAGTTTGAGGGAAGAAACATCTCTTAACTCCTACTATTCTAAAAAAAAAGGAAGACCATAATAATACAAAAATTAAGAAATGTCAACAAAATCAAAAGCCTATGATGATGGTTACAGCAGATATCATGTCATTTTTAAATGAACCTCGGGTGATCAATGCTTTTCTAAGTGATTTTACCTTGGTTGTATGTAGCATCTCTGGTAGATCCAAATAGAAACATTTCAGGTTCATAACTTGTTTGAACTTGTTGCTGAAAGCTTTTTATCATCCATATTGAATAATTCATAGCAAATTAAGAAAGGAAAAAAGTTTGAATTAATAAGCGAAACCATATTTGAATATTTAAACTACAGTATTAAGAATTTAATCTATACCAATGGTTGGAATTTCGACATGAAGAAAGAAAGAATTGTAGAGAAGAAACAAAAAATTTAGCGACAAAATTGTCTGTTAAAGTTTTATATATTTCACACTATGTTTGAACAATGAAACAAGAGTATTTATAACAAGAAAAAACTCCTAATTATGAAAAGAAATAACAAAGATTTTATACTAGTAAATATCAAATATAACTTGCACGCAAATTATATGAAAACATAACTTGCACGCAAGTTCATCAAATCCAGATGCTTCGCAGCTTCATGGTTTAGCTTCAGACAACTTGCATCTTTTTGCGACTCCGATTCGCATTTTTCTCGTGACCCCAGTTTGTATTTTAATTCTAGTTCGTCAAATTGATGAGCTTGCCACTTATTGTGAGTTCGCCAATCTTAGAGGGTTCGCCAAATGTGCATGTTGCATGAATAGTCATCTCGCAACACTCCTCATTGGCTTTCCTGCTGCAAACACCAATTTTATTTCTCAGCTTCTCAAATCTCGTCTTTCCAAGTGATTTGGTCAGAATGTCTGCGAGTTGAGTTTCAATACTGCAATGAGCCATAGTCACTTTTTTGCTATGTTTGACTTCTCTCACAAAATAGTACTTGATCTTGAAATACTTTGTCTTTCCATGGAAGACTGGATTCTTCATAAATCCTATGGCGGACTGGTTGTCGCATAAAATTTGAGTTGCTTCAACCTGCACAAGATTCAAGTTAAACAAAAGTTTTCTCAACCAAATTGCTTGGTTGATTGCTACTGCCACAACTACATGCTTTGCCTCAGTTATGGATTGAGAAATTGTCGATTGCTTCTTCGAACTCCAAGAGAGTACCCCAGATCCAAGCGAAAAGAAATATCCACAGTACTTCACATATCATCCACTAATCCAGCCCGATCTCTGTCAGTGTACCCAACAAGCTTCAACGTGTTTGCCTTTGTGAACCAAACACCAAAATTGGTTGTTCCTTTGACATATCTCAGCACCCTCTTCGTATCTTTGAAATGAGAAATATCGCATCAGCGCATAAATCTTGACAACAAGCCAACTACGAACATAATATCAGGTTGGGTCATTGTTAGGTACAGTAAATAACCCACGAGACTTCGATAATTCTTCTCATCAACCTTCTAAAAACCTTCACTGCTGCTGAGTTTTTCTTTAAGTGCAATAGACGTGCTAATTGGTTTACATTTCTCTATGCAGAACCTTTTTAAAATCTTCAATAGCTATGTTGACTTATGAAAATTCCTTCCTGAACTTGTCGCACTTCCATCCCAAGGAAATATGTAATAGCCCAATTTTGAGGCTAGTTGAAACAGTGGTTTCGGGACCACTAATCCTAGGTTGAAGAAAATTATTTTAATATTTCTTTATGTGTATATAATGGTTATGAGGATGCATGAAAATTTTGGTGCTTTAATTTTAGCGATTGTATGCTTAATTGCGAAAAAGGACTAAATTGCATAAAGTGCGAAAGTTTTATTTTACAAGCTAGAGGTGTCTAATAGCCATGGAATATTAAATTGAAGGTCCTTAAAGTGAAATTAGGCCTTCCTATAGGTGATGGCTGGCCAAGGGGGACAAGAGCATTAAATTGGTCAATATTTGGTTGCATTAGGTGGTAAAATGAATAAAATAAGACCAAATAAAGAAGTTATCATCTTTTACTATTTACATTTCTTCTTCCACCCAAAATTCAAGCAAGAATATGGATTTTTGAAGCTCAAACTTTCAGCCAAGCTATTCCCTTGCAAGTAAGTGATTTTAGAGGTCTTTCTTGATAATTTTTGTACTTTTGGAACCCATAAAGCTTAAGCTAGCTAATGAGGGGACTATTTTGCAAGATGGTTGAAAGTTTAGGGATTTTCCATGAGAGTGATTATGTTGTTTGCTGAGTTTTTATGGAAGAAAATGAATGTTAGTGGGTTAGAGAACAACTTTTGTAAAGGTGTTTCCATGAAAACACCTAAAAAGACCTATTTGTAAAGGTTATAAATTGAGTAGTAAATGCATGAAATGATTGGTATTGTGAGTTGTGATAAGAGTAATAAATGTTCAGCTAGGCTTGTTAAATGAGGAAATTTGATGAAAAACAATTTACGAGCCTAGGGGTAAAATTGTAAATTTGCCAAAGTATAAGGGCAAAACGGTCATTTTTTCCAAAGTACAAATTTTGAAGTGTCTTGACTTATGAAGTGATTAAATGAGTAAATTTTTTTATTATATATCAAGAAGAACGCGGAAACAACCTTGACTGGGGAAAATGCAAGGTTTCGGACTAAACCGCCATTAACACATTTTGCACCGAGGTAAGTTTATGTGTAAACGATACATTCTTATTATGTATGTTTTTACCTATTAATGCATTGTGTGGGTGTAAATACTTATTGGAAAGATTTATTGAGAATGGTAGATAATAGGGAAATTCTTGGAATGAACCTTCGGAATAGAAATATGAGTACGGATGAATATCTGCAAGTGTGTGATACCACCTTGTTACTTATTAACGACGGGCTAAGTGCATTACCATCTTATTTATAATCATTTTGGTGGGCTATGTGCGATACCACCGTAATTATCATTGTGAGTGGGCCGTGTACGATACCACCCTATTATTGATAAATGGTGGGCTATGTGCGAAACCACCTGTTATCTTGTATCATTCTGAAGTGTTCATCGAGAATCTTGTTTAGCTATAAATTTCATGTGGCTTTGTGGTGATAAGTGCAGGGCATAAGTACAAGTAAATGTGAGCAATTTATATGGTATGTGGTTGGGATGTGGTAAGAGTTGAGATGAGTAAGTATGATCATGAGAATATGAATTGTTCTTACATAGTATGTAAGGTTTCTAATTGATTAGCATATGGTATGATGTTTATTGTTTACATATAGACTTACTAAGCTTAAAACTTACTCCCATTATCTTTTCCCTTGTTTTATAGTGTCGAAGAGCTAGCTCGGGATACAGAGATAAGCAAATGATCACCCACACTATCAGCCTATCTTGGTATAGTTAGATTTAGCATTTTGAGTTTGACATGTATAAGGACTAGACTTAGTTGAATGTCATATTGTTTTGGCCAAATGTGTTGGCTCATTCAAGGATGAACTCTTTTGTATAAGGCCATAGTTGATGGCTCTTTCTTAATGATCTATGAAAAGATGATGTTATTAATGAATATGCAAGTTGCATGATTAGTTTACTTGGTTTAAATATGCATGAATGGGTTGATGGTTGAATGTGATTTAGGTTTGTATGAGTTGGGGTGATAGAAAGAGCTTGGCAAATAGCCTTGTTCTTGTCTACAGGGGTAGGCACACGGGCGTGTGTCTAGGCCGTGTGTGACACACGGTCAATCCCATGGGCGTGTGGTTAGGCCATGTGTTCCCTTGCATACTAGGTTTACAAGTCAGTATGCTCAGTAATAAACATACGTACAGAGACACGGCCGTGTGCCATGTGTCTCAATTGTGTGGGGGACACGACCATGGTCATGGGCGTGTGCTCAGGTCGTGTGAAGTCTGCACCTAAAATTAGGAATTTAATTCACCACACGGCCTAAGGACACAGGCGTGTGCCTTGGCCGTGTGACATTTATGGGGTGATGACGTCAGAAACAGAATGCCAAGGTTTTTGCACACGGGCTAAGACACAGGCGTGTCGAGGCCGTGTGAGGGACACGGGCCAGGGACACGGGCGTGTGTCCGGCAGTGTGAAAACCCCTGTAGGTTCGAATTGGAAAATAATTCCACACGGGTGGGGAACACGGGCATGTCATATGCCACACGGGCGTGCCCCTTTATCCACATAGGTGTGTGGACTGTTTAGTGAAAATTTTCTAAGATTTTCTAGAGAGCTTTAAAAGGGTTTGACTTGATCCTGAACAATTCCTAATGTGTGATTTAGGCCTCGTAGGCTTATTTAAGATATGCTATGAAAGGTTTTAATTTGGAGTGGAAAGTCAAGTCTCGGCATCACGTAATTGTTTGCGTATAAGTCTAGTAATGCCTCGTACCCTGTTCCGGCATCGAATACGGGTAAGGGGTGTTACAAAATATCTCATTTCGCCAAGGTCTAACATTTCACACATTTTATCCATTTATTGCTTAAATTCCTTTACTAAATCATTGTTGCTCCCAATCACAAGCAGATTGTCAACATATAATGAAACAATTAGCGAAGTGACTTTTCCAATCTTCTTCACATATAGAGTAGGCTCACTAGGGCTTTTTTCAAATCCCAAGTTCGCAAAGTGCTTATCTATCATTGTATACCAAGCTCACGGAGCCTACTTCAATCCGTATAAGGCTTTCTTAAGCTTATATACCTTCTCTTCTTTTCCTCTAACTGCGAACCTAGGAGGTTGCTCCACATAAATTTCTTCTTGCAAGTAGCCATTCAGAAAAGCTGATTTAACATCCAGTTGATAAATTTTCCAACCCATCTATGTTGCCAAAGCCAATATTAATCTAATCGTGTCCAGCCTTGCTACTGGTGCAGAAGTCTCCCAGTAATCAATGCCATATTGTTGACGGAAACCTTTCACAACCAACCTTGCCTTCAGCCTATTGAGCGAACCATCAACATTGAGGTTGGTTTTGAACACCCACTTGACGCCAATAACCTTTTTGTGTAATGGTTTGTCAACAAGCTCCTAAGTCTGGTTCTTGTGAATCATGATCAACTCCTCTCGCATGGCTTCTTTCTAGCCTTCAATGGTTTCAACTTCTTCAAAGCTCGTAGGTTCAAGTAGTGCTATGTCAGCTCGCTGATATATATCATCAATCGATCGCGTGCCCCTTATTGGAGTGTCGTCAAAGTTTGCTTCAATTCGATAATCACTAGATTGCACTCCCAGCTCACTTCCATCATCAAAATTTTGTGAACCCTGTTCGCACTCCCTTTGCTTAAGTATTTCAACTTCAGTAGCATCACAATTCTATTTTTTGTAATGGCCTAAATTCAGGGTTACTAGAACAGTGGTTTCGTATCCACAAATCCGATTTAAAAAGAATATTTATTTTAAAAACTATTGCATGAATATTAATTTGATAGGAAATTCGTATGAAAATACCAATAGAAAAATTTTACAGATTTAGTGGTTAATTAGAATAAATAAATAAATAAATATTGTAGAAATTGGGTAAAAATGAGGTATCGAGACCTCGATCTCATAAAATTGAGTCAAAAATATTTTTATAAATATTTATGAAATGTTGGTATTGTGGTATTAAAATTTCGTTAGAAAATTTTAACGTTTGGGTAGTCAATTAAATAGAAAGGATTAAATTCAAAAATGTGTAAAAGTTGCTAGAATGATTAAATAGCTTAAGTGTCTAATGAGAAAGGATTTAAAAGTAAATTAGACCCAAAATTATTTAGGCTGGACGACAAGGGCATGAAATCAGCAAGAAAATTGATGATTTAAGGGAAAAATTGAAATATTGCATAATTAACTAAATAAAGTTAAGACTAAAGTGGAAATATCTAGATTTCTTTTGATTTTTCTGCATTCTCATCAGCCAAAATGCCATAGGAGGGGTTCTTTAAGCCGGTATTTCATAATTTTTGCATCAAGTGAGTTAATTCTTGCGTTTTTCTTGTAATTTTTATCTTTTTAAGACTTTTACAACTAGGTCGTACTATTAAATTCATTAGTTTTTTATTTTATGGATGAAATTGAAAGTTACCATGGTTGAGTACTGGAATTTTGTGATGAATAAACATGGATTTGAAGTTTTAATTTTATCAAAAGATGGATTTACTAAATGTTTTTAGTAGAAATTGATTTTTAGGACTTAATTGTGAAAAAGTTTGGAATTAAGGTTTGATGCTGAAATTCTGATTTCCAAAGGTTGTGAAGTAGTTTAAGATGATAGAATAAAGTGTTAATTGATGAAAAATCAGCTCAATTGGGGGGTTAATTGAGTAGGGACCAAATTGTAAAAACTATAAATTGTGAAATAAATTAGATTAAAATTAGATGCTGATAAATGGAAAATTTTATATTATAGATCAAGAAATTGAAGATAAATGAGGGAAGGAAAAAGTTGTCGAATAGTCCCTGAAATCTCTACAATTACTACAAATTGTTACGGGTAAGTTTGTGTAACTTGAATTATATTCTTAAATGCTTGGAATGTATGTTTATTGATGTGAATATGGTTGGGATGCTCATTGTATGATATTTTATTAAAAAATTGATAATTCTCGATAAAAAAGGAAAATAAATCTCGGTTGAATGAAATGGACTTCAATGGATCACTGAAAAGAGAATTGACGGTACATAGGATCTAGCCTGGACGGGTGGTCCTAATGATATAGCCCTCCCGAAGAATATGTGTGAAATGGATTTAGCCCAAACGGGCAATCCAAATTAAGCTCATTAGAGTAATTGTCATTGTAGGGGATTTAGCCTGGACTGGTTGTAACACCCCAAACCCGG
This sequence comes from Gossypium australe, assembly GCA_005393395.2. Lineage (NCBI taxonomy): Eukaryota > Viridiplantae > Streptophyta > Magnoliopsida > Malvales > Malvaceae > Gossypium > Gossypium australe. The sequence goes on from CM016614.1 coordinate 131,555,765, forward strand.
CCCATACGTTTTGACCAGATCTGGTATGCTACGGGTTGAACGTTAAAATCTTTTGCTAAGTTGGTTTTAGAAAATCATAAGTTATTAGGCAATATTTGAATAAATAAGTAACATTTGAAAAGAAACCTTGTATTATTATTATTTGGTATAAATAAACCCCTGACATAAATTCATAAGTTGCAAATATTAAAAAAACTACTTAGGCGAATATAAACTATGGGCCTTATTACCTAAATATTCCCAAAACAAAACTTAAAGGAAAACTGAAAATAATCTATAGAAATAAAAACTTGATGGCCCCTCGAGTCCGTATCGGCTCCCATGTCCACGATCTACTGCTCATCTAAAAAGTTAGGGAAAAATAATAGGGTGAGTCACCAAGATTTAGTGTGTAAATCCCGAAAACACATAAAAGGCTTGGGCCCACAAACACATTATGAGCCCTGGCCCATACACAATGGCAACAATCATAATCACATGACAGATAATAAATGATGCAAAGCCCAACCCATCCTAGAATTCCATCCTCTACACACTAACCCGTACCAACCATCACACCTTGGGGATTTCTACAATCAACCCACCAACCGCTACACACCATATCGACAGTCATACTGCCTACTCCTTATCAATCAGGAATTTTAGCGTGGTTTTCTACCACCGATCACCAAGTGACCTAACATTTCATTACGTGGATCACCAAGTGACCTAACATTTCATTACGTGGGTTTTCTACCACCGATCACCAAGTGACCTAACATTTCATTACGTGGGTTTTCTACCACCGATCACCATGTGACCTAACATTTCATTACGTGGGTTTTCTACCACCGATCACCATGTGGCCAATCATGCTCTTCCCCTTTCCATATCAAACCCATCCCATGCATACATTCATGCAAAATTAAGCAATATACTACCTAAGAGATTTCAGTCTTTCACATACATCGATACACATAGAGAAGTTTCTATGGCACATACCTGGCATCCTTTGCCTACCCTTTCTGGGTAACCCGTCTGTTCATACAGCCTATTTTTCGGCTTTTAACCATCACATATATATACATACAGATTATTAGTGTGTTTAGAGATCTACACACCTGATTACCGTTAGAACGAGACTTTCTAAGTCAACGCTATCCGTAGCCAACACACCTGCTATCTGCCCTATGTGTTGTTCAGAGGCTTGAAATCCCGAAAAGTGATATGAGATTCAGGAACTAGTGTTTTCGGCTTTTAGATCTAAGAGATCTTACTAGAGAAGATTTGGCTACTCCCAGAGGATTCCGGCTTTTTGCGAAAATCAGGAAGAGAAGATGATTCGAAGAAATCTATAGAGATTCGGCTTTTAGAAGAAAGAAGAGAAAAGAATAATGGAGTTTTCGGCTTTTAGAAGAAAGAAGAGAAAAGAATAATGGAGAAGAAAGAAGAGAAAAGAATAATGGAGTTTTCGGCTTTTAGAAGAAAGAAGAGAAAAGAATAATGGAGTTTTCGGCTTTTAGAAGAAAGAAGAGAAAAGAACAATAGAGTTTTCGGCTTTTGAATCAAAGTGAAGATGAGGGAATAGGGTTAGGAATTTTGGCTTCTACTCAGAGGAGAAGAGAAAGAAAAGATGGAAACCCTAAATGCCAAAAAATAAAGAAGAGAACCCTCCCTATTTATAGAAATTTCGGCACTTACCTATAAAAAACCGAAAGTGCCCTTCCTGATACTAAAAATTAAGCAAATAAAAAGGGAAAATTCGGTACCCCTTTGCCATAAAGAAACCGATTTCTTCCCTCCTCTAGGTGATGGAATTTTGGCCAACACCTAGCCTTGCAGATAGCTCCTATCTTTTCTCTTTTTATCTTCCATATTATCAACTATAATATCTACATTATCCCATTCACATAAATCCTCCTATTTTTGAGCCTTGTTGCCATCCACTCCACCTAACCCTAATGCCAAAAATTAGCTAACTTAAATTAAAATAATTGGGCTCCATGAAACTTAAATTTGGGCCCCTTACTCCCTTGTGTGGCGTCACATCCTAATATTGGGCCACAAGCCCACTTTGGTATTTTAAACACAGATACTACCTTTTAAACCCTATAATGCCCAAACAAATAATTTTAATCAAGGCCTCTACCTAAGCCTGAGCCCAATTTGGACCCCTAACACTTAGATTAACACATTAAACATATCCACCCATTAAACGCATAGGCCCAAAAATTCAGGATGTTACACTGGTAATCCCGACAATACTCTTTGATCATATGATATAGGGGATTTAGCCTAGACTGATAATCCCGCTGTAAGAAATGAGGCTCGCGGGAGTGTGCTCTCTGGAAAAGGGTATACCCATATGTGTACGAATTGATGGACCCGAAATTGTACACAAAAGTGTACTATTAAATATCCATCGAAATTCCAAGAAATTCAACGAAATAAACATGAGAAATGGAAGAACATGAAAATTATGGAATTGATGAGCTCACCAATCATTTATCTTTGTATGATGTTGCTTAATTAATGCAAAAGTTGAGTTTGTATGTGATAGGTATATGTTTATGTGAATTGGATGTGTGCTTATGTTGTTAAATGATGGATGTATAAATATGGTAAGTATAATTCCTGTTGCATGAACTTACTGATAAACCATAATTTACACATGTTTTAACCCCATGCTTGGCTTACTTTTGGATGATTTTCCATTGAATTTGATGCTCCTAATCTCTTAATTTTATGTTTTATACTTAGGAGAGCTTAGGGAGTCAAAAAGAACGAGAAACGGGCCAAAAAGGGACAAAATGGGCCTACACGGCCTGGACCACCGCACACGGGCAGATTCACACGGCCGTTTGTGCTTAGCAGAACCGAACACGGCCTGGACTATTGACTATGGGTATTTCACACCGGCGTGTCCCTGCCAGACCCGAGTTTAATTCTATTCGGAAAAGGTTACTTGTGGGCCAAGAAAGGTGTTTCAAAGACTATATAAACACCCTAAGGGGCAACCTAAAAGGAAAGGTCGACAGGACGTCGAATAGACGCCGAGTAGAAGAAGAAAATACTCCAAGGCAGCCGTCGGGAACAGCTTAGGAGAAGGATCTCCATTAAGATTGAGGATCTCCTATCAAGTTCTTTAGAAGTTTTTTGGTTTTCTTATGTTTTGTTGTTTTCCCTATTCTAAGATGTTTTTCTCTATCATTATGAACTGAATTCCCTAAATACCTGAGGGGATGAAACCTAAGACAGATCTTATTATTGTTTGATTTATAAGATAAATACTTGTTCTTATTCTTAATTGTGAGTTCTTATTCTTGTTTTGATAATTCAGGTTATTGATTCAAGTCGAATGTGCTTATTCAGTGGAACAAAAGCCCCTGTTTAAGAGTAGATCAACACAATTAAGTAGAGTTGATTGCAACCTTAGAAATAGGGCGACGAAAATCTGCTGGATTAGAGTCAAATCTAATAAGGGGATCCATAGATCGAGTTAATGCGACAATAGGGGTTTTAATTAGAAAGAGATTTCAATTAATCAACCTAGAGTCAGTTATTTTTAGTCTTGAAAGAGATATTAACATAAATCAGGGATTTCTACGGATTAAGTCAAGTGAATAAATCATATGAATCAAAAGTAATAAGTGAAATCTAGGTGGATTCTTCCTTAGGTATTGCCTATCTCATATAAGTTGTCCAAAAGTATTTTTCAAATTCACTCTCTGTCACGTTCATAATTATTTTAATTAGTTAAATTAGTTAGTTAAATTTAGATTAAAAATAAATTCCCTTAATTACTAGGCTAGATAATAAAAAGATAGTTATTACTAGTAATTTTGGTCCTTGAGGATACGATATTCCGGACTCATCACAACTATACTACTGTTCGATAGGTGCGCTTGCCTTTGTCGAAATAATAGTTAGTTTCGATTCCATCAATTACTAAGCACCATGTGCTTACCCTGTTCTCCTTTTCCTTGTTTTGTAGTGCTCGGGAGCTCGAAGGTCGGAGATTAGTCGGAGCCTTATCACACTATCAACCCATATCTTTTGGTATATGAAAATGACTTATTTTGAAAGAATGGCATGTATAGACTAAATACCAATGTTTACATGGAAATGGATGTTTTTAACCTAGCTATTGGCATGGCTAGAGTAAGTATAATTTTGGGATTTTGCGAAAAATTCTCTGTGATTCTGATTTGGTTCCTGTTTGGTTCCGATGCATAATTTGGGCTTCGAAAGCCCATCTAAGGGACGTAATAATAATTTTCGAGAAATAAATGGTACTTGATTTAGATAAATGGAAATTGGTTCCGTAAGTTCCGGTAATGCCTCGTACCCTATGCCGGGGAAGAATACGGGTAAGGGGTGTTACAGTTTTACCTTCATCGAACACATCCTTTTTTGCCGAAATTTTCTTGGAGGAAAGATCGTAAATTCTATAACCCTTTTTATTGCAACTATACCCAAGGAAAATACCTAGCTGTAACTTTTAAGTGATAAATAGATGGTTTATTCTCAAACCATGCTTCGAATAGAGTCTTCTCTTTTACAGCCTTGGTTGGCAGTCTGTTTAGCAAATAAACTGATGTGTTCACTACCTTAGCCCAAAATTCCTTTGGCAATTTGCTTTTAAACAACAAACACCTCACCATGTCCATTATTGTCATGTTTTACCTCTTGTACACTCCATTTTGCTGCGGAGTTAGACTTTAAATTTCCAAAATACTTCAACTACATCAGTTTTTTGTTTTAAAAAATAAAGCCAGTAATACCTGGTACAGACATCAATGAACAAGACAAAATATCTACACTCACTTAATGAGGGTGTTTTCATAGGTCCACATACATCAGAATGAACCAATTATAAATTTTCATGAGCGCGCCAAGCTTTGTTTGCTGGGAATGGTAACCTCACTTGCTTCCCAAGTTGGCATACATCGTAGATGCCACTTTGCTTCTTAGTACTAATTATTTCCTTAACCAAACCCACCTCACACATTCGACTAAAGGACTTATAGTTCGCATATCCCATTGAATCAAATATAATGTAGCCATAATTCTTAAAAACAACATTGTAACTTTTCTCAAGCAGTTGACCAATGCTAAGGAGATTCTGATCTATCGTAGATACTAAGAAAACATCTGAGAATATCTGAGATTACTTTAGTACCTAACAGCGAGCTGATCACGACTTCGCCTTTTCCCTTAACTTTTAAGAGTTCACCATTACCAATCCTCACATTTAGATCACAACTTCTATCAATCTTCTTGAATATGCTTTCGTATGGGGTCATATGGTTGGTACATCCACTATCAACCAACCAACATTTGGCAACTTTTTTTTATGCAGAACATGTGACTGCGAACACCTGCTCCTCTTGAATATGATCTTCCTCAACTATTTGAGCCTGATTTTGTTGAGGGGTTCGCCCTTTGTTCTTGCATTCGTTCTCTATGTGACCCAATTATTTGCATGATTTGCACTTTATATCTGGTTTGAACCAACAATATTTCTTAAAGTGAATATTTTTCTTACAATGCGAGTAAGGTGAATATTTCTTCTTTCCATCATCTTGCATCGACTTCTCTTTCTTCTCTATCCAAACTTTCTTCCCTTTATGTTTCTGAGGGTTCGCACCTTCAATACTTAGGGCTCGCAATGCTTCTTCTACATGCTCCTCTCGTCTTGAGCTTTTCTTTGCTCTTAAGCATACAAGGGATTTATCAACTCTGGAAGAGAGATGGCTGATAGGTCCTTTGAGTTTTCAAATGAGGAAATCTTAAATTCATACCTCTCAAGAAGTGTTGTTATGACCTTCTCAACGACCTTACTATCTACGAACTCTTCCCCAAGTAACCTAATGTTATTAACTACCGCCATAATCCTGTCTGCGTACTACTTTATTGTTTCAGCCTCCTTCATCTTCAAATTCTCAAAATCTCTCATGAGATTAATGAGATGTTACTTTCCGGTCTTATTCGAACCTTGAAACTCCTCATTTATCTTATCCCAAGCTTGTTTTGGAGTCTCATAGGCCATAATACGTATGAATATAACACCTGAGACGCCATTCTATATGTAAGACATTGCTTTGTATCTTTTAGCTCGCTCGTCACCGTGGTGCTTGATTTCTGTGACTGTAGCATTGTCCATTAATGGTGCAAGCTCGACATTAGTATTCACAACCTCCCACAACTCATAAGCTTGTAGGTAGGTCTTCATCTTAACAACACATATATGATAGTTTTCACCATTGAAAACGGATGGCAAAGGTGAAGAAAAACTTGCAGAAGTCATGTTTAACTGAGAAAGAACAACAACGAACCTTAATAACAGAAGCTCTGATACCAATTGTTGGAATTTTGACATTAAGAAAGAAAGAAGTTGTAATAGCCCGTTTTTCAGTGGTGTCAAAAATAGTAATTTTAGGGCCACCAAATACGACGACTAAGTTCATAAATATTATATAATAATATTTATGAGCCAAAACATGGTTTTAAAATGGTTTGTGATATAGTGATTTTTGTTATATAAATGATTTAATAAGTTCAAGAGGTAAGACTTTGAGGTCAAGTGGGTTTAAAAAATGAGGTATCGGGACCTTTATTCTATAAAATTAGTCGTAAATATTTTTATAAATATATACGGAGTGCCATTAAGATGGTATTAAAGTTTTATTGAAAAATTTTAACATTTCGATAGTTAATTAATTAAAAAGGACTAAATCGTAAAAGATGAAAATTTTGATCACTATTTGATTTGAGTGATTAAATGGCCTATTGAATAAAGGAAAAGGGACTTAAATGGTAATTATACCATTTAAGGAGTTAGTGGACAATTATGGGCATGAAATTAGTGTTTTAATTATTTATTAATCAAGGTTAAAATGGTAATTTGGTTTATTAAATTAAAATAAAATAAAAACAAAATGTTAATTGGTTGTCATCTTTTTAGTTTCTTATTCAAAGAACCGAATGTCCATGGAGGTTTTAAGGTTCGACCATGGTGGTTTCCTATTGCATGGTATGTGATTTTGGCTCCATTTTAAATAATTTTTATGTTTTTGAGGTTGTTGCAACTAGGTCCAGCTAACCCGTACCTTCTATTTTGAAACTGTTAAAGATTTTGAATGTTTCCATTGTTGAACCTTGTGATTTTAGATGTTAGATTATGAGTTTGAAATATTATTTGTTATTTAAAAGTGTTTTATTAAGTAATTTTTGATGTATTTATCGATTAGGGACTAAATTGTTAAAATAGTAAAAATATAAGGATTTGTTGTGAAATTGTTGCATAAATGGGATGTATAGGATAGCATAAATATTTGGTTGGGCTCAATTTTGGGTAAAAATGGTTAATTTGCATGTTCTAGGCTTAGGGACTAAATTGACTAAAAGTAAAACTTTAGGGGTAATTTTGTAAAAATGTCAAAAGTGACTAAATTGCCTAAAATACATTTTTTACTATTTACATTAATATATTAAATGAAATTATTAATTTAGATCAAGATCTAATGGAAAATCTAGGAGAATGGAAAATTACTAAAATGCCCATGTACTTTGTCATTTCTACAATTTAGCCAGATAAGTTCGTTCGGTTTAATTTTAGTTTATATTTAAGTGAAATATATGAACCTGATTGCATAATATTAGATTATATTGATGTGTGTAATTGAAAACGAAAATAATGAAATGATATTATGTCGATAATTGATTGAGAAACTAAGAGCCATTACTGCAAATTAGCTCTGTAAGTTCATTAATATGAACTCAATTATATTTATGAGTATTTATGAATATTAAAATTTAAATGATGTAAAATTACTGATATTAAATTGATTTGTTGATAGAACAGGAATTGTAAAAGGTTACGAAAATGATAAATTTTGATATCAATGGAGACAGGTTGGATTCACACATAAGACCATAGCGAAGCTATGGCAATTATTCAAATGTAAGACCATGGTTGGACCGTGGAAGTGTTTATATGTAAGACCATAGTTGGGCTATGACATTTTGATGATAAGACCATAATTGGGTTATGGCACTATGGACGTGATACCTGGTTGGACCATGGCAGTGTTATATGTAAGACCATAGCTGGGCTAAGGCATTCTGATGATAAGACCATAACTGGGTTATGGCACTATGAATGTAAGACCATGGTTGAACCATGACAGTGTTATATGTAAGACCAAAGCTGGGTTATGGCATTCTGATGATAAGACCATAACTGGGTTATGGCACTACGAATGTAAGACCATGGCAGGGCCATGGCAATGCATATGTAAAACCATAGTTGGACTATGGCACAAAGGAAACGTGTACCAGGGTTTCAATCATCTTCACAGTATTCATCAATTATAGAAAAGAGATGGTTTCGACCATCGTTTAGCACACTTTGTGTGAGCTCCGGTAAGGGTTCCGATTGGCTTCACAACGAAAAATATGGAAAGGTATGATGTACCAATGATTAAAGTATGAATATTCATGAATATGAAAGGTATGATTTAAGAGATGCTATGTTTATGTACTATATCTTTCCATGTGATGATATCGCTAAGTTATGTGTTTAATGATTAGCTTGTGGCTATGATAAGTGTTTAATATAAACCAAGGCATGTGTGTATGAAATTTATTGAAATGGTGATACATGGAAAACATGATATGTATGGTTATTTATGTTAAGTTCACATAAATTATATTCAATTATGCTAACATGTGTTGTTGTTGGTGCTTAGGCTTGTTGTAAGTTGGTGATTGAATTATATCATGTTTAATCTTATTGAAATACATTGAAACAGTAAGTGCTCAATTGGTAATGTGCTTATGTCCATGAAAAGGTGGAATAAATCTAAGTATGTAATTTCTTATGCAATGGTTGATTATGTGGTTGATTCCAAAAGAGCTATGTTTAAATGCACTAGCTTGTAGTCATGGTTATAACTTGTGTGTTATGCATATGAAATGGGTAAAGAAAGGTAGTGAAATGGTAAATTCATAATTGAAATGAAATTTGAGGAAAATGAAGTAATGAGTTTGAATAATGTATTATATGTGGAAATTGACATATGCTATGGTTGAATATACCTATAACAGGGATAAATACACTAAGTTGGGAATTGATAATGTTGTTTAGGCTTATGATAAGTATTGAGAGTAGAATGAAAAGATAGTAAATTGAAAAGTGTATAATCTTATAGAAAGGTTGATGATTATCTATTAAGTCCCATAAAATCCTATCATGATATGAATGATAAATATATGTGACATTAGTGAACTTACTCATTTGTGAGTTAATGATCATATCGATTTATGAATCTTATGGCATTGGCATAGATTTATGTTTTTCTATAATGTTTATTATTGAAATGGAATATTATGCTTAAAGTTTATACAAACTTACTAAGCATTCATTATTTATGTAGTTATTTTCCTTTACTTTATAGATTATCGAAAGCTCAATCGGGTTAGAAGCTAGTTGGAGATCCATCACACTATCCATCGGCTATATCAGTAGATTTTCATGATTTTGAGTCATGGTTATAATGGCATGTATAGGTGTCTTTGTTTAATGAAATTAGCCATTATGTTTGGCTTGCAAATATGCTATTTTAAATGATGAAATAGTTGTTATGTTGACATGTATGTATGGTACTTTAATGGTTGTTAGTTTGGCATCTAAGTACTTAAATGATGGTAGTTGGAATGATGAATATAAAGGTATGATATAAAATGTTGGGTTGGTATGGAATGAGATAGTGCATTGAGTTGTTAAATGGCTAGTTTTGGTAGCTTTGGTTGTGGTTGGCATATGGCTAAATTTAGCAAATGTTTAGTCAAATTTGATTGTTGTGTTTGAGGTGCCTTTAAGGCATATTGGTTGTATGGATAGATGTCATTTTGATTTAACTACATTATGCATGTTTTAGGTATATTTTTGAATGTTTGAAATAGGTACAAATGGTTTATATGTGGGAGAATGTTTAGGGTGAATGAAATGGCTTGGAAATGGCCTATTTCTTGTCGACACGGCCTAAGACACGGGTGTGTGTCTCAACCATGTGTGACACACAGTCACACTACATGGCCGTGTGTCCCCTGTAGTTTTTTTATAAGTTGTATTTCGAGAGTTACACAGCCTGACACATGGGCATGTGGCTTGGCCATGTGACCCAAGTCAAAGAGTTACACGGGCACGAATACCAGGCTGGGACACGGCCGTGTGTCCCTACTTCAAATACCCACACGGCTTGAGACACGGGCATGTGTGCCTGTAGTATGATTTTTTTCTATCTTTTGCCATAAAGTTCTAAATATTTTTGATTTATTCCCGAATTGTTTCTAAAGTGTTTCTAAGGCCTCGAGGGCTTGAAAAAGGGACGTTATGCATGTGTTTGAATGGAATATGATGTGTTTTATAAATGATTGTAATTGAATGTTTTAAGTTAAATAACCCTATTCCGGCGATGGATACAGGTTAGGAGTGTTACAAAATTGCAGAGAAGAAATAAGAAATTTAGCAACAAAATTGTCTGCTAAATTTTTATATATTTCGTACTATGTTTGAACAATGAAACAAGAGTATTTATAACAAGAAAAATCTCCTAATTGTGAAAAGAAATAACAAAGATTTTATACTAATAAATATCAAATATACTATGCGAATAAATACTAAATCTCCTAAAAATCTGAAAACATAACTTGCACGCAAGTCCATCAAATCCAGATGCTTCGCAGCTTCATGGTTTAGCTTCAGACAACTCGTATCTTTTCTGTGACCCCAGTTTGCATTTTTCTTGCAAACCCAATTAGCATTTTAATTCTAGTTCGTCAAAGTAATGAGCTCGCCACTTACTGTTCATTTAAGGTAGCTCGCCACTTACTGTGGGTTTGTCAATCTTGGAGGTGCGCCAAATGTGCATGTTGCATGAATAGTCATCTCGCAACACCAATGCTTGCATAGGCATCTATTATAAATTGTTCAAACATTTACTACCTGCAAGAAAGCATGATTACGTTGCAATATTTGTTGTGTAACACATGCAATCATAACATAAATAAGTTTTGACTTTATTGGATGCAAGTTTAACGTACAACACTCAACCGAGGCTACGCTTTTAATCTTTTCAAACTTTAACCATATTGTCTCCTACTTGATTGACATCATCAATTATTCAAGTTGAAATACTCATCTACATCTACCACCAAAAGTTAAGTTGGAAAATAAATATAGATCTAAGTATCACATTAGAGTAATAACTAAAGAAAGAAAGGTAACAGGGCAAACCGCCCAAGGACTGCACTAAGAAGCCATGTTGTTTCCATATAACTTTTATTTAATTTACTAAGAATTTATGCAGTTCATGCAAATTAACCAAATATAGGAATATGTTACCAACCTGAAAAGCTCACACCTAACCATATGTATATACCACGTATACCTAATATTTGAAGAATGAACCACACATTTATCAGTTTATTTCATCAAAGCTCAGCTGGCATTTATATGGTATTAGCTGAATTTAAACTACCACCTTTCAGGCTTTGTAATGGATCAAGACAGGATGCTTTTTCACATCTACAAAAAAAAGAAAAAGAAAAAAAGCTTGTTTAAGAAGTCCATAAAGGCAAGGAAAAAGATAAAACTAAAAGAATCAATTTGAGAGCTCCTTTGCCTCCCTAGGAGTAGCACTAGAAGACTTGCAAATACAAAGGTAATCAAAAAAGGGAAAAAGGAAAAAATTTCAAAATAATTGGTAATCTAAAAACTTTATACGTGACCATATGAAGAATATACCATATATACCTAAAATAACACTCAACCACTCATTTATTAGTTGATCAAGCTAAGCTAACATTTATATGAAAATAGAACATTGATAATGACAATGAATCGTAAAGAAAGAGAGAAAAATAGAACACACAAAATTTTACGTGGAAATCCTTTCGGGAAAAAACCACGAGTAGAGGAGAAGAAAATTCACTATTTTGAATTCGAATGATACAAGAAGAGAGGCGATTACATCTATTTATAGGTTCAAAAACCTTATTCTAATTAAAGTCAAATAGAAGTAATTCAGTAAGATTAAAACACATTATTCTATCAACACTAAATAGAGGAAGTAAGCTCAGGGGCGAAGCCAGGAAATTTCAAGAGGGGGCTGAAATAATGAAAAATAATAAATCTAAAAATAAAAATTAATTAAAGAAAAATAATTTAATAAATAAAAATAAACTAGAAAGAAATCTTAAAATTTATTTGAATTGCACTCTTCGATCCTTGACCTCACTAAAACTATCAATTATTTTGTTTATATCAAACTTTTCTGCAATTTCTTTCTCAATGTACATAACCAAAGAACTTCTTAAAAAATCATCTTCCATCTTGCTACGAAGTTGAGTCTTCACAATCTTCATAGCAGAAAAAGCACGTTCTGAGGATGCTGTTGAAACTGGAAGAGTCAATATAAGACGAATCAATCTGTCAGCGAGTGGGTACATGACTGACTTTCCACTTTCAACTAAGCTTCTGCAAAGTTCAGAAAGTGTTGATATTTTTCTCAAATCATGATGCTTACATACATCAAGTTCATAATGCTTCAACTCATATGGGAGACGTTCTTTCTCGTGTTGAGAAAAATCTTCTGGATAGAACTTGTTTACAAGAATGCAAATTTTATCAATATCAAATAACTTGAAAAACTCCTTGGGATCTAAAGCTGTAGTAAGAGTGAGAAGCTCGACAACATTTTCGTTAAACCTGCTCTTCAGTTCTTGCAACTGAGTATCTATTGTAGCAAAAAATATATCCACTCGATAATAATGCTCCACTGTAACATCTTCCTTCTTATTGCGACTACGACCCACAATGTATTGAGCATTCATATCTGGAAAATCCAACTCCCAAGTTTCACAAAAAGATATCACATTTTTCAACAATTCATTCCATCCATCATCTCTCAACTTTTGAATTAAATCTTTCGTTGTCAAAACTAAACTCATGGCATTTAATATATCTTGAGAACGGCGTTGCAGAGCTTGACAAAGGTTATCAGTAATCTCTAAAACTTCCTTCATCATATGCAAAATAAAAATAAACTCAAAAGATCTCAATCTATTATATGCATTATGAGCATATCCTCGCTGAGAATAGTTAGAAGCGGTATTGTTTAGATTTTCAAGAATTGTGCTAGTAGCATTGTACATCTTCAGTAAACTAGTAACTGAATTTAATTGGGAACTCCATCGAGTCTCACCAGGGCGTTGTAAAGTGCCAATCTAATTCATTCCTGTTCCAGTTGCTAACTCATTAATGGATACCAAACGAGATATTTCAGCTGCTTGGGCTTTTTGTAATTCATTGTGTCGTTTGGAAGAAGCCGAAGCAATATTAACAATATCAGACAAGTCTTTAAAGAATTGATGCACTTCAACCACTTCTCTAGCTGCTGCAACCAATGCTAACTGAAGACGATGAGCAAAATAGTGAACATAATAAGCATATCGACAATCATTCAAAACCAAAGCTTGCAAGCCGTTAAATTTCCCACGCATATTGCCTGCTCCATCATAGCCTTGACCTCGGATATTTTGTATATCAAAACTATGTTGCAAGAGAACATTAAAAATCACATTCTTCAAAGTCAATGATGCAGTATCTTTAACATGGACTATATCAAAAAATCATTCTTTTACCTGTCCTTGTTTATCAACAAATCTCAAAATAATTGCCATTTGCTCTTTTTTCGACTAGTCTCTCGCTTCATCCACAATAATGCTCACCAATTTCTTCATGAATTACATTACGAACTCTACTGGCATAAATTTGCAATATCTCTTTTTGTATTGTTGAAGAAGTATAACTAGCATTTTGTGGAGCACTTTTCAAAACATCTTCAAGTTTCTCATCATATAATGCTAATAGTGATAACAATTCAAGAAAGTTCCCACGATTTTTTGATCTCGAGCTTTCATCATGACCTCTAAAAGCACACCCTTGAAATGACAACCATCGAACAACATCTATACTAGTTTTCAGACGTAGACGATTAGCTGAAATTTGTTGTGTAGTTTGTCTATCAAGTGATACTTCAATATGTTGAGCTTGATTCATTAAATCTACATAAGCTCATTGTGCATTGTTATGTAGTGAATTCGGATCTTTTCCCATATGTGTCAAAAAAGCACAATTGCACCCATCGTGTACCTCTTTCCAATTACTAAAGCCATTATGAGTAAATGCAGTTGATCCAAAACGACTACTTGGATTGCTAGTAAAAAGAAAACAAGGCAAACAAAATACTGCATCTTTAGAAGGTGAATATTCTAACCAGGAAAATTGTTTAAACCATGATGGTTGAAAACAACGAGGATGCTTTTTTGAATTGGAAGCAGGATATTCTGAAAGAATAGGTTGATATGGTCCAGCCTTAATATAAGCTCTTCGAATTTTATCACGCATATTAACCGGATACTCATATATTTGCTTACGTAACCCAGGTTCACGTTCTAAGTTAGACAAATCAATTGCCTCATCTTCAACTATAGGAATTTTAGAAGGACGAGCATCAGAGTTTAAAGGAACAAACGATGAAGGTGGTACCTCAATTTGTGACGCTTCTAGAGGTGATTGTGTAGTCTCTGTACTTTTCTTTTTTAAAAACGAATCAATTGTTTTCGACTTCATAATTACAATATCTTAAAAGATAAAAAAAATTAATAACTATAAAATAAAATTGAACTATAAACTTTAAAACACAATAAAAACAAAATTAATAACTATAAAATAAAATTAAAATATAAACTTTAAAACACAATAAAAACAATTGTAAAATTGTAACAAGATGAAAAGAAAAACCTTAGAAGATGAACTCGAAGCCGCGTTTGAAGGACAAACGTTGATGACAATAGTTGTTAATAGCAATAGGAAAAGAGACTTCTTTTTCACTAGTTAACAAATTGAATTTTAACCTAAATTCACATTTAATATTTTATTAAAAACTATCATCTAAAAAAAGAAAGTTTGGAAATATATCAATATTACATTTAATGTTATATTAATGTTGATTACAATAATATATTATATAAATATTTAAAGTTAAAAATTTAAAATATATTATATGGATAAAATAAAAAAATAAAGATTTTTTTTAATGTTCAAAGGTGGAAAAGGGGGCCAAACAACAATTTAAGGGGGGCCAAAGTTTTAAAATCTTAAGGGACTAAACAATAAATATTTTTTTATAATTTTAGGGGGGCCGGGGCCACTGCCAGCCCCCCCAAATTCGCCACTGAGTAAACTTTTATACAGATTTTACTCGTGCGGCCTTCGGCCTTCGCATAGCATGTCAAAATTGCCTCATTTTTGTTTTGTTATTCTTTTTCTCTGCCATGGTGTAGTTCTCTCTATCTTGCCACTTGTATTTATTTTAACAAGAATTTGAGTCACACAACTTCTAACAATTTATATAGTATATGTAAATTTAGACTATCACCTTTTCACCTAAAAATTGGTTTCCCACATCTCCCATTTCAATGGCAAGGATACTAGATACGCTTGGGTGATGATATTTCCTCGGGCAAATATCCAAAAAATACCAATTTTTAAAAAAATTTACGGAAAAGGGCCGAAAATTTCATTATTTACGGAAAAGGGTCATTTCCCCACAAAACGTGTCCACGTCGGCGCGTTTTGTGGGGATAAAATGCCACATCAGCCAAAAACGCGTCCTTGAGGGTGCGCTTTGCTGACGTGGCGCTCCCCCAAGGATGCATTTTAGCTCGTGTTTTTTTTTAAAAAAATAATTCTCGAAATTTTTAAAAATTTACGAGAATAAACCTTTATAAAGGCTCAAAGTGACAACACCATTTTTTTTAAGGTGTCATCAATTAATAAGGAAATATAACTTACAAAGGAAATCTTTATATAGACCTAAAGCCTCATTTCCCTTATTTTCTTGAGCAAAGTGGGATATGAGATATGTGTATATATAGACTCATGAATAGTTTTGCAGCTTGTTCCTAAACAATGTGAGATTCCTTCCTCTTTTAACTAACAAATGAGATGAAATGCTACACTATATTTGATATTTTTTACTTAGAGTTTAAATTTTTTACAAAAAGTTAACATTTGTTACATTATAAATAAAACTTTTAAACTCTATAAGTAAAAGAAATATAAAATATAAAATATTAAATGAGTATGGTAAAATATTAAAAAATAAATATTTAAAAAATTACTAATAGTTGAGTGATCATTTTGTAAGTTTTTATAATTCGATAGCTAAAAAATATAGTTAAGTGACTACTAATGTAATTTAATCTAGATATAAAATATGAAAAATATTTATTATATTTTATGTATATTATATATTTCTATAAAAAAACTTATTTAACATAATTATATACTATGTTTAAATAGATTATCTATCTAGTCAAAATATATCTGAAATAAATTTATCGGGATTCATTAGGTGATGAAAATTAAATTAAATTAGAATTAAAAAAATTAATTAGTATAGTAAAATATTAAAAATAAATAAATATTTTAAAAGATATATCAATTTTTTAAAATTATAAAAAATACTATTTGAGTATCAAATACTCAACATTTATTTATTAATCAAACATTCATAATATAAAATAAAATAAATAATAAAAAAATTAAAAGTATAACTTCTAAATTTAAATAATGGAAAATTATTTTAAAAATTAGAATTGCATTGATATTAACTTCAAAGATTTAAAATTGAATAGAAGATTATTGCATGTACAAGTTTCATATGTGCAATTTGTTCTCTTTTTTTAATAGTTTTTTTGTATATGTTAACAATTCTAAAATGCAACAAGGTTAAAGATCTCAAAAGATAATTTTATAATATAAGAAAATGTTAAGAAAATATAAAAAAATTTGTTTTGTAAAAAAAAAATCAAATATAGTGTAGCATTTCACCTCATGTTGTTAGTTAAAAGAGGAAGGAATCTCACATTGTTTAGGAACAAGCTGCAAAACTATTCATGAGTCTATATATACACATATCGCATATCCCACTTTGTTCAAGAAAATAAGGGAAATGAGACTTTGGGTCTATATAAAGATTTCCTTTGTAAGTTATATTTCCTTATTAATTGATGACACCTTAAAAAAAAAATGGTGTTGTCACTTTGAGCCTTTATAAAGGTTTATTCTCGTAAATTTTTACAAAATTCGAGAATTATTATTTTTTAAAAAAAACGGGCTAAAACGCGTCCTTGGGGGAGCGTTTTTGCCACGTCAGCAAAGCGCGCCCTTAAGGACTCGTTTTTGGCTGATGTGGCATTTTATCCCCACAAAACGCGCTGACGTGGACGCGTTTTGTGGGGAAATGACATTTTTCCGTAAATAATAAAATTTTCGACCATTTTCAGTAAATTTTTTTAAAAATTAGTATTTTCTAGATATTTGCCCTATTTCCTCAACTAATAGTAAAGGTTAATGAAATAAGGATTTAAAGGTCACGGCTACATAGTTTTCCTCTTATCTCTATATTGGACCAATTGTACATGCAGCTAGTCCCTCTTTAGCCATTTACCATGCTTAATATCACGTTTAAACTTTACTCTCAAACTTCTAAGTAGATCTATATTCATAGATTGAATCGAATTATAATTTGATATTAAATTTTTTAAATTCTAAATTTATTAATTTATTTTACTCAAAAAATCCATTTAACTGTTCAAAAATTAATAAATTAATACATTATTATTTTATAAATTTAAATTTAATATTATTTAAATTAAATTCAGATACAGCCAAAACATCGTACAAACCAAACCCAATTCAGGCCGGCCTAATGTACTAAACATTTTGTTTATCAGCAAATATCCACTCGAAATTTCCTCACTAGTACCGATGCATTACATAATTAATCGTAGGGTTTAATTACCATCTAACCGCTTTGTCCTTTCATGGTGATATTTGCATTTAAGTCCCTCTTATTTCACCACAATCCCAACTTAATCCTTGCTCACAGTAATAATTATACTTCCATCAACTTAAATTACCTTGTTAAGTGTCACTTTAATTCTACAGTCCTTTTTCCACAAATAATAATTACTTCTTCAAAAATTTTGGAACACCCGAAATTTCCGGAACGTTACATTCTTTAAAAATTAAGTTTTTTTATTAAATTGATTTTTCGAGTTTAACATTTTTACGAAATCTTTTGTTAGTATCACTAGAAGATGTTTAATTTTGTGTTGCACAATATTAAATTAAGATGATGTCTGCTCTAAGACAAATGACGACATATATTCTTGGTTGAGTGGCGATAGGTCATAATGATGTGTATATATGCAGCTGATTGATACATTTCAAATTTTCTACTAAGTTGTACTATGAAACAGGGACCCAAATTGATGTGTATATATTACCTTAAGAATCATCATTTTTTTTAACGACCAAAATGAAAGTTTTATTAAAAAAATAGATAAATTAATGTATGTATATAAAATCGACATCAAATTTCATATCGTCTTCTCACAGTCGATCCTTCTTAGTGGCTCGATTAGCCACCAGTTTTGTCACTGCT
Organism: Gossypium australe; assembly: GCA_005393395.2. Lineage (NCBI taxonomy): Eukaryota > Viridiplantae > Streptophyta > Magnoliopsida > Malvales > Malvaceae > Gossypium > Gossypium australe. Next base: position 131,574,328 of record CM016614.1, read on the forward strand.
ACCGTCCTCTTTAATCCAACTAAGCTCGATGCAGCAAGCTTTTCCTTGTATGAATTGGCTAAATTGCTTTTACTGACTCCATGAATCGAAAATGTTGATGATGCAATACTACGTATAATTTCTTTTGGAAATTAGTTTCATGATGGCAAGCAATCAACAACAGTGGTCCATGGGACCAAACACCGTATCTTCCTGGATGTTTATATCAATCATGTCATATCATTTTTTGTTCGAGTTCAGTAGGTTCTATCCTTGGTTTTATTCAAATCTCACATCATTTTCCAGGTTTTATAGTTTAATTTATGTTCTCCATCACTAAAGTAATTGTGCATTGACTGGACCACTTCAGAGATGGCTCAAGTATTAGATGCCAGTTAATAGTATTTCACCTCATGAATGCCATGGAAATGAAACTGATATATTGAGAAATACTGCATTAGAAGGGTTAAAGGTCAGTTAGAAAACGGTAGAGAATATATCTATCTATCTATAATGACTGCAACATTAATTCCTGATAGGATCCGAACCAAAATGGGATTTTCAGTGGGAACTTATGCCCCTTTCAGATGGATTCATACTGGTTTGCATATTTCGAGCACCTCATCATATGATATATATTTTATCATAGTAGCAAACTTTGCACTCTTTGTATCTTTATTAGGCAACATAAAAAAGAAAGATACATGGATATAGACGCTGCATGCATCACCAGAAAACACTCCTAATACCACAGCATACAATAGATTACAATCAAATAGAGGGAAATGGATTAAGCCTGGCTACTGGGAAACAAATCAAGTCATTGGCCCTAAGTAGAGTCATCCCATTCTTCTCTTCCATGTCAACGTTGCCAGCACCATCCCCAAGCTTCCATTCAAAGCACTGTATCATACAACCAAGGACAGTTGATACAATGGTGAGTGCTAGTGCAGCACCAGGACAGCTTCTTCTTCCACTCCCAAATGGCAAAAGATTAAAATCGTTTCCCATCACATCTAACATCCATGGACTCCTCGCTTGCCATTCTTCACTGTTAAGAAACCTCTCTGGTCCGAACTCACGGTGGTTCTTCCACTGTTTTGGGTTTCTTCCAAGTGACCATACATTAACATACAGACGAGTATATGCTGGGATTTCATAACCAGCAATAACACAAGCTTTAGTTGATTCTCTTACGATAAATGGTCCACTGGGATGAAGCCTTAGTGTTTCTTTCACTATAGCTTGTAAGTAAGGCAAGTTGCCAACATCTGATTCCTCTAATATTCTCTTCTTCCCAACAACACAATCGATTTCCTCTCTTGCTTTCTCCATAACGTCTGGGTTATTAAGTAACTCTGCAAGTCCCCATCCCATTGTTGTTGATGATGTATCAGTGCCAGCCCCAAATAAATTCTGCAAACACATCAAAGCATACAAAATAAAGGCACATGAAACAAATTACAACACTATATGTGCATATGAAACATACCAAAATGAAAGCCTTAACGTTTTCCCTTGTTAATTTGACCTCTGAGCTCTCATCTTCATAAACATCAAGCAAAATATCGAGTAAATCTTTCACTTCATCACCACTTTCATTCCTTTTCTTCCTTTCTTCTTCATGCTCTTTTATGATTCTTTCCATCATTGTATCATACCGGTGCCGAACTTCCACTAGTCTTTTCTTAAAACCCTGCAAATCCAAGTTCTTACAAAACCAAATAATATCAGCTAAATTAAACTTTGTGCCAAGGTCATTCATCTCTCTCATCATTTTCCTTATTTCGTCAGCTTTGTTCTCGTCACTAGAACATCGATGACTGACCGTCATTCGGGATATTGTGTTATTGGTCAATGTCATAAGCTCAGCTACAACATCAACAGATCCTCCTATTTCAGCTTTGTTTTTGATCATTTTGAGAAATGACCTTATCTCTTCACGTCTAATTGGAAGGAGCTTCTCTAATGTCCGGGGACCAAGTACTTCAGACATGCAAAGCTTCTTCATCAACTTCCAACGTGGTCCATACGGTGCGGTCGAAAAATCAGACGTGCCATAGGTAAGGTAATCGAAGTTGGCCATTTTAGGGCGGTCCAAATAAGATGTTTCATTAGTTCTAAGGAATTCTTCTGCTATCTCCGGGGATGAAACAACGACACAATGTTTGGAGCCAAGGTAGAAGGATACTATTGGTCCATAGCGGGTTGAGAGCTTGTGAAGACCTCGGTGTGGTATAGGGCGAAGAAGGTGGAGATGTCCGATGATCGGTAAGGCTGGAGGGCTCGGTGGCCGTCGGCCCTTTGCTCGAGTCTTCACAAAGATGGCTAGGAACAAGAAAATGGTTGCTAGGCATATTGTGACAAGTATAGCATGATCTCCTAGATCAGCCATGGTTTGAACTTGTGAAAGATAAAAGAACTGATCCTATGGAGCTATTGCAGGGTGATAAAGAAGGGATGCTTATACATAAATAAAGATTGTGAATTATGATCATGGGATTTTCTATTAAAATTGTAACCAGCAATATACAATATAATTATAAATATATATTCCAATAAATATAAGTTTAATTAAATCAATACAAAGCACAAATAAACAATATATAATAATCAAAATTTATACACAACAATTATATATTACGAGACTAAAAGCGTCTCGTAATTTTTAAAGTAAACAAGAGTTAATTGTTTAAACATTTCTTTATTTTTAGGTTTTAATTTTAAAAGTTATACGACAACACTCGATTTCTTTAAAATTTTTATTTTAAACTTAGCTACATTAAATTTTACGTGTTATTTAATGGTTTCAATAACAAAAGGACTTGATTAGTATAACAACAATAGTTTAATAATATAATAAAACATTTTGAAATTTAAAAATTAATTTAAAATGAAGATCATAGTTTGAGGTAATAAGTGCAGTTAATTTAATAAATAATAATAATTTAATTTTTAATAAAATGAAATTTAATAATTAATAACATTATATTATATATGCAGCACCATAGCTCTGTCCTATGTAACTAGTTAAATTACAAAAGTGTGATCATAATTCAAATATGCTTGATAGGAACATGAGTTGGGGGGCCTGGGGGCTACTAATGTATGTAGTGAGAGAGATATGTATTGTATTTAATTATTCTTGGATTTAAAATAGAGAAATAAAAACAATATAATTATTTCATGTCAGTATCTCTAAAAATGTTAGAAGTTGTTGAGTAGTTGTTAATCTGATTGTAACTTTGAAAGAATATATAAAAGAGAATTAGAATAATTAAATACACAAAGTTGTTTACGCAATTTAGTTTAATAACTTATTTTTATAATACCTTGTTCAATGAGAAATCCATTAGGAGTGAGATTGGATCTGTCCGATTTTTTTTGTTTTTTCAATTTTTTCAAACTAAATCGGGGTATTTGATTTTCTTTTTCATTCTCTAAACTGATGGACATATGAAACCGATTATTATTGAACTGTAGTAAATAGGTTCGATTTAGTTTGGTTCGAATTTTGAGTTTTCATATTATTTTTGGGCCTTGGACCTTTGAACTTAAATTAGACAAAATTATCTTCGATTTTGAACTTTTCTATTTTAATTTGATAAAATTGTTTTTGTTTTATTTTTCTTAGACTAATTAAAAATTTTATTTTTTCATTTTATCTAAAAATAATCATTTATAAAATTTATAATTATAAATATTTATTAAAAATCTAATTAAACATTAATTTAACCACTCTTAATTTCACTAAACATAAAAACTCCAATATATTTCCTAACAAAACATAAACAACTAAACCCAAATAAAAATGGTCACAAATTTGTTAAACCAAGATTTGTCAATGAATTGTGAAATTAGTGCTCAAAAGAATCAAGGGAACAATGTGAAATAAAGCAAATGACTTTGGAAGATTGAGTCTAAATTAGATTTAGGAGTTTTTTTATTTAATTATAAAATATGTTAAAATATAATAATTAAGCTATATTTAAGATTTAGAAATAATTGGTTTTGTATTGAGTTTTAGATGGGTTTATTTATTAAAAAATTAGATTTAAAAAAAGTTAATCAACTTTTTTTTTTGAGTTTAATGAAATAAACCGAAACTAAATTGAATTGAATGACATCATCTAACTAAATTTGAATCGAACTATAAAAAAAAACTCAAATCAAATTGAATTGTTGGTTCAACTCGGTTACTCAATTTGGTCGATTTTTTTGTTCAGCCTTAAAATCTACTATAAATTCTCAATAAAGCTATGATTTAAGCCCAATCAATCTTAGATTGTTGCATCTTACTCTCGTACATGTACAATAAATTGATAAAACAACTCTATTAATACATGTAATTACACTCGTGAAATATCCCTTAAATGAACTGAGTTTGTGCATCAACACTAAATGATACTTCAATATAAAGGCTTTACAAGTATCACTTCAAATAACCTTAAAAGGCTCAAACTCGATCTTCATAATCAATCTCAATATATAAAATATCACCCATATAAGTTATCTTTAAAATAAGATATAAAGTCAACCCTTTAAAAGCATATCTCAATCTCTTCAAAAGCATATCTAAAAATAAGATTGTTAATCTTTGAACATTCTAGACTTTAACACAATTTTATTTCCTTTAATAGGGTATAATAATTATATCCTAATTTTTTTAAAGGAAAAATATTTTATTAAGTGAAATGAAGGTGAAAGAAACCAGGCATAGGAAGATGAACTAAACCTCAAGCCAATAGGCCTTATCCCATACACCCAATTTATTATCCAAGCTATCCCCAACAATACGACTAAAAGAAACTGAAGACAAAACAGAACTTAAACAAGGAAGGATATGATCCCAAGTTGCATGATGTGTATATAACAAAGCTGCCCGAGCCAAAGAATGAGCGACCTTATTAGCACTTTATTGAGTCCAATGGAAGGACACTTCATAACGCTGATTTTTCAAAACTATGCAATTACCAATAACATACCAAATTCAGATAGACTTACTGAGGAGCTTACCAAAGCATGACAAACTATCAAGCTATCTAGTTCAACAACAACCTTATCTAGTTGAAACCTTTTAACTTAAGACAAAGCCTCGGTAATATGTGGCTCCAATAGCCTGATCTATGGCCTGAAATAGTTGCAACAGAATGGCCAGTATCAATTCCAAAAATCACTGCAAAACTCAAAGCTTCATCAGTCTGAAAGGTTGCGAGATCAGTATTGCATTTACACCACCCCGGTTCTGGAGGCATCTAAACAATATTAAACATAAGACCACATTTTAATGGCTTTGCTTCCAATGTTGATGGTCAACAATATCATGGCTTTGGTCAAAATCATAGTGGTGGGCCATTTTCACGTCCAGCTTTTGGCAGACCATGTGATGGTGCTTTGCCACGCGGGCCACAAGCTCCAAATGGCCCATTTCCTCCTCAATTTCATAATGATGTTTAGCCAAATGCTTTTGGGCCAGTTCCTGGGCCCCCACGGCCTAGTGCACCATATTTACCCCCCAGACCCAACTCTAATAATGTTTAAATTGATGCATGCTTTGGTGTAGGTTCGCCTAATGGTGTGGAGGTTCCGTGGCCTACTAAGCCACGTGCTCGGGTTTATTCTGGATCTGATCCATGTATTGGTTTACCAAGGCTCAGTGATCTTCATCCATCCGACTACTATGAGTCCTCTGATTCGAATGTCAAAACTGCTCAGGTTGGGTCTCGTGGTGGTACAGATTCTTACATTCACGTACCGGTTGGCACTACATCGTGGTATCCTGATTCTGGTGCTAGTAATCATGTGTGTCGGGATCCGTCCGCTCTGCATCACGCTAATCCTTACTCAGGTACGTCTGCTCTTTTAATGGGTGATGGCACTCCCGCCCTGATTGAGTCAGTTGGTGATAGAGTCAATAATTTTGTTAGAGTTGTTAATATTGTTCAATCAGTTAACACAAGCAGTTAGCTAGCAAGTGCTATAAAATCAATGAACAGAGAACAAATGTAGTATGAGATTAATTCACAACAATACAGTGATTTCTTCAACATTTCTCTTTGTTATTCTTTAGTGTTCTCTAATAGAAAACTTTACCTCTCTTCATGGTATCAGTCGCTCGTAGTCCTTGGCCATTACCACCATGCACTCCTCCGATTCTACCTTTTTCGAACCTTCTGATACTCCTTTCACCGGTGACCGTCTTATCAATTCCTTCCCACAGCATGATGTGATCAAACTCGATGGACACAACTTTGTTCAATGGCAAAAACAAGTGCGACTTATAGTAGCCGAATATGATTTGGCTGGATTTCTTGATGGTTCAATCGTTGCACCACCGCGATTCATTCAAGCTCCGGAGGGAGCTCTTGTGTCTAATCCGGCCACCTTGGCCTTCAGTTAACAGGACAATCTTCTCACGTCCTGGCTCTTGTCTACCATCAGTTCATCATTTCTCTCATCTTTCACCGACGTGCAAACAGCGTCGAATGTCTGGATGACGGCGACTACTCTCTTTGCGGCGGATACCAGTGCAAAACAGTCTCGGTTGCTACACGAGCTTCATTCGTTACGCAAAGGTAACCTCTCTATAACCGAATTTTTTGCAAAGATGGAAGGCTTGTGTTCTCTATAGCATGCATCGAGATCACCCGTTTTCGAGACTGAGCGGACTGAGATACTTCTCACCGGTCTTCCCTCTGATTTTGAGCCTGTTGTTACCACGGTATCGCTCTCTCCTTCTCCCCTTCCGTTTCAACGGATTGTTGATGCTCTTCTAGAATGTGAGCGTCGGCAGGAACGAACAGTTCACGATGTGGTTCTTGCGGCCAATCTTGTGGAGAATTCTTCAGCCCAGTCGACGGATCCGTCTATTCGTGGTGGCCGGACATTTTCGCGTGGCCGTGGGAGGGGGTTCCGGCCGCGACTCCAGTATCAAATCTGCGAACGATATGGTCACGTGGCTCAAAGGTGCTATTATCGCTATCATTGTGATGATGCTGCTCCGATGTTGGCTCTGCCGTCGATCTATGACGGGTCGTTTGCTCCTTCATTTTATGCGTCGAATCCCCCTACTTTTGGAAATGATTGGAGTGGGCAAATAAACAGAAGACCACGTTTTAATGGCTTTGCTTCCAATGTTGATGGTCAACAATATCATGGCTTTGGTCAAAATCCTAGTGGAGGGCCACTTTTACGTCCAGCTTTTGGCAGACCATGTGATGGTACTTTGCCACGCGGGCCACAAGCTCCAAATGGCCCATTTCCTCCTTAATTTCATAATAATGTTCGGCCAAATGCTTTTGGGCCAGTTCCTGGGCCCCCACGGCCTAGTGCACCATATTACCCCCCAGATCCAACTCTAATAATGTTCAAATTGATGCATGCTTTGGTGTAGGTTCGCCTAATGGTGTAGAGGTTCTGTGGCCTACTAAGCCACGTGCTCGGGTTTATTCCAGATCTGATCCATGTATTGGTTTACCAAGGCTCGGTGATCTTCATCTATCCGACTACTATGAGTCCTCTGATTCGAATGTCAACACTGCTCAGGTTGGGTATCGTAGTGGTACAGATTCTTACATTCCCGTACGGGTTGGCACTACATCGTGGTATCCTGATTCGGGTGCTAGTAATCATGTGTGTTGGGATCCGTCCACTCTGTATCACGCTACTCCTTACTCAAGTATGTCTGCTCTTTTAATGGGTGATGGCACTTCCGCCCCGATTGAGTCAGTTGGTGACAGTTACTTACCCACTCAGTCTAAATTACTGTGTCTATCTAATGTTTTATGTGTTCCAAGCATCAGGAAGAACCTTTTATCGGTTTCTCAATTCGCAAATGATAATGATGTTTTTTTTGAATTTCACCCGACCTACTGTCTTATTAAGGACATAATGACTCGGAGAACTTTGCTGACGAGCCACATTCATGATGGACTGTATCATTTCCCGGTACCAATTATGTCTACTCAATCGGCCGAAACTTCTGATACTGATTTTTCTGTTGCTCAGAATAAGTCTACACAGTGTAATGCTTTTTCATTATGGCATAAACATTTGGGTCATCCCTCCACTAATGTTGTAAAGGCTGTGTTAGATAAATGTCATATTCCATCAAATAAATACGGATGTGATGCTATATGTACTGCTTGTCAAAAAGGAAAGTCCCACAAGTTACCATTTCCTGTTTCTACTACGGAATATATTGATCCCTTTACTTTGGTTGTTTCTGATCTCTGGGGTCCTGCCTCTATTTCATGCGGGAATAATTGATATTATGTGTCATTTATTGATGTTTGCACACGGTTCACGTGGATCTATCTGCTTCGTCAAAAGTCTCAAGCTGTGCAGTGTTTTGTTCAGTTCCAGCAACTTGTTAAGACTCAGTTTGGTAAGACTATTAAACAATTTCAGAGTGATTGGGGTGGAGAATATCAAGCATTCACGTCTGTTCTAGCTTCTCAGGGCATTATTCATCGTTTAACGTGTCCCCATACTTCCGGAAAGAACGGGGTAGCTGAGCGTAAGCATCGTCACATTGTTGACATGGGCATCACTCTTTTAGCTCAAGCGAATCTGGCTATGGAGTACTGGGGCTATGCATTCTGCTATGCGGTTCATCTCATTAATCGACTGCCTACTCCAGTGTTAAAAGAACTAACGTCGTTTCAGGCTCTCTACGGATGTGAACCCATGTACGATCATTTGAGGGTATTTAGATGTTGTTGCTTCCCTTATTTACGATCGTTTATGGCACACAAGTTGGAGTTTCAATCTCAACCGTCTGCCTTCTTGGGTTATAGTCCTCAACACAAGGGGTATCAGTGTCTGGTACCAACTGGCAAGATTGTTGTCTCCCATCATGTTATGTTCGATGAGAATTGATTTTTGTCAACTGCGTCTGCGTCTGCAGAGAGTTTCATGAGTCATGATCAGTCTATTTCTACATTTGTTCCACTACTCAGAAACATGTCATCTCGGCTATTGCAGCCCCCGTCAATCCAACCATCTTCGTCATCTCCTCTACCAGTGAACTATCCCGAAACTTCTACTCCAGCTGCAGCACAGTCAGGAGTTGGGTCTGATCGTGAAACCCAGGGTTCTTCTTTGCCTAGTGATGATGGTAAGGACTGTTCCACTAACGTTCGTGAGTTATCCTTCGATCAACACACAAGTCTTGTGCCTGTAATTAATAGCCACCCAATGGTGACTCGATCAAAGGCTGGAATTTTTAAGCCCAAAGTGTTGACATTTTAAGCTTTGGAACCAGCTTCGATTGAAGAGGCTCTTTCTACTCCCGAGTGGCGTGAGGCAGCTCAGGCTGAATATGATGCCCTGATGCGTAACTGATAAACCATAATTATAACATATTTTAATCCCACATTTAGCTTACTTTTGGATGATTTATCCCTCAATTTATGCAAAAAGGTGCTCTTAATCCTTTCTTTTCATGTCTTATACCCAGGAAAGCACCCGAGGATGAAAAGAACGTAAAACGAGCCCAAAACAGAGTAAATGGGCCATATCACAAAATCGACATGGCCTGGCCCAAAGCCCACACGACCGTGCCTCGTCAAGCATCTAGAACACGGCCTCAACCCCGATTTACACGGTCGTGCCTTAACTTAGAAATCTGAACACGGCCTGAAGACGAGTCACACGGGCGTGTGACATGGCCGTGCCCCTGTCGTGACTTTAGACAATTTCAGTCGGAAAAGGACACTTACGAAGAAAGAATCACATTCCAAGAGCCTATAAATACCCCTAAGTACCACCGTTGAAGAGGCGTCAAAGCTAGGCCAAAGAGCCAAGCCGAGAAGGTCAGAGTTGAGGGAATCACTTGAAGATAGCCAGTTGATCCATCCCAAGAAACCGTAGTTATACTCAAGACGGTGGATTTCTTCTTCAATTCCTTCAAGGAGTTTTAGGGATTTCTTATGTTTTGTTTTATCTATTCTCTTGAGATGTTTTATTTATTTGTCATGAACTAAACCCTTCATATACCTGAAGGGGATAAAACCTAGATGAATCTTGTTATTTGATTTCTGAATTATATGATAATTACTGAGTTTATTCTTAATTATGTTGCTTAATCCAAATCTGATGTGCTTAGGTAGAGGAGGAATAGACTCTGCCCAAGAGTAGATCTAGCATAATTAAGCGGAGTTGATCGAACGCCTAGAGATAGGGTTACGAGATTTTGCCGGATTAGGGTGAAACCTAATATGGGAGTCCATAGATCGATTTACTGCTATTCTAGGGGGTTATTATAAGCGAACGAGAGTTCCACTAATTAACCTAGGGTTAGACGTTATTCGCCTCGAGAGAGGGTTTAATATACGTTAGAGAGTCTCACGGATCAAGCTAAGTAAAGAAATCATACGATTCAGTGTTAGATAACAAGAGAAGTTTAGGTGGATTCTTCCTGAGGGTATCGTCGTAATCAACTGAGTTTTCCTTCAAGTTATTTTCCAATTCGTTCTTTTTTTCTTGTGTCTTTAAGCTTAGTAGTCGTTAATTTAGATTAAAGCAACTTCACTTTATTTTTAAGGCTAAATAATAAAAAGAAAGTTAGTATTAGTACTTTTAGTTCCTTTGGGTTCGACAATCCGGTCTTACCTAAGCTATACTACTGTTTGATAGGTACACTTGCCTTTAATCGTTGTCAGAGTTAGTTTCCAAGTTCGATCACATTCATTATAAATTTTTAAAACTCTGATTTCAGCGATCAAGTTTTTGGCGCCGTTGCGGGGGAACTAAAATATTAAGAAAGCTCTATTTTTATAACTTTAGCCATTAATTGTTATTTTTCGCAATTTGTTTTCTTTTTAGGTCAAATTTTAATTTTTGCTAATTTTTCTTCCTTTTTTTCCTCTCCTAGCAGGTACCTCTAGTTTATGACTAGAAGAAACCCGAGAGGACCTTTGGTATACGATAGTGAAATCGAAGCTACCGTTCATAGGACTCGTAGAGAAACCAGGCGAGCCCTAAATTACACAGAGGAAGATCAAGAAGACAGATCCAATCCTATTGAAGGGATGGACGAGAATAACCCACAACCACATAATGTGGGGGAACGCAATGCTCCACGTACAATGTTTGATTATGCTAAACCGCATTTAACAGGAGCAGAATCTAGTATTGTTAGGCCTGCTATAGCTGCTAACAATTTTGAATTAAAGCCTAACAGAATACAAATGATTCAACAGTTTGTTCAATTTGATGGTTTGCAGGACGAAGATCCAAACGCTCATATAGCTAATTTTTTAGAGTTCTGTGATACCTTCAAAATAAATGGCGTTTCTGATGATGCCATACGTATTTAGTTATTCCCTTTTTCATTAAGGAATAAAGCCAAACTGTGGTTAAACTCGTTACCACGAGGGTCAATCATTACATGGGAACAAATGACCGAAAAGTTTTTATTGAAATATTTCCCACAGGCCAAAACGGCTAAATTACGGAATGATATCTCTTCTTTTGTGCAGATGGATTTAGAGACATTATACGATGCATGGGAGAGATACAAAGATCTCTTGAGAAGGTGTCCACACCATGGTCTACCCTTGTGGCTACAAGTCCAAACTTTCTACAATGGTGTAAACCCTTTCACGAGGCAACTAATTGATTCAGCCGCCTGTGGAACTCTGAATAACAAGACTCCTGAAGCAGCCTACGAGTTCATTGAGGAGATGTCACTGAATAATTATCAGTGGCAGGTTACAAGGACGAAACTGACAAAATCAGCTGGAGTTTACAATCTCGAGGTGATAACCATGCTATCAACACAAGTAGAGATGATGAATAAAAAGATTGATAGTTTGTGTTCTTCGCAGGCACATCCAGTCATGCAGTGCGACGCAAGTGGAACCGTGGCGAATCCTGAGTACCCACCCTACCAACCGGAAGCAGGAAGCGAACAGATGAACTATATAGGTAGTAATTTCAGATCTAATAATAATCCCTATAGTAATACTTACAATACAGGTTGGAGGAACCACCCAAATTTTTCATGCAGAGGTCAAGGAAACCAAGGAAATCAAAGACAGCAACCTCCTCAAAACTTCCAAAATCAGCCCTATCCACAAGAGAAGAAACCAACCCTCTAGGAGATGCTGACAAAATTTTCGGCAGACATTGAAAATTGTTTCCACAAAACTGAGAAACACTTAAAGATCAACAAGCATCAGTTGAAAAACTTACTGAGTCATTCGGGGAGCTCTCTAAGTCAGTTGGACTACTTACTAAGATGATTTTTGAAATACAGGCAGAAATCTTTTCTAAAGGAACAGAATAGGTAAAAGCAGTTACATTAAGAAGTGGAAAGGAATTAGTCGAACCAAAGAAACAAATCCCACACGAAGGTAACAAACTAAGAAATGAGGGAGTTGAGGAAGCAAATCCGGTACGAAATTAAAGCAAACCAGCAATCCCATATCCAGTAAAGATGAAGAAGGAACGACTAGACGCCCAATACGGTAAGTTTCTTGAACTTTTTAAACAAATACATATTAACTTTCCCTTTGTTGAAGCTATTTCACAGATGCCGAAGTACGCAAAATTCTTAAAAGAACTCCTAACAAACAAAAGGAAGCTTGAAGAAGTGTCGATAGTGGAACTTAATGAAGAATTCTCAGCCATCCTCCAAAACAAGTTACCAACCAAATTAAAAGATCCAAGAAGTTTTACTATCCCTTGTTTAATTGGTAGCCTGAATATTAAGAAAGCATTAGCTGATCTAGGTGCCAGTATTAATTTAATGCCTTACAAAATGTTTAAACAACTAGATCTTGGGGAACCAAAACCCACTAGGATGAGTATGCAGTTAGCTGATAGATCCATTAAATATCCTAGAGGAGTTATCGAAGATGTCTTGGTAAAAATTGATAAATTTATTTTCCCTGTTGATTTTGTTGTGTTAGACATGGATGAAGACATTAATGTCCCTTTAATTCTAGAGCGTCCTTTTTTAGCTACTGCTAGAGCTGTTATTGATGTAGGTGACGGGAAACTTGCACTAAGGATAAGCGATGAGGAAATTATTTTTCAAATTTATGATACCATGCGATATTCTAAAGAACAGGATGATTCCTGTTATTTTGTTGATACTACTGCTCATATCATTCAAAGTTCATTACAGGAAATAATCCATGACGACATGATGGAACTGTACCAGACTCAAGAAGAGGGGGAAGAAGATGAAGGCGAAGAGATGAACTTGAATACATCTTCATTTTGACAAATGAAAGAAGAAAGCATTGGAAATAATGACGAAATAAAACAAAAATCTTCCATTGAAGAGCCACCCAGTCTGGAATTGAAACAGTTGCCAAAACACTTAGAATATGCATTCCTTGGGGAAAATTCTACGCTACCGGTTATTATCTCTTCAGAACTAGAACACAAGGAAAAAGAGGAATTGATACAGGTGCTAAGAGAACATAAAAGGGCCATAGCTTAGAAAATTTCTGACATCAAGGGTATAAGCCCTTCGTTCTGCACCCACAAAATTTTAATGGAAGAAGAATACAAGCCGTGTGTACAACCCCAGAGACGGCTAAAACCTAACATGAAAGAAGTAGTCAAAGCCGAGGTAATTAAACTTCTAGATGCAGGAATAATTTATCCTATTTCTGAGAGGACTTGGATAAGTCTTGTGCAGGTAGTTCCAAAGAAAGGAGGCATGACGGTGGTGCCCAATGAAAGGAATGAGTTAATCCCTACAAGAACAGTTACAGGATAGAGAGTCTGCATAGACTATAGAAAGCTGAACGACGCCACCAGAAAAGATCATTTTCCTCTACCCTTCATAGATCAAATGTTAGAAAGACTATCCGGACATATGTACTACTGCTTCTTGGACGGACTCTCCGGCTACTTCCAAATCCCCATAGCTCCTGAAGATCAAGAGAAGACAACATTTATATGCCAATATGGTACGTTTGCTTATCGTAGAATGCCTTTTGGATTGTGTAATGCTCCTGCTACTTTTCAGCGTTGCATGTTGGCAATCTTTGATGAACTCGTGGAAGACATCATGGATTTATTTATGGATGATTTCTCGGTATTCGGTAATTCCTTCCATCTTTGCCTTAAAAATCTAAAACGAGTTTTAAAGAGATGTGAGGAAACAAACCTTGTTTTGAATTGGGAAAAATGTCACTTTATGGTTAGAGAAGGAATTGTGTTAGGACATAAGATTTCTAGTAAAGGAATTGAGGTAGATAAAGCCAAGGTTGAAACCATAGAAAAACTACCTCCCCCTAGTTCTGTTAAGGCTATTAGAAGCTTTTTAGGACATGCAGGGTTCTACAGAAGATTTATTAAAGATTTTTCTAAAATAGCTAAGCCTTTGACAAAACTACTAGAAAAAGATGTTCCTTTCGATTTCAATCAGGAATGTTTAGATGTATTTAATGTCCTTAAGGATAAATTAATAAATGCTCCGATTATAATTGCACCTGATTGGAACTTACCCTTTGAACTAATGTGTGATGCAAGTGATTTTGCAGTAGGTGCAGTTTTGGGACAACGAAGAGACAAGCACTTTCAGCCAATTTACTATGCTAGCAGAACATTAACACCCGCACAAGAAAACTACACCACCACAGAAAAAGAATTGTTACCTGTAGTTTTTACTTTTGATAAATTTAGACAGTATCTAATATTGTCTAAAGTCATCATTTACACTGACTATTCATCTCTTCGTTATCTTTTAAAAAAACCTGATGCAAAACCCAGACTCATACGATGGATTTTACTCTTACAAGAATTTGACTTGGAAATACAAGATAAGAAGGGAGTTGAGAATCTTGCAGCGGATCACCTTTCTAGACTTGAAAGACCACATACCAAAGAGCTCAATGAAAGTGAAATAAACGATTTGTTTCCCGAAGAACAACTCTTTTCTATAACACATTCTGAGGTGCCATGGTTTGTAAATATTGTGAATTATTTAGCAGCTAACATCTTGCCAAAAAAATTAACACATCACCAAAAGAAGCGATTCTCTGCTGATGTGAAAAATTATTTTTGGGAAGATCCTTTTTTTTTCCGCATATGTGCAGATCAGGTAATTCGAAGATGCGTTACAAAGGCAGAAGCAAGCAAAATCCTGAAACATTGCCATTCAGGACCTTCAAGAGGACACTACAGTGGTATTAAGACAGCACACAAAATACTCGAATCAGGTTTTTATTGGCCCACTCTATTTAAAGATGCCAACAGGTATGTTACCTCGTGTGATAGATGCCAAAGAATAGGTAACATTTCTAAACGGGATGAAATGCCTCAAACATATATGTTGTCATGTGAAATACTTGATATATGGGGTATTAATTTTATGGGACCATTCCCTAGCTCGTTTGGAAAAAAGTACATCCTAGTGGCAGTTGATTACATGTCAAAATGGGTAGAAGCAGAAGCTTTACCTACCAATGATGCCAGGGTAGTAGTTAAGTTTCTCAAGAAACTGTTTTCCCGATTTGGGACACCTAGAGCCATCATTAGCGATAAGGGTACTCATTTCTGTAATACTCAGTTTGAAAAAGTTCTAAAGAAATATGGAGTATACCACAGGACAGCCACCCCATATCACCCTCAAACCAGTGGGCAAGTTGAGGTAGCAAACCGAGAACTTAAGTGCATCCTAGAAAAAACGGTTGAGTCAAACAGAAAAGATTGGGCATTAAAGTAGATGATGCTCTATGGGCCTATAGAACAGCATTTAAAACACCTTTAGGGACATCCCCATACAAACTTGTATTCGGGAAAAGCTGTCATCTACCATTTGAATTAGAACACAAAGTTTTTTGGGTAATAAAGTTTTTGAATTCTGATCTTAAGGTGGCAGGAAAGAAAAGAATGATGCAGATGAACGAGCTGGATGAATGGAGAACTGAAGCCTACGAGAATTCAAAACTATACAAGGAAGCAACAAAGCGACGCCATGATGCTCGTCTCAAGAGATCAAAACAATTCGAAGTAGGGGACTTGGTCCTGCTATACAAGGCGTAAACTATTTCTAGGAAAGCTGAAATCAAGATGGTCAGGTCCATTCATGATCAAAACAATTTTCCCATATGGCATAATCGAGGTAACTCATCCCACTAAAGGCATATTCAAGGTAAATGGTCACCGACTCAAAATTTATAATGGTGCAGATTTTGGAGATATAAGAGAGGAGCTTCTGCTTCATGAACTTTCTTTTAGAACCGAAAACAGGGAAAGTCT
This sequence comes from Gossypium australe, assembly GCA_005393395.2. NCBI lineage: Eukaryota > Viridiplantae > Streptophyta > Magnoliopsida > Malvales > Malvaceae > Gossypium > Gossypium australe. The sequence continues at coordinate 131,590,534 of CM016614.1, forward strand.
AGCTTAAGACTATAAACAAGCGCTTTCTCGGAAGGCAACCCGAACACTAACTCACTAACATTTTATTTTTTTTCTTTTATAACTCCACACTAAAGATTAGTCTAATAGAAGTGCAGGTTCTTAAACATGGCCTTGCACAGGGGCGTGCCAACGGCCGTGTGCAAGACAGGGGACGAACCACGGGCGTGCCGGTAGCCGTGCACAAATAGGGAAAAATTTCTTTCTTCAACACGGGCTCCGATACCAGGCCACTCCCGTGCTAGCTAACCGTGCGAGGTCACTGACCTGTCGACCACGGGTTGAACACGCCCGTGCTTCATAACTGTGTGAAGTTACTGACTTATACCTCACGGGCCAAACACGGCCGTGCTCAACAACCGTGCGAATTACCGATTTGCCAAGCACGGGCTATACACGCCCGTGTGACCCCATCGTGCCAACATACTGACTTGTCGAACACGGGCTATTCAAAATTCACAAGGGCGTGGCGATTGACCGTGCCCCTTCCCCTATATAACAAAATTTAACCGTCTCTTCCCCAAAACCTAAACCTAAAATCAGATTTTAACACCCTTTTCCCCCAAATCCAGCCGTACCTACATCCTCCTCCACCTAAAACTGCCTCCCCTTGCCATTTCTCTTCAAAAAACCATCCAAAAACCGCTCGCACGCCCGCACCACAGCCGTGCTACCGAACGCCACGCCCCTGCCACCGCCGTGTTCGTGCTGCAGAAACCCGCACCACCGCCGTGCTCCGCCTGTGCCTGATCATCTCACACCATCACAACCCCTGGTTCCCTTCACCACTTCACTCTCTTGACTAAAAACTTGATAAATATTATGCCATTTTGCTTTTCACTCTTGTTTAGTATTAGGCATGATTTATATTTAGAGATTTCTCTCAAAAACTCATGAATACTTAGTAAAAATCTCTGATGAATTGGGTGCTGATTGACTTCATTTTAGGAATAAACTTTTGCATCTTTGATATACTTCTTTGCTTGAAAGAATCACTGCACTGATTACCATTTTGCTTAATTTAGTACGAATTACGTTGGCTATATTGTTGTTAAGAAACTTGCTTTATATTTGATTATTCTTCAGGTACCATGTCAACTTCACGACCCAAACGATCCTCAGCAGCCCCAAGCAAGAAAAGAAAGGGGCCTAGATCATCCTCCGCAAGTGCCTCTTCCGAGCTTCGACACCCATTCCTCCGATTCTCTCAAGCAACTCAAGAAGAGCACTACAAGACAATCCGAGATAAACCTTTAAGCACCGGTAGGTGCATCGATTGGAATGCACTAGAACAAGTCGGGTTCGCAACCGATATTCGAGCCTTAATCTCAACCGATCCGTGGGAACAGTCCTTCTCAATCGTCGAGCCCACTTACTTGGAGCTCACATTAGAGTTCTGCACCACCTTCACATTACAGACAGTGATGGCAGAGTTCGACGACCCAGAAACAGTCCAATTCCGTTTAGGAGGCACGGTACGTCGACTGAGCGTACCGCAATTCGGCTCAGTACTCGGACTTTATACACCGGAATTCATAGAGGAAAACCCACTCTCCGGATTAAACCGTCAGCTCTATTGCACTCCGCTCAACTACTGGCACAATCTAGGCCCCACCACAAGCATCTACGACCCCAGTCGCTCTAAGGTGACAGCCCTTCTCCCACAGCTATGATATCTTCACGCCATTCTCGCTCACACCATCACAGGACGACGTGAGAGCACCGGCGTGGTCAACAAGCACGATGTCTACTACCTATCGTGCATGTCAGAAGGGCATGTTTTCGACTTGGCATACTTCATCGCGTGTGCAATTCAGCATCAAACAGTGGCATACAGGAAGGGGATTCTATCAATGGGGTCGTATATCACAAGGCTAGCTCGATACTTTGGCCTCCTCCACACCGAGGCTTAGATTTCCTCACTTACACTGATCGGCCATATGGTACCTCAGGGCATTCAGACGATGCTACACATGAGAATGATCAAACACCGTCGAGGGACTGGCCCCCTTAATTACCGATCAGTGACACCCACAGACGAGCGGGAGGCCGAGGACATTACTGATGATGTCCCACCACCATCACAGGAGGCACCAATTCCGAGCCAGCGACCATCCCATGCAGCACCATCATTAGCAGATATCTCTGCACGGCTCGACCAATTCGAGCTGTATTTTGCTGAAAACACTCGGCGCTTTGAAGGGATAGAGGCCACCCTTCAACAAATATGCCAGCACCTCCATATCTCATCAGCAGCACCCCCACAGGACCCGGCTGATGATGAAGACTTCTGAAACCCCTTAATTTATTATTTTTAACTTTATTTTCTTTATTTTTAGTTTTTATTTTAATTTGAACTTTTATTTATTTTCAAACTTCTATCATTGGCTATCTAACTATTCGAGTATACCTAACACATATCCATTACGCCGCTAAGCTTTTTAACTAAGTGACTTTGCAGAATAAAATTGCACACTCCACATACACAAACATATAACTAGGAGAAATCCAATAAAGTCACATGACGCCATGTATTCTCTACCATCCTCCAAGGAACTCATACATAATTCAGGGAGTACACTTGCTCCCCTCTCTTTTGATATTGCACATTACCTATCATTATCAGTCTTGTACATTGAGGGCAATGTACATCTTAAGTGTCGGGGTGAATATTTATTTGAAAAAAAGTGCCTAACTTTTTGCATTATTCTCATATTTGGCCAAACTTTTTTCATTATTCTCAAATCCCTGAATTTAGTCTTCTTTTTAAGTAAATTTTTCATATTACTGATTAGGATGAAATTTTTGATGATTTATGATTCTCATTGACATGTTTTAGATTAAGTCATTGATAATTGTGCATTGATGATTAAATTTTAAAGATACTAAAGAATTAAACATGATAAGTCTAATTTTTAGAACAAGAATTTTTGCTAGGTTGATTAACCTAAATTTGAATATTGTTTTGAAATTTGAAATTTATGAGATTGATGTCAAAACATCCATAATTTTTGTGAGATTTTGAGCCTTATAGAGCATATATTCTTTTTTATGAGTGTGTCAACTTTGAACTGTTATCCTAGAACTTGCCTCGATTATACATGTTGAGACCACACTTATGATTTGATATACAGAGATGATAAAGGCACCTAGGATTTAACCCACTCACTCCACTAAATAGCCTACCTTAACAACTAACCCCTAGTGAACCCCGTTGATCCTAACAACCCTTTTTATTGACTTACCAGCTAATATTAACCCAAAACCCCTTTGTAGTTGTTATCACCATTCCTTCTGACTACCCTTATATCGAGATTTGATTTGATTAGTTACCTATATATATTATTTCAGTAGTTGATTTTATCCTTTATTATTTGACTTGTTTTAAAAAAAACGACGAAGTATATTCACTATTAGTTTTGTGAATAGGTGAGCTTATATGTCAAATTCCAATTATTGAAGAAGAAGCTCATATCAGAATATTATTAGTAGTACAAGTTTATTATTAGTTCGTGTTTCTAGTTAGGTAATTTGTCAAGTCAATCTTGATTCTAACCTCCTAATTCCCGCCTTTATCCACACCTTAACCCCAGCCCTGTTACAACCCTAACAAAGACCTTTTGATCTGTTTATCATCTCATTTTACAGTGGTGGAGATTTGATTTTCAGGCAAGCCTATGGGATTAACTTTTCAGGTTTGACGTATGAGTGCTTCTTTTTATGAACCTTAAACACTTTGAGTGATTTGAGTGAATCTATAGTGAGGATGTCAACTCTTGTCAATTTCGAATCAAAGATAATATTTCAGATAAGGGGAAACACCTACGTTTTCGAATTACAAATAAATGACTTATCATTGTTTGAATCTTTAGGACTCTTTGAATTGAATTATCCATGTATGAATTATCTATGAATTATGATGAGGCATTGTTGATAAGAATTGTGAATTATGGAAAGTTCGTTTTAATTGTATGTTGAGAATTTTGCTTGAGGACAAGTAAAAGCTTAAGTGTGGTGGTATTTGATAAACCGTAATTATAACATATTTTAATCCTACATTTAGCTTACTTTTGGATGATTTATCCCTCAATTTATGTAAAAAGGTGCTCTTAATCCTTTCTTTTCATGTCTTATACCCAGGAAAGCACCCGAGGATGAAAAGAACGTAAAATGGGCCCAAAACAGAGTAAATGGGCCATATCACGAAATCGACATGGCCTGACCCAAAGCCCACACGACCGTGCCTCGTCAAGCATCTAGAACACGGCCTCAACCCCGATTTACACGGCCGTGCCTCAACTTAGAAATCCAAACACGGCCTGAAGATGAGTCACACGGGCGTGTGACATGGCCGTGCCCCTGTCGTGGCTTTAGACAATTTCAGTCGGAAAAGGATACTTAGGGAGAAAGAATCGTATTCCAAGAGCCTGTAAATACCCCTTAAGTACCACCTTTGAGGAGGCGTCAAAGCTAGGCCAAAGAGCCAAGCCGAGAAGGTCAGAGTTGAGGGAATCACTCGAAGATAGCCATTTGATCCATCCCAGTTTTAGGGTTTTCTTATGTTTTGTTTTATCTATTCTCTTGAGATGTTTTATTTATTTGTCATGAACTAAACCCTTCAGATACCTGAAGAGGATGATACCTAGATGAATCTTGTTATTTGATTTCTGAATTATATGATAATTACTTAGTTTGTTCTTAATTATGTTGCTTAATCCAAATCTGATATGCTTAGGTAGAGGAGGAATAGACCCTGCCCAAGAGTAGATCTAGCATAATTAAGCGGAGTTGATCGAACGCCTAGAGATAGGGTTACGAGATTTTTTCGGATTAGGGTGTAACCTAATATGGGAGTCCATAGATCGATTTACTGCTATTCTAGGGGGTTATTATAAGCAAATGAGAGTTCCACTAATTAACCTAGGGTTAGACGTTATTCGCCTCGAGAGAGGGTTTAATATACGTTTGGGAGTCTTACGGATCAAGCTAAGTAAAGAAATCATAGAGTTGTTAATATTGTTCAATCAGTTAACACAAGCAGTTAGCTAGCAAGTGCTATAAAATCAATAAACAGAGAACAAATGTAGTATGAAATTAATTCACAACAATACAGTGATTTCTTCAGCATTTCTCTTTGTTATTATTTAGTGTTCTCTAATAGAAAACTATACCTCTCTTTAAATATCAGCATCCAGTCCCTGGTGTTCTTGGTTAAGAATTCGACGGCTCTTGAATCCTGCCAATTCTGCATGCAATTATTAGACATCGGTCAAAGCTGATAACATAAAATATCCTATTGGCACCAAAGAAGCATGTTGCGATGGAACCACAAGCACCACAAATAAGCGAGCAGATGATGACTAATTGTACCATGCCTCCCCTCCAAACAATCTTCAATGAAGCTCAAAACTGAGACATTATCGACCGTAACACCCAAATCATCCCAAGCCTTTCGAGCCTCAAAACAATAAAGTAAAGCATGATTATTATTTCAATCTTACCACACCAGTAACAAGTGTCGATATTCAAGCCTCACATTGCTAATAAACAAGGGATAAAATTTCGCAGCATTCTCCAACAAAATTTCTTTACTTTTGGAGGCAGCACATTACTCCAAATCGAAAGTCAATGCCCCTCGACTGTTAAATTAGTGATATTTGTAAGCATCTCGACAACAAATCGATACCCTGATTTAACTGTTTAGGTACCATTGTTTTCAAGATGCCATATCCATTTGTCAAGCGACATACTCATGTTGATAGGGATGCGTAAAAATTTTTAAGCATCAGTTGGCGCAAACAATCCCCAAACCAAATCAACATCCTAATCCTTCCCTTGATCATTTAAAAGGGCATTAGCGATGAGATTTTCCATGTTGGGAAATATGCCTATATTGTAGTAAACATTAAACTATTTTCTATCTATTTGAAGGATGAATAAATAAATAAAGTTAATTTCACATTTCAATATTATATCTTTTGTGTTTCTGCCTTTCATATTTTTCACATATAGTGAAATCGTGACAAGAAAATGTTATCTCATTGATTTTCTAACTTCAAATTGATGATAAGTGGCACTGTAAGGATGTTTACATTGCGAGAAAGACAACTTGCTTCAGTAGATAATCTAAACAAGTCTGTAATACTGTAAAAGAATCAAAGTAAGCATTTGATTCAAATACTCAGAAGGATTATTATGTCATCTAAAATTCCAATTAAGGAGATGAATAGTGTAAGAGGCCCATTTTTCCCGGGCCCATGAAACAAACCAAAACAGAAATAAAATAAAAAACAAATGTCTAAGTTTATTTTTTTTTACAGTCCATTTTTTACCAAAACTAATGCCCAAAACCCTAAACAGACCCAAAACCTAAACCTGCCCGAAAGGGCCCAAACTTAAAACAGTTTCAGAGACCTAGGGTTTTGGGGAAACCCTAGGCGCTGCAAGCCTTTCCCAGCAGCCCCTTGGTCACGCCGCCAGTCACGCCACAGCTTTCGCGAATCACTCCACCGCCAAGATTTCCTCGTCTTACCTGCAAAAAGGGAGAGAAACAAGCAGCAAACATGGCAAACATGGCAAACAAAACAGAATTGATGTATTTCCTTTTTTTCATTTTTTCGGGTTATAAAAACCCCATAAATCTGTAAAACGAGGGATACACGATTTTTTTTACACAGACAAATACACAGAGAAATATATACAAGAATACAACACAAAAAAGAATCAAATCAGCCAAGGTTTTGTTTCATTTTTATTTCCGAATATTGTCATTATTTTGTTTTATTTTTTAAACAATATATAATATATATAAAATACTAAAAAAAGGAAAAACTTACGTTTTTGGGGTCGGCGACTGCGGTGGGTCAAGCCGGAGGGCTTGCCGAAAATCGCCCTGGGGGAAAGCATTTGAAGGCTCTCAAAATTATTTTTTTTGCCTCCTAAACAGCGTCGTTTAGGGCTGAATTCAATAGCCCAAAAATGGCGCCGTTTCACCTATGGCCCGCGCGTGTGACCCGACCCGCAAGGAAGATCAGCGTGTTTTTATAAAATGGGCTATTTGCGCTTTTAGCCCTTCCACATTTTTTGTTTCTTAAATTAAGTTTATTTTATTTTTTAATTTTGCCCGATAATTTACAACGTTTTTCAATTGGGTCCTCTCTGCTGCTGTGCGTTTTGGAGGGAGGGAATATTTCCTCATTTGGTCCTCCCTTGTTGTGCGTGCGTTCAATAAGCCCCTTTCCTTTTATTTTCTTCAAAGTTCGCCCCCAAATTTATATTTCAAGTTCAATTTCATCCCTTTTTTTATTTCCTTTTGTAATTTTTGTTATTTCATTATTAATTTCTTTTTTTCTTATTATTAACATCATTATTATTTGACTATTATAATTATTATTTTAATGTTATTATTATCATTTTATTTTTAACCTTACAATTATCACTATATTCTTTTGTATTATTATTATTATTTTATTATGACCATTATTTATATATATATATATATATATATATATTATTACTATAGCTATATTCATTATTATATCTATCATTATTAGTATTATTATTATTATTATATTAGTATCACCATTATTGTTACTATTTTCATTATCTCTATTGTTTTTATTATTATTTGTATGTTAACATATATTATTTTTATTATTATTAATATATTTTTATTTTACTACTATTATTTTTTTATTATTACTATTAATTAGAGGTGTACATGGGCCGGGCCGGGCCGGATTCGGGCTGGGCCCAACTAAAAATTTAGGCCCGTTCATTGGGCTCGGCCCGAGCCCAATGAACGGGCCTAAATTTTTGCCCAAGCCCGACCCATATAAAAATGCTAAAACCCAAGCCCGGCCCGGCCCGTCCATATTAATTTTTTATATTATTTTATATAATTTTTAAATATATAATACATCAAAATACTAAAAAAATCAAAATAAATATTTTTCAACAAATTGAAAATAAATTTTAAAAAATATGTAGACTTAAATAACACTAAAATAGATGCAACTTAACAAGCAAATGCCTCTAAAATAATAACAAAATTATTAATAAAATAAGTTTTATATATATCTAAACAATAACAACAAAATAATAGAAACATAATAGTAAAATGGTAGCAAAATAAGGAGAAAAATAATAAGAAAATAATATTAAAAAACAATTTTTTTCCTTTAATGAATTCGGGTCGGCCAGGGCCCGGGCCAAAAATGCCTTACCCAAGCCCGGCCCATTTTTTAAACGGGCCTTATTTTTTTGTCCAAGCCCATTTTTCGGGCCTATATTTTTGCCCAAACCCTCCCACATTTCGGGCGGGCCTTCGTGTCGAGCCGGGCCGCCCGGCCCATGTACACCTCTACTATTAATTTTAATATCCTTACATTATTTTATTATTATTAATACTATTTTTATTTGTGCTATTACTTTTATTATTTCATTTTTTTTTTATTTTATAATTGCTAATATTATTTTTTTATTTATTTATTAATATATTTCCATTATAATTTATTATTTTTTTTTATTATTACAATTATTATTATTATTTTATTATCCTTAAATTATTGTATATTTATTAATTTGCTATTAGCTTTATTTTTATTATTATTTTCTTTTCTTTTAATTAATTAATTAATTAATTATTATTATTTTTACTTAATATTTTTTATTATTTTTGCCTTCATTATTATTATTCATATTATCACCCACACTTTTATTCCATTGAGCACATTGGCATTATGATTTATTTTTCATTTTATCACAATCATATTATATTTTCTTTGATGCATCAAAAATTTGGTTTTGAAATAAGGAAACACTCCGTGTTCTAAGGTTCGAAAGAAATTGTACCCTAACTTACTAGGTTTCGATTTTCCTCTTCGAGTCCAAAGAACCTATTACTTTTCTTTTAAAAGTTAAATAAAAAATTATTCCCAAGAATTCAAAATTGTCGTGTCCTAACTCACTGGATATGACGTTATGGTATCTCAATATAAGGATTTTAGAAAACAAGGCAATGTTTCGTGTTTGGAAGTTCAAGAAATTGTGCCCTAACGTGCTAGGTTTCGGTTTTTCGTACATCCAAATAACTAAATATCCTTTTAATTTCGTGTTTTGGGACATTAAGGGACAATCTTAGTTTTGGGGTTTAAAATGTAGCACCCTAGCGTACTGGATGTGATATTTTATCTTTTTGGAACAAAAAAGTCTTAATATTCCTAAAACGGGTTATATAAACATTCTTTAAAAGAAATTGGGTTTTAAAATCTTTTCAAATTCTCAATATAAGGACATTAATTAATCAATTAGGTACCAATTTTTGGGAGTTACGAGGGTGCTAATCCTTCCTCGTACGTAACCGACTCCCGAACCTGTTTTCTTGTATTTCGTGGACCAAAATCAACATTTTGAAATAAAACGTTTTATAAGGTGATCCAATCACACCTAAGTAAAAAAGGATTGGTGGTGACTCCATTTCCTTTTTTTTAGTCGATCCCCGTTTTCCAAATATAAAAAAATGGTTTCGATAAATAGTCTTGGCTATCGGAGTAGTTGACTCCATGGGTAGAGACATAAATGTACTCATTGGAAGGATAATACATTGTACTAGACCCAAGTTGAATTAATTTTGAATCCGTTTGTTAATTAATTTATTTGTGACGTTAATGGTGTGACTTACCTAAATCCTGAGTTAGTCACTGACCATGTGTATGTAACTCATGTGCTTTGATATAAGTGGAGGCTTATGATTTAAAAATGATCGAGCCGATAGCCAGTTTGTTGGGTACATGACTTGTGTATGACATAATTTTACTAGCAACAATGAAATTCAAAGCTCGATTAAAGAGTTAACGATATCCTCTTATTGGCATTGTGTGGATTGATAAATATGGAACGTGGCCATGGGTTGCTTATTCTTGAACAAGCAATTTATCACAGTCATTAGTTGATAGTGATAATATTAATCATTAAGAAGACACAATGGTGACACTATGATAAAATAAAATTGTATTGAGTGAATGTATTTAACTCAAAGGAATCAAGGATATCATATGAGGCTAACACACACATGGCGAGGTCATTGGACAAAACAGTTGGATGAATTGTGTCACATCCCAAAAATCGAGTTAGTAGAAATTGGGTTAGTGAACCGAGAGAGTGGTCAGCCTTGTTTTTTTTTTAAATAAATGTTGTGAAATTGCGTCAAGTGAATTGATCTAGTTCAATGGTTGAGTGTTGTGTTTGTGTGTGTGAGGTTCTGAGTTTGAATCCTTTCCCTTGAACTTTTAGTATTTTTATTCCAACCCCTGAATTTGAATATTTAGCTTATATAGTAATTTTGTTCAACTATTGATAAGAACCAGCCTATTGGTCCAGTGGTAAGGTTTCAACTTACTAGGAATCTCGTGTTCAAATCTTGTGTGTGCAAGCTGAGAATATTTTTTCTATTTCTTTACTTGCGTTGCCCATATGGTAGAATTTGGGTTGAGTTTGAATTCTAAGGGAAATCTAATAAGAGGATAGTGTATCAGTTTTAGTGGTGATATGGGCAGTTATCTAAAAAAAAAAACCTTTTTGAAAATTATTTTCCCAAAAATCTTTCAACCGTTCCATTCTATCCCTTTCTTATCTTTTTCGTCCCATTTTGTTCATTTTCCCTTTCACGTTTGTTTTTTCCCCTCTCATTCCTTCTTTTCTTTTGTTATAGTAAAGCAACGGTAGTGTCATTTTCCTTTGTTTTCCCTAAAAATTCTTTTTAATTTTTCTCTCATTACCTTCTTGATTCTCATTGCCATCTTGCTCGGTGGTGTTGATTGGTAACACCTCGTTGTGGTGTGGTCGAGTGTGTGTTAGAGGTCCGGTAAAGTCTTTTAATTGGTGGAAGAAGGTTGTGTTTTATAAGTTTGGAAATTGAGTTGTTATGTTATTGATTGATGCTGTTGTTCGGTTCTATTTAGGTAAAGATTTGGTAACGATTAACCCTTCAGTGAACTAAGGATTCGTAAGGTTGCAGGTTCTTTCAAGGGTAAGTGATCAAAGCTTTCGATTAGGGGTTGACTCATTTTGTTAAGGCCAAAGGTTAGTGGTTGTGGCCGAATTAGTATCGCTACTAATTGTTCATTCTGAATGTCGTTCTTAGGTTCTGGAATCTTCGCTGTGGTGTTAGCATAAAAAAATGACCAGGTGTGTAACGATAATCTCGAAAAACAACAAACGGTGTGAAGCTGAAAAATTCACTATCGACGCCACACGGTCGTGTGGGCCACACGAGCTAAGTTAAGTGGGCCATGTAGGCCACACGAGCATATATAAGGCCATGTGCCAGATCGTGTGGGCCATATGAGATGGGCCACTTAGGCCATGTGGGGCCATTTTCAATAAAATTTAGTTACGGCTGTGTTTTGACGTGCGGTTCGAGGTCAGTGATTTCATAGGTTTTGCTAAGTGATATGTTTAGTGTTTGTTTAATGAAAACTGTTGTTTTGATATGATTGCATAAATTATGGAGGTATGTCACCTTATAAAATCTGGTTTTGATATTTAAAATTGTGAGCATCGTTAGCGTGATTCTGATTAGCTAAGTATATATGTTTATTGATGAGTTATGTTTGTTCCAGTTCTCATGTCATGTGACATTATGGCTGTCGAAACCATTTTTTAGGTGGAAAATGGGGTCGACTTTAAAAACGAAAATGGAGTCGCCACCAATCTTTTTTTTGAGGTGTGATCAGGTCACCTTGAGATTGACCATTAAAACATTTTGATTTATTAAAACGATAATTTTGGCCTCGAAATTCGAGAAAACAGGTTCGGGAGTTGGTTACATACGATGAAGGATTAGCACCCTCGTAATGCCCAAAATTGGTACCGAATTGATTGATTAATGTCTTAATGTCGAAAAATTAAAAAGATTTTAAAATACGATCCTTTTTGTTAAAGAAAACTTGAATAAATTATACCGGATGCTGAGACCCGCTTATTTCGAAGGAATAAAACGTTATGCCCAGTGAGTTAGGATACAACATTTTGAATCCTCGAAACTAAGCTTATCTTTTGACCTTTAAAGCTCGTGCTTTTAAGCTTAAGAATGATATTCGGTTATTTGGGCAAATGAAAAACCGAAACCTAGTAAGTTAGGGCACAATTTCTCAAAGTTTCAAATACAGAATATGGCCTTTATTTTTAGAAACCCTTATCTCGAGATGACAAAATGTCACGTCCAGTGAGTTAGGACACAACATTTTAGAGCTCCCGAGAATAAGTTTTTTTTTTGACTTATGCTTTTGATTTAAAAAGGGTACTCGGTTACTTAGAGTCAATGAGGAAAATTGGAACCCAGTGAGTTAGGGCACAATCTTCTCGAAATTCCCAAATACGAGTATTGCCTTATTTGGAAAAACTTTTGAATAAAATGGAGTAATTAAATGAAATGCGTTTTTATTTAAGACGATGATCTATTAATAAAACCATTACATCAACAAAATACAAGATACGAATACTAAAAGAAATATTTCGAGAAAATTACATGACATATATCATTTAAATACTAACATTAATAATCAAAGAAAAATGAAATAAATAAATAATATAAGAAATAATCTAAAGTAGATAATGATTTAAGATAAATGATTTATAAAAAAAGGGAATCAAAATAAAATAAAATAAAAAATTTGAAATGAACAAAATAAAAATTTAAAATGAATAACATATAAAACAGTTTAAACTAAGTAATTTATATGAATATTTAAAATAGATAATATGTTCAAAAGCTTCAAAATAATAAATAATCTGTATAAATTTAAAAGCAAATAATGTATGATAAAAAAGAGTTTAAAAACAAACAGTATATATAAAAACATTTACAATAATAAAACAATTCAAAAATAGATAACTAGACAATTTTAGATAAATAATACATGAAATATTTTAAAATAAATAATATGTAAATAAAAATAAATTTAAAACAAATAATATACAAAACAATTTAAACATGAATAATATATAAAAAACAATTCAAAATAAGCAATGCAAATAACAATTTAAAATAACATAATACGTGAAGCAATTTAAAATAATATGCGAAATAATTCGAAATAAGTAATATCTAAACAATCTAAAATAAATAATATCTAATATTGATTTAAAAAAGAAAATAATTAGACAAATTATTAAGCAAATAATAAAATAAATTAAACAGAGGACTATATTGAAGTCAAAATAAAATTGAGGGGGCTAAAATCGCAATAAATTAAAAAATAATATCGAAAAAGGACTAGAAAATAATGCGCTTAAGGCAAGAGGGATCATCGGGGAAATTATCCCCTTTTCCAAAACGGCGCCATTTACTTCAGGACTAAAACAAAATAGAAATAAAATCACGGGGAAAAATTAAAAAAAAGGTGGGACTTAATAGAAACACGCCGCAAAAGTGGAAGCCCCATTCGCGCAAATAGCCCATCCTCACAAAACATGCAGATCCCCCTTTGAAAATCAGGTCGGGTTCGGGTCAGTAGCAAAACGGCGCCGTTTTGGGCATTTGAAGCTTGCCCCAAAACGACGCCGTATGGGAGCATTATAAAAGTCAATTTTTTTTTCAAAAACTCATTTCCCCATTCACTTAAAAAAACGAAATTCTTCTTAAAAAATTCTCCCCCCTCTCTCCTTCTGGCCCAAAATCCGGCGACAACCACCGCCGTCCACTGCCGTCGGCGTCACCGCGCACGGCGGTCGGAGTTCAAAAAGGTAGATTTTTTTCTTTTCTTTTTTTATACTATATTTTATGATTATTATGAAGTAAAAAAAAAACTAAAAACTCGTTTTATACCCTCAAACAGTTTCGAAGAAAAAAAGAAAAGAAAAAATAAATAAATAAATAAAAAAGAATATTAACAGACCCTTTTTGTTTTTGCTTCTTTTTTGTATTGATCTCTTTTTTTTGTGTGTGTAAAAAGGAAGAAGAACCCCTTACATAGATTTTCATTCGGCTTTATAAAGCCGAAAATCAAAAAGAAAAATGAAAAATCCCATGAAAATACATCATATTTTCTCTCTTTTTCTGTTATTCCCCATTTTCTGTTGTTTGTTGTGCAGTTTGTTTTCTTTTCCAGGTACGGAACGCCAGCTGTGGAGTACGAAAGAGGTGCCGACGTGGTGGCGCGCGTGTGGGGTTGGCGTGCGTGGCAGCGGCGGCTAGGGTGCTGCTAGGTCTTTATTTTTTCTGTTTTTAGGTTAGGTTAGGGTTTTGTTGATTTGGGCTAGTTTGGGCTAGGTCTAATTTGGGTTTTGGGCTAAAAAAAAGACTGTTAATTGGACTTTTATTAATGTTTTTTTTTATTTGGTTTTTTATTAATGTGATTAATTTGGGCCCAGGCAAATTGAGCCAATTACAATGGCTATTCTAATTAAGATGATTTGTAATTATTGAAATCTAACATATTTGTTCTGCAAAGCATGAAATCTCATGCCTACCGAATTCTATTAAATATACGATTGCATGTTCAACATGCTTATTGTTCTGATTCTGTATTTGCATGCCATGTCACATTGCATAGCGTTGGGATAATATGGTAAGAAGGAAGTTCTAGCAGTTTAATGATCTGCACTATCTGGTGGTTTATCCACGTATCTGTTCTGGCAGCTTTCTACAATTATAGTGACACAACCACACATATCTGTTTTGGAAGCTTTACTATAATATAGTGGCTTAACCACATATATCTGATTTGGTAGTTGGTGGCATTGTCCACAATTATCTATTAGTGTGCTTCTGGATGGATGAGTTCTGGGGAACTCTATTTGGTGTGTAACGGAGTTGGGTAGGAAGTTTTCTGAAATATCTGCATTATGTTTTTTGAAAATACTGCATTGACATAACCATGCATGCACAATTTTGCCCATTTGAATTTGATGAAATTCTATGCAATGTTTTGGTCTGTTTATTATGTTATTTTTGTTTCAATTTGAGTTAAAGTTACACACCAAGCTTTATAGTTCACCCTTTTTCATTTTCTCATTTCAGGTAATCAACGGAATTAGGAACGGGTGACGTTTAGGAACTTGGGTCGATTTTCTCGCATAAAATGTTTTGAATTATTAATAATTAAAATTTCTAGACTTTTGGTTTTTGGACTAATTTTTGGATTAATTTCAATTTCGGGTTTTTTGTGTGGAGGTTTTTGTTATTTAGTTAAATGTTTCTACATGATTTCTATCAATTAAAATAAATGCTTGGTTTTTCAAAATTAAACAATCTAAATATTTTTCCGCTGCAAAACTAAGTATAAAATTAAGAGTTTTTCTGTAAAATAAATAAGTTTTGCGTGTGATTATCTAAAGAAAAACATATAAGAGTATCGCCGAAAATAATATTTTCAGATCACACGATTTCCAAAGCTAGTTTTTAGTTTGAGTTTTCAAACGAGAAGTGTAATACCTCAAGATTTGGCCATAACAACTAGACCGGGTGTGGGGTGTTACAAATTGCTTAGGCAAAAAGTATATAATAATGTGTTTCAATCATGGTACTTCTTGTGGTCTGACTCCATGATTAAGTAAATTGCAAATTATCAGAACGATACTATTGGATGTAATTGTACTTATTTGAGCCTAACTGTATATGTTCGATTGGTCCCTCCACTAGCTCAACAAAAGGTGGGTCAGACTGCATTTGAATTAGAAGAAAATTCTACGACTTTAGAAATAATTTAATTGATTCGATTTATTCGATGTGAAACTAAATTAGATGGTACTGAGAATTGTTCAAATAAAGAATTTGATTAATAAATTTTCTTAAAAAAATTAATTTGAAAAATCTCAGTGATTTTGGGAAAAATTAATTTTGATTAAGTAAAATTAAAATAATCAAATTAATTAAAATAAATATGATATTTTTGGAAATTAATTTTCAAGTCAGACAATTGGCCCAGTGGGTAATTGAACTCGAAAATTAGACACGAGATCAAAAATTGAACCCGATAACCAAAACTCGAGACCATAACTCAAAAACTGATTGAACCGAGCCCTGTGTATGAAACTAGGTCGATGGTCCAACTGGTGGCTAAACCAAATCAGTCAGCCTGTTACTGGCCTAGATCGAACTGGCAACGGTCGAACCGGCCAGGTCCATTTGGGAAAAATGACGATAGTTCCGGGTGCTAGAGAAGTCGCGTCGGCAATGGCACCACCAGACATGCTAACGATCCAACAGTCAACGGATGGTCGGCGGCGACAGTTTTTCGGTGGTAGAGCAGTGGAAAAATTAGACTCCTAGTGAGACTCTTTTAGGTAACTTGATTTCAAATTAACTTTTCTAAAGATAATATTTTATTAATTTAATATTAATGTGATTAATTCTAATCCTAGTTGAAATTTCTCTAAACACTCTCTATATAAAGAAAGCATGAGTCATTAATCTCATACACTTGAATTCAAGAAAAGTTGCAGAAAGAAATTATTTTGTGAAAATTTTCTAATTCTAAGTGAGCCCACACTCGACAGACATGAGTTTGAGGATAGCGGAGAAGACTACTCGGTCGAAGCATTCATCCTAAACTAATCATAAAGGTATGATTTTGATTAAGTGTTTATTACTTTAGATAATACAACCAAGTTTTTGTTTTTCAAAAAAAAAAAATTAAAACTCTGGTTTTCCCTTAAACCTATTTTTCGCTGCATTTTTTGAACCCGATTTTCCAACATTTCATACCATTGAAAGGGCCAAAGGCAACATAAAAAGTATTATCATTACAAAGCCAAGGATCTTGATAGACACGAACCGATTCCCTGTTTCTAAAACTCCACCACACCCCTCTACATAATAGTTGTTTAGACTCGTACAAGCTCTTCCACACAGAACTTAGGTTAGTACCTTCAATCAAATCAAAGAGTCTACAAGTAGGGAATAGCAAGCCTTAAAGATTTGGCTAACAAGAGAATCCGAAGAAGAGAAGAGTCGCCAACTTTGTTTACATAGTATATCAAGATTAAAATAATGGAGATCGCGAAAACCTATACCACCAAGCTTCTTTGGCATGCATAGTATTTCCCAACTAGCCCAATGGATCTTCTAGCATTCTCCTTCAAAACCCACCAATGTGAGTTCATCATGAGCTGAAGATCCTTACGAAGCCTCTTTGGCACCAAAACACACTCATAGCAATAATTGAAAAAGCCGAAGACACATTTTTTATGACAAGCTCTTGGCTAACTTTGGAAAGGAACCTCTTTCTCCAGCAAGAGAGTCGAGTCTTCAATCTCTCCTTGACAAAATAGAAAACACTCTTCTTATTACGGCCCATAAGTGAGGGCAATCTGAGATAACGACCATGATCAAAATGTGTAATTGTCCGATTCTCAGTGGTATCAAAAAATACAGTTTTGGAACCCTATTTCTTGCAAACTGAGCCCGTAAATATTAAATATGAATTACAAAGATAATATAAAAATATATTAAATATTGGTTGAGTAACTTTGCCGAATTAATTGTTAATTAAGACTTAGGGACTAAATTGTAAAGTTCAATCGCTATAGATTATTAATTTACAAAAGAATTAGGTATTGAAATAGAAATTAAACAAAGGTCCTAAAATGGTAATTAAACCAATATTTAGTGAATGTTAGTGGGAGATGATGGACATCTCCCCTAATTGAAGTTAAAATGTAATTATGTTAATTAATTAAGAAATATTAAGTTAATTAAGCATTAATTATCATGGCTAATTCTTCATAGGAAAGAAAACAGAAAAATCCTTCTAAGATTTTGACATTCGACCAAGCAAATTAGTATGTAATTCAAGTCCTTTTCGTATAATTTTATAGTTTTGAAGTCGTGGGAGCTTTGATTTAGCTAGCTCATGTATCAATTCATAAAGCTATTAAAGTATTTTAAAGTTCCCATTATTGATTTCTTGAAGAATTAGGCTTGAAATTGATAGGTTTTAAGCTTAGATTATGAAAAGGACTAGATTGTAAAGTTAATTTAGCTTAATTGTTAACTTTGTTACATTAGGGACCAAACTGAATAAAAGTAAATTTTTTCATGAAATTATATTAGAAATAGAAAGTGTAAGATCTCTAATAAAAGTATGTGAAATCAGATTTTAATCCAAAGATAAAAATTTAAAGTTGTACTTATCCCGATTTCAGGGACTAAATTGAATAAAATGTAAAAACTGGAAATTTTGAATAATGGAATGATATAGGATCATGCATACCATGGTATATGTGAAAATGTTTGGTATTGATTGGTTATATAAAACAATTGTATAGATCAAGATTTGGATCAAATTGGAGCTAATAGGGGAAAAGCTAAAATTGTGGATTTGTCCCTAAAGCATTCAATCTTTTCACATTTTGAACAAGTAAGTTCATATGGAACATACTATCTCACTTTTTATTATAATTGTATGCTTGCATTTAATTTAATATATGAATGTTACTATATGGCTGCAATATTATGGAATTTGGCATGTTTAGCTAGTACTGGATTGAATTGAAATAGTGTGTGGTGATTGATGATTATGAAATAATACAAGGTAAAAATGTAAAACTACGAATGATGATGTGATATAGAATAAAAGATGTTACCTTTTTTATAGGGTGTCATATGCAAATGTACACGATTACAGGGATTATATTAAAATATGTGAAAATTGGTGCCCATGTGAACTTAGTAAAGGTTAGGATATGATTAGCATGTCAATATGGTCTTCTGAGCACTTGCACGAGATTTATTGCAGATGCTAATGAGGTCCAGCATTCGTTGCAAATTCTCAAGTATTATATGACACAGGTTTAGCTCAACGAGTAATCTTATGTGTCGTTATAAAAGTTTAGCCCGGACGGGTAACTTGATGTATATATATACTTAGCTCGGACGAGCAGCTAGTGTGGTGTAGTTTACTCTTGTATCTGTGTCCGCTTACTAAGGTTCATCAGGTGAAATGTTATAAATGAAATGGAAATTTTAAAAATGTGATGAAATGGACTTGATATCCAAATTAAAAAGTTATTGAAGGGATTGAATTGTAATGGTATATTCTTATGATTGTTGATGGCAAAGGTGTAATACCCCGAAAATTACTACAGTAAGAAAGTAAGATATTATCCTTGATATAGTTAAGTAAGGAAAAAAAGTGACAAAAAGGGAAAATTTTGGATTATGTCAATATTGAGAAAGGATTAAATTGTAAAAGTGAGAAAAGTTTTGTTGCCTAAGAGTAAATACTAAAAATTTGAGGGGTTAAAGTGTAAATATGAAAATTTGAAGGACCAATAGTGCAAATATTTTAGGAGTGGAATAATCTAGAAACTAAGGAAAATGGGTGAATTAGGACCAAATCGAATAGGTGAAGAATTATGAGGGACTAAATTGTAATTTTTCCAAATTAAGTGATGACTCAATGATGGAATTTTAAAAAATCATGAAGGGCAAAATGGTCAATTAGTAAGAGAGAGAGTTCTAGAATGTAATGATTATGTTGATGATATTTTAAATTAATTAATTAGATAAATATTACTTTATTAATATTTTAATAAGATATTTTTATTATTTTATTATTTTATTTAGTATATATGTGTGTGTGTGGGAAAAAAGAAACAACAACAACAACAACACACCATCCATCTTCTTTCCCATGCACCAACTTGAGAAGAAGAGAGAAAGAAAGAAAGTTTTGCTTTCTTTACAATTTGGCCCTTTCACCAAAAATCCACTATTTTCACTTAGAATTCAAAAGAATTTCCATATCCATCAAGAGAAAAAGATGACAAGGACACTATGGGGAGCAAAAATATCAAGTTAGATTCAAGAAATAAAAGCTGGAGGAGAGAGAAAATCAAATTAAAGATTGAAATCAATAAGACAAGGTAAGAACATTAAGATTTCAATATATTTTAGCTTGTTATTATTGAAAAAGCATGGAAATGATGTTATAGTGGAGTTTTCTTATATATGGTCCTATGTTTTTGATATGTTAGTGAAGAAAAATAAGAGAAAGTGATGGGAAATATTGTAGAGAAAGTAAGGAAAGGTGTTACAAACTTGGTAATTAACATTTTGCACTAAAACAGTTTTAGATAGCAGCAGTAGTCTAACTTTGAAAAATCACCAAAAATTGTGGAAATCAAATTAGAGAATTAATAACATATGAAAATTAAATATTTTTGAGTCTAGTTTCTCATAGAATAAGAGGTGTAATCAATGCGCTTGTAAATTACGAGTTATAGTAAATTTTGTGAGACAAGGTCAGAATGATTTCGGGTTCCCCTGTTCTGAGTTTGGAAAATCATCAAAAATTGGAGGAAAATAATTAGGGGCTTAAATTTACATGTTTAAATAATTAATGAGTCTATTTTTAATAGAAACAAACAGAAACATCATCGAAGTTCTGTACTAAGAGATAATTAATTTTTAGTAAAGAGAGGTAGAAGCTGTCAAACAGTAGAACAGAGTCAAGTTTGAAGATTTTACTATACTTATTGGCTAAACTATAAATTGTGAAATTTTTATGATAGAAAAATATTTGAGCCTAGTTTCTAAATCATCAAGCGGATCTTAAATTGGAATTCTGTAACTCAAGATGTAAATAATTTAGTGACTATGACTCAAATGGACAGGTTTGAATAAATTTATAAGTAAATAGTGAAATCATAGATAATGCTACTTATAAGCATGTAATATAAATTAAGGATGTGGAATGGAGAGAAGGAGGAGGAAAATATATATGAATATTCGGCTAGCATGGCTAATTTGCATGTTTTAAACTCAGGGACTAAATTGAATAAAAGTAAAACTTTAGGGGCAATTTTTGTAAAAATATAAAAAATGACCAAATTGAGTGAAATGAATTATTTTATTGTTTAAATTAAAAAATTGAATGAAATTATTAATTTAGATCAAGATCGGTTGAAAAATCGATGAAAATAGAAAATTACCAAAATGCCCTTGAATATTGGTATTTCTGCAATTTAGTCAGGTAAGTTCGTGTAATCTAATTATGTGATATAAGGAAATACGAGTTGATGGTATGAAATATTGATATAAT
The DNA here is from genome assembly GCA_005393395.2 of Gossypium australe. Taxonomy (NCBI): domain Eukaryota; kingdom Viridiplantae; phylum Streptophyta; class Magnoliopsida; order Malvales; family Malvaceae; genus Gossypium; species Gossypium australe. The sequence continues at coordinate 131,611,599 of CM016614.1, forward strand.
AAATTAACTGATTTATGTTTATGAAGAAACGGCAAGAGAATGATATTTATCATGACATGTAAATATGTGATTATCTTTGATACGTTGATACAAGGAAATTAAGTATGTTGAGACGAGTAATAAACTCAAGTAAGACATGTCGAGAAAAATAAATATGTTTAAGGGACAATATGTTTGATTTTTATTGATTCCAAATATGAATGCTAGATGAAATAAAATGTCTAATAAATAAATTTGTAACTCCGGTAATGCTCTGTAACTCTATTCTGGTGACGGATTCGAGTTAGGGGCGTTAGAAAAGGTGATTGAATTGAATCATGTTTACTTGGTATAATCTTATGATTTGTTTAGTGAATATGCCATTTTGATAAGTTATATGAAAACAACATGAATTTTGTATGTTAATTTACATGTAATACTTAATAATCATGTTATAGATATTTGCTCACCTTGTTGATGTTTTGAGTGTCAGGTTCTAGCCAAACTTTTGTCAAACTAATATAGTTTTAATGCTTATTGTAAAAACAAGGTAAGCTTAGTATTTTCCATTTGAACTTACTAAGTATTTTAAATGATTATTCCTGTTATGTCCTTCCCTTGTAGATCGTTGCCTTGCAGAACTAGTTGACTTAGATCAACGCAAAGCTCACACTATCAAAAGATGATAGAATTATGTCCATTTTGAGTCTAATGTTGTGGCATGTATATAAGGGCACTTGTTGTGCATATAGTCATCTTTGAGTGGATAATTATGTAGTATATTCAAGTATATTTGAAATTGAGTATTAAACTTGGCATGTGATCTATTAATGCATGGTTTGGACTTGTTTAATGTTAGTATATGAGTGGTTATGCACTTGCAAGAAATTGAGATGCTAAAGGCTACAAAAATGGAGTAGTTGAATAAGTCAAGTTGATGAATGACTTAGGATCTCTATAATTGAATGTTAAGCATGATGTATAAGTTAGGTTATGAATGGTTTAGCTCAAATTGTGGACATATATGTTCCTAGTTTTAAAAGGGCTTAGTTAGAAATGAATTTGAATTTAAAAAAAGTACTTTGGTATGAAAAAAATTGAGCATATAACTTGGATAAGTTTAGTTGATGTTCTTGTAAAATGTATCATGTTAAAGGTTGATTTCAAATGTTAATGTTCTTGATTTGTTATCTTTTGACATGGACTGTGGTTGATTTAAATTGAGAAAGATATCATGTAAGCATTAAGGTATTTGTTGGAGGCTTGAAATAGGTACCAAATGTGCATTTTACCAAAAATAGGGGTGACGTAGCAACCACGAGGCCCCAACGTCGTAACAACGTCCAATAGTGAGTGACATCATGACATGAATATTCATGTCATCACGACGTAACTCACTGAATTGATGATGTTGTAACGAGAAATTTATGAAGTCGTGACATCGGCCCAGGATTTTGAAAACTTTACAATTTGATGATAATCCATGCTCGTGTTAGCAAAAAAGCTTTCGTAAGCTCGTGTGGGATCCGGAATTAACTATTTAGCATAGAATAAATGTGAAATACATTAATTAGTTTTTTTGAATGGTTGTTTGGTGAATTTGTGATTATAGTTATCCGGTAACAGTTGTAGCATCTCGTAGCTCAAACCTGACGATCAAGTCGAGTATAGGGTGTTACAAAAGGTGCATTCACTCCAAATAAAGTTTTAATACTAGCAACAAGATGAAGCACCATATTAGGACTGAAAAAGATCCCAAGTTTCTAATAATTGTTCGCTTGGCTAGACACTCTCTCATAAACATTCAAAATAGGTTTAACCCTCTAACTCTCATCCATCACAACGTAGAAGAAAAAAATTGTCATAAACGAAAAATAGGTGTGACACTCAATGAGCTCCTTGATCACTGAAATCAGAGCTTTAAAATTTATAATGAATGTGATCGAACCTGGAAACTAACTCTGACAACGATTAAAGGTAAGTGTACCTATCAAACAGTAGTATAGCTTAGGCAAGACTGGATTGTCGAACCCAAATGAACTAAAAGTACTAATACTAACTTCCTTTTTATTATTTAGGCTTAAAAATATAGTGAAATTGCTTTAATCTAATATTAACGACTACTAAGCTAAAGACACAAGACAAAAAGAACGAGTTGGAAAATAACTTGAAAAAAAACTCAGTTGATTACGACGATACCCTCAGGAAGAATCCACCTAGACTTCACTTGTTATCTAACATTGAACCATATGATTTCTTTACTTAGCTTGATCTGTAGGACTCCCTAACCTATATTAAACCCTCTCTCGAGGCGAATAACGTCTAACCCTAGGTTAATTAGTGGAACTCTCGTTCGCTTATAATAACCCCCTAGAATAGTAGTAAATCGATCTGTGGATTCCCATATTAGGTTTCACCCTAATCCGGCAAAATCTCGTAACCCTATCTCTAGGCGTTCGATCAACTCCGCCTAATTATGCTAGATCTACTCTTAGGCAGGGTCTATTCCTCCTCCACCTAAGCACATCAGATTTGGATTAAGCAACATAATTAAGAACACACTAAGTAATTATCATATAATTCAGAAATCAAATAACAAGATTCATCTAAGTTTCATCCCCTTCAGATATCTAAAGGATTTAGTTCATGAAAAATAAAGAAAACATCTCAAGAGAAAAGAAAACAAAACATAAGAAATCCCTAAAACCCCCTGAAGGAATTGAAGGAGAAATCCGCCGTCTTGAGTATAACTCTGGCTTCTTGGGATGGATCAACTGGCTATCTTTGAGAAATTCCCTAAACTCTGACCTTTTCGGCTTGGCTCTTTGGCCTAACTTTGAACCCCCCTCAAAGGTGGCACTTAGGGGATACATATAGGCTCTTGGAATGCGATTCTTTCTCCCTAAGTATCCTTTTCCGACTGAAATTGCTATTTCCAGCGACAGAGGCACGGCCATGGCACACGCCCGTGTGGATGACTTTAGACTGTGTTCGGATTTCTAACTTGAGGCACGGCCGTGTGAGGCGGGGTTGAGGCCGTGCTCTAGGTGATCGGTGATGCACGGTCGTGTGTGATTTGGGCCAGGCCGTGTCAATTTCGTGCTAAGGCCCATTTACTCTGTTTTGGGCTCGTTTTGTGTTCTTTTCATCCTCGGGTGCTTTCCTGGGTATAAGACATGAAAAGAAAGGATTACAAGCACCTTTTTATATAAATCGAAGGATAAATCATCCAAAAGTATGTTAAATATGGGATTAAAATATGTTATTTTACGGTTTATCACTCCTCTACACACCGCAACCCATGTATACTCTCACTTTTTTCAAATTTTTGAAACAAACTACACAACCTTTCAACATAAATAATAAACAAATATGGTGAGAGCGTATTGCCTTGTCACAACCCAACGGTACTCAACACCCCCCATTTTATCATTAACAGAAATTAAATTATTGAAGTCTCTGATATAAGCCCAATGGTGCTCATTTAAACCAACCAAATAACGCAACAAGCTCCACAAAGCTCTTTTCCTACTCAATTGGAAACCCATAAAAATAGGTTAACCTCCACCGAGGGCAACCTACTACATCCAAAAGCATATCAACATAATTAGATGAATAACTCAAAATAGAAACATCCACCATGTGCTTCCAAAGTACAACTAAACCACCACTTCTACCTACTCTATCATAAAAACAAGAATCATACTTGAACCAAACACAAAGCTCTTCCATTCTACTAGCATCCACTGTCTTCATCAAAAAAACAATATTGGGTTTATTCTAATTTAACAACTCAGTGAGAGCTAACACTGCTCAAGGATTCCCCAATCCACGACAGTTCCAACTTAGGCTATTCATTGTTGTCGGTTAACTTGCTGAACAAGCCCATCTGAAACCAAGTTTGTAGAAGAATGGGGAGGGACCGAAGAAGAAGTGACTCTACCACACAATTTTTTGTCGGTAAAAGACCTGTTTCAATATGAGGACCTTTCTTAACAAAATTTGCATCCATAACCACTTTTTCATTTTCATGCAAATTGTTCTTAGGATCCTTTATGGACCCCAAAGAGAACCAACAGTTATAACCACATTTGAATCTCCAAACCTAACCCCTTTAGTAGTAGTAGTAGTTGAATTAACCTGAAATTATTTTGAAAAGAAATCAAATTGATTCTCAATCCTTAAATTACGCCCGCCAGTACATACAACATTCATTATTTCTTGAAAAGTCACCCCTAATCTAACAGTGGACTCTTGTTGCATCTCACAACACCAAGGGATCGATTGTTTTCATGACACAATTCTCGCTTCTGCCTGGATTGTTTTAGGCCACTCATAGACAACATTCTCTTCCCCCATCTTTATAAGCACATAAAAAGCAAACTAGAGGGATATGTTCATAACTAAAACTGACTTGGAAAAAATCATCACCTTACTTAAGAATCTTTTTCCAACACAAAAGAGGTTGTTGAACATCCAAACGAACCCGCAACTGCATATACGTATTCCAACCATCTCTACCCATCGACGTATCATAATCTAGGAAAAACTCCATGTTATTCCCCAGCCTCTTTGCTAGTGATTCCAATGCAAACCCAAGGGTAATCATGCACCGAAACCCAAAAATCTGTAAAATGGAAATTGACATCCTCCGAATTCTCTCCCTTTGCCACCTGATGAATAAGCAAAACAAAATTATTAAAAGTCCAAGGTCCCCCACGAGCCATTCTTTTCAAGTTGAGTTTATGAAAAAATTGAAACAAATAAATATTTTCACTCAAAGGTTAATGTGTCTCTAACTAACTATGATCACAATAAAGGCAAGCGCACCTATCGTTTGCTAGTATAGTTATGGTAAGACCGGAAATATCGTATCCACAAGGACCAAGAGTACTAGTAATTACTATTTTCTTATTATCTAGCCTAAGAATTGGAATGATTTCGTTAAAACTAAAATTAATTATATAATTAAAAGCACGACAGAGAATGAATTGGGAAAATACTTTTAGGCAACTTTATCATAGAGGCAATACCCAAGAAAGAATCCACCTAGACTTCAATTATTACTTCTGATTCATATGTTTTATTCACTTGACTTAATCCATAGAAATCCTTGATTTATGTTAATATCTCTTTCAAGACTAAAAACAACTGACTCTAAGTTGATTAATTGAAATCTCTTTCTAATTAAAACCCCTACTGTCGCATTAACTCAATCTATGGATTCTCTTATTAGATTTGACTCTAATCTGGCAGATTTATGTCACCCTATTTCTAGGGTTGCAATCAACTCCACTTAATTGTGTTGATCTACTCTTAAACAGGGACTTTTGCTCCTCTGAATAAGTATATTCGACTTGAATCAATAACCTGAATTATCAAAACAAGAATAAGAACTCACAATTAAGAATAAGAACAAGTATTTATCTTATAAATCAAATAATAATAAGATCTGTCTTAGGTTTCATCCCATTAGGTATTTAAGGGATTTAAATCATACTGATAGAGGAAAACATCTTAAAATAAGGAAAACTACAAAACATAAGAAAACCCAAAAACTTCAAGAGAAATTGATAGGAGATCTTCAGTCTTGATGGAGATCCTTATTCCAAGCTGCTCCCAATGGCTGTCTTCGAGTATTTTCTGCTTTCTACTCTGCATCCCTTTAGATCCTCCCCTGGGGTGTTTATATAGGCTTTGGAACGTTTTTCTTGGCCCACAAGTAGCTTTTTCCAAATAGACTTAGACTTGGTTTCGGCAGGGACACACCCGTGTTCGATAGCCTTAGGCCGTGCTCGATTCTACTCGTCACACACAGACGTATTTAATAGCTTGGGTCGTGCTCGATTCTACTCGTCACACACAGCCGTGTGGTCTACCCGTGTACGACAGTCTAGGCCGTGTTGATTTCCAATGTAGGCCCATTTTGTCCCTTTTTGGCCCATGTCTCGTTCTTTTAGACTCCCTAGGCTCTCTTGAGTGTAAAACATGAAATTAAAGGATTAGGAGCATCGACTTCATCAAATCTAATGAAAATTCATCCAAAAATAAGTCAAGTGATAAACCGTAATATAAACATATTTTAATCCTACATTTAGCATACTTTTGGATGATTTATTCCTTGAATTGTGTAATTTCGTGCTCTTAATCCTTTGTTTTCATGTTTTATACTTAGGAGAGCACCAGAGGATGAAAAGAACGAGAAATAGGGCTAAAACAGAGTAAATGGGCCACATCACGAAATCGACACGGCCTGGGCCCAAGACCACACGGCCGTGCCACCTTAACAGACCCGAACACGGCCTGGCCATGATTCACACGGGTGTGTGCCATAGGCGTGTTCGTGTCGTGAAAAAAAAAAAGAGTTTCATTCGGATTAGGGTACTTAGAGGCAAAGAAAGCCACTCCAAAAGCCTATATAAACACCCTAGAGGCCAACCTTCAAAAGAGAGTCGAGTTAGGTGTCCAATGAGGCCGAAGAGCCGAGCCAGAGAGGCCAGAATTGTGAGATTTACTCGAAGAAAGCCAATTGATTCATCTCAGGAAGCCAGAGTTATACTCAAGACAGAGGATCTTCTCTTCAATTCCTTCAGGGGGTTTTAGGGTTTTTCTTATGTTTTGTTTTATATTTTCTTCTGAGATGTATTCTTTTATAATTATGAACTAAACCCCTCAAATACCTGAGGTGGATGAAACCTAAGATGGATCTTGTTATTGTTTTCTGAACTATATGATAAATACTTAATTTGTTCTTAATTACGTGTTATTAATTCTTACTTTGATATTTCAGGATATTGATTCAAGTATTGATGTGCTTAGACAGTGGAGCAAAAGTCCCTGTTTAAGAGTAGATCTAACATAATTAAGCGAAGTTGATCGCAACCCTAGAAATAGGATGACGAAAATCAGCCGGATTAGGGTCAAACCTAATTTGAGAGTCCATAGATCGAGTTAATGCAATTCTAGGGGTTTCAACTAGAAAGAGATTTCAATTAATCAACCTAGGGTTAGACGTTAGTAGCCTCGAAAGAGGTATTAATATACATTAGGGAATCCCACGGATCAAGTCAAGTGAATAAATTGTCTGGTTCAGAGTTAAATAACAAGTGAAGTCTAGGTGGATTCTTCCTTGGGTATTGTCTTAATCAATTGGTTTTTCCCACAATTGTTTCCCCAATTCATCCTCTTTGTCTTAGCATCTTTAGCTTAATAGATAGTTAATTTTAAATTAATTAATAATTCCCTTAATTCTTAGGCTAATTAATAAAAGAAAGTTAGTATTAGTACTTTTGGTTCCTTTGGGTTCGACAATCCGGTCTTGCCACTAAACTATACTACTGTTCGATAGGTGCACTTGCCTCAATCGTTGTCATAGTTAGTTTTTAGGCTCGATCATTCTTTTTATAAATTTTTAAAACTCTGACACACGATCAAGTTTTTGGCGCCGTTGACGGGGAACTAAAATATTAAGAACGCTCAATTTTTATTACTTTAGCCATTTTTATTTTTTGCAATTTCTTTTTATTTTTATTTTGCTTTTAACTTTGCTAATTTTTCTTCTTTTATTTGTTCTTAGCAGGTACCTCTAGTTTATGACTAGAAGGAACCCGACAGGACCTCTGATTTACGATAGTGATATTGAAGGTACTGTTCGCAAAAATCGTAGAGAAATAAGGCGAAGCTTAAATTACATAGAAGAAGAGCAAGAAGCCGAAATTAATACCACCGAAGAGATGGCTGAGAATAATCAGGAACTTTGTATGATTATGCTCCTCGAACTATGTATGATTATGCTAAACCTAATTTAACAGGAACTGAGTCAAGTATTGTTAGACCTGCTATTGCTACTAATAATTTTGAACTAAAACCTAACACAATTCAGATCATACAGCAATTTGTTCATTTTGATGGTTTGCAGGATGAAGATCCAAACAATCACTTGGAAAATTTCCTAGAATTTTGCGATACTTTCAAAATAAATGGCGTTTCTGATGATGCCATCCATCTTCGGTTATTTCCCTTTTCTTTAAGGAATAAAGCCAAACAATGGTTGCATTCTCTTCCACGAGGGTCAATTACTACATGGTAACAAATGACCGAAAAATTTTTATTAAAATACTTTCCGCCGGCTAAAACAACCAAATTAAGGAATGATATCTCTTCTTTTGTGCAGATGGATTTAGAAACACTTTACGATGCATGGGAGAGATACAAAGATCTATTGAGAAGGTGTCCACACCATGGATTACCCTTGTAGCTACAGGTCCAAACTTTTTACAACGGGGTAAACCCTTCAATGAGGCAATTAATCCATTCAGCTGCCGGTGGAACATTGAACAACAAAACACCTGAGGCTGCCTACGAATTTATTGAAGAGATGTCACTGAATAACTATCAGTGGCAAGTCACAAGGATAAAGCCAACAAAAGCAGCCAGTGTTTTCAACCTCAACGCAGTAACCATGCTATCAAACCAGGTAGAACTGTTAAATAAAAAGATTGATGGCGTATGTGATTCTTTACAGGTACATCTAGTCATGCAGTGCGATATGAATAGAGAAGGGATGAGTAATACAGAATATCCACCTTACAACCCGAGCGCTAAGAACGAGCAAGTTCACTATATGGGTAACAATTTTAAATCTCAAAATAACCCTTATAGTAATACTTATAATCCAGGTTGGAGGAACCACCCCAATTTTTCATGGGGTGGTCAAGGAAATCGAGACAACAACCCCCTCCAAACTTCCAACAACAGCCCCACCCACAGGAAAAGAAGCCGAACCTTGAAGAGATGCTGACAAAATTCATAGTGGTGTCAAAAACACGTTTCTAAAACACTGAGACAACACTTAAAAATCAACAAGCATCGATTCAAAAGATCGAGAACCAATTAGGGCAACTTGCTAAGCTAATCTCAGAATGACCACAAGGCAGCTTGCCAAGCAACACTGAGACTAACCCAAATGAGCAACTTCAAGCCATAACAGCTTAGGATAGTGTAGTGTTAGATGAGCATAAGTTAAGCCAAGAAAATATGTTAGAGGAAGGTAAGAATGAGGTAAGTCATGATAAGCCAAAACTGGTAATTAAAGAATACCAACCTCGCATACCTTATCCTGATGCGATGAAGAAGGACAACACGGACGAACAATTCGGTAAATTCCTTAAACTTTTAAAGAAATTACATATTAACTTGCCATTTCTTGAACCTCTTTCGCAGATGCCAGATTCAAGGAAATTTTTAAAAGATCTTTTAACAAACAAACAGAAGTTAAATGAAGAATCGCATGTGGAACTAAACGCAGTGTGCTTAGCAATGTTGCAAAACAAACTACCACGAAAATTAAAAGATCCAGGGAGTTTTACAATCCCACGCTTAATTGGTAGTTTATCTATTGATAATGCTTTAGCTGATTGATCGCTGAAATCAGAGTTTTAAATTTATAATGAATGAGATCGAACCTGGAAACTAACTCTGGCAATGATTAAAGGCAAGTGTACCTATCGAACAGTAGTATAGTTTAGGCAAGACCGGATTGTCGAACCCAAAGGAACTAAAAGTACTAATACTAACTTTCTTTTTATTATTTAGCCTAAAATATAGTGGAGTTTCCTTAATCTAAATTAATGATTACTAAGCTAAAGACGCGAAGACAAAAAGAATGAATTGGAAAATAAGTTGAAGTAAAACTCAGTTGATCACGACGATACCCTCAGGAAGAATCCACCTAGACTTCACTTGTTATCTAACACTGAACCATACGATTTATTCACTTAGTTTGATCCGTAGGACTCCCTAACGTATATTAAACCCTCTCTCGAGGCAAATAACGTCTAACCCTAGGTTAATTAACGAAAATCTCTTTCCCAAATAATAAACCCCTAGAATAGCAGTAAATCGATCTATAGATTCCCATATTAGGTTTCACCCTAATCCGGCAAAATCTCGTCACCCTATCTCTAGGTGTGCGATCAACTCCGCTTAATTACGCTAGATCTACTCTTAGGCAGGGTCTATTCCTCCTCCACCTAAACACATCAAATTTGGATTAAGCACACATAATTAAAAACAAACTAAGTATTTATCATATAATTCAGAAATCAATAACAAGATTCATCTAGGTTTCATCCCCTTCAAGTATCTAAAGGGTTTAGTTCATAACAAATAAATAAAACATCTTAAGAGAAAAGATAAAACAAAACATAAGAAATCCCTAAAACTCCCTGAAGGAATTGAAGGAGAAATCCGCAGTCTTGAGTAGAATTCCGGCTTCTTGGGATGGATCAACTAACTAACTTCGAGTGATTCCCACAACTCTGACCTTTTCAGCTTGGCTCTTTAGCCTAGCTTGACCGCCCCCTTTAAAGTGGTACTTAGGGGCTTATATAGGCTCTTGGAATGTGTTTCTTCGCCCCAAAGTATCCAAATTCCGAATGAAATTGCTCTTTGCCACGACAGGGACACGGCCATGTCACACGCCCGTGTAACTAGTCTTTGGGCCGTGTTTGGACTTCTTTAATGAGGAACGATCGTGTGACTCGGGGGTAAGGTCATGTTCTAGATGCTTGATAAGGCACGGCCGTGTGATCTTTGGGCCAGGCTGTGTCGATTTTGTGATATGACCCATTTACTCCGTTTTGTGCCTGTTTTATGCTCTTTTCATCCCCGGGTGCTTTCCTAGGTATAAGACATGAAAAGAAAGGATTAAGAGCACCTTTTTATATGAATCAGGCTTAAATCATCCAAAAGCATACTAAATGTGGGATTAAAATATGTTACTATTACGATTTATCAAATACCCCCACACTTAAGCTTTTGCTTGTCCTCAAGCAAAATTCTCAACTTACAATTAAGATAAACTTTCCATGATTCATAATTCCTATCAACAATGTCTCATCATAATTCATAAATAATTTATACATGGATGATCTAACTCAAAGAGTCCTAAAGATTCAAACAATCAAAGTCATACATTGGTAGCACAAAAATGTAGGTGTCTCTCCTTATCTAAATAATTACCTTTGATTCAAAATCGACAAGGATTGACATCCTCACTAAAGATTCACTCAAACCACTCGAAGTGTTTAAGGTTCAAAAAATTAAGCACTCAATAGTCGAATATGAAAAGTTAATCCCATAGGCTTGCATGAAAACCAAATCTCCACCACTAAAATATGAGATGATAAAAGGTGTGGATAAAGGCTGAATTAGAAGGTTAGAATCGAGACTAACTTGACGAATTGCCTAACTAACAAAAATTGAACTAATCCTAATTGATTACATCAGTTGAAAACTAATAATACGAGCTTTTTCCTCAAGATGTGGAATTTTAACATGTAAGCTCATTTAATTATAGAACTAATAATGAATATACTTTGATATATATATATATATATATATATATTTTAAGACAAACTATTAATATTACATAATAATGAATGAAATAGCTAGACAACACATCAAATCAAATCTCGATATAAGGGTAGTCAAAAGGAATGGTGATAACAAATACAAAGGGGTTTTGTGTTAATATTAGCTGGTAAGTCAATAAAAAGGGTTGTTAGGATCAACGGGGTTCACTAGGGGTTAATTGTTAAGGTAGGCTATTTAGTGGAGTGAGTGGGTTAAATCCTAGGTGCCTTTATCATTTCAATATATCAAATTATCGGTGTGGTTTCAACATGTATAATCAAGGCAAGTTCTAGAATAACAGTTCAAAGTTGACATACTCATAATCAATAAAGTGAGCATGAAAAAGAATATATGCTCTATAAGGCTCAAAATCTTACAAAAATTATGGGTGTTTTGACATCAACCTTGTAAATTTCAAATTTTAAGATAATATTCAGATTCAGTTTAACAACCTAGCAAAGATTTTAATTCTGAAAAATAGACTTATCATGCTTGATTCTCTAATATTCTTCTAATTTAATCATCAATGCACAATTAACTATGACTTAATCTAAAACATATCAATAAAAATCAAAAACCATCAGAAATTTCATCCTAATTAGTAATATGAAAAATTTACTTAAAAACAAGACTAAATTCAGGGATTTGAGAATAATGAAAAAAGTTTGGCAGGATTTGAGAATAATGCAGAAATTAGGCCCTTCTTTAGATAAATATTCACCCCCCACACTTAAGATTTACATTGCCCTCAATGTACAAAAATAGATATAACATTTATGGGATAAATCAAAAGAGAAGGGGAAAGAATACTCCCTGAATTTTGGATGGTGTCCCTGGAGGATGGTAGAGGTCATGGTGTGTATGTTTGAAGAGGTCGGTCTGGATGATGAACCTATGCTAAATGAAGAAATTGGGGAGCTCGTAGAGGATTAGCCAGGGATTATCAAGACACATTTAAAATAACCTAAATATATAATTTAAAACAAGAACGAAAAAGGAAATGAGACTAAGAAGGAAAATAAAAATAAAAGAAAATGTGGATGGACCGAAGAGTCCTTATTGATGGATGGTTCGCGAGGTGGGTGTGACTTCTAAGGCTGCGGAGGTGCTAGTGGTGGCGGAAGTGGCGTGATTCCCTAGCAGCCTGGCGAACCTGATACTAAGAAATTAAAATAAGTTAAACAAAACTAAACATAAGATTGTCAAAGGGAAGGAAATTGAAGCAAAAGAAAAAAGAAAAATAAAAACTAAATGGTCTCAAAGACCCTTGGCTTAGTGTTTGGATGAAGCGGCCGGCATGAACTTATGTGTAGGGTCTCCTTTGTGGAGACTATGCTTGCCGTCTTACGCTTCTTCGGTATGATTTTAGTGTAACTCAGGAGTCTGGATACCTTTTCTAAGGAAAGAAAGGAAATTTTGAAAGAAAAACAAGGGAGAAAGAAGATTGGGAGAAAGGGAAGGGTTGCGGGGTTTAAATATAGGCTCAAGTCTGGCACGTCCCCACGCCCATGGTCTGAGGGCGTGTCGAATCGCACGGCCGCCTCGCACGGCCGTGTGTTCATGCGTGTTGTTTCACCATGCCCGTGTTTCAGCCAATCACGCCCGTGTTTGAGAAATCAGTATGTTGACACGGTTGGGAGGCACAGGCGTGTCCTATCTGTTCTTGGTAAGTCAATAGCTTCACACGGTCATGGGGCACGGCCGTGCCACTTTGTCGATGCCCGTGTGCTAGTGGTTGGATCCGCGATGTCGAGAGTAGTTGGGATTTGATTCGCATGGCCTCTGCTATGTCAGTACGGGGATGCTGGTGGTCCACATGGTCATAGACACGGCCGTGTGTAAGATCGTGTGGTCTGGAATTCTTCCCTTTTTTTGTTAGTTTAAAACTAGATGTTCAGAAAAGAAAGAAGGAAAAAAAAGAAACTAAAAATAAATTTGAAAGTAAATAGTGTTAATGCTCGAGTTGCCTCCCGAGAAGCGCTCGCTTATAATCTTAAGCTAGACTTTTCTCGTAAAAAAATTAGGGAGGTTTAAAGGTTTGAATATCTTCCCTTGTACTTATAGTTCTATTTTCTTGATAAAGTTTAAGTCGAGAAGCGTTTACCTTAAAAGTGCCGAATGTTAGATTGCTTATCTCGATTGTTCCGTGGGGGAAGATATTGTGTACCTTAAGAGGAATTTCTCCCTTTGCTTTCAAGTCTGTTGTGGCGATGCGCGGATTTGCTTTGTCTAACAGTACCTGGTCTCCTATTTTGAAGTGATTTGATGTCCCTACGAGTTCTTCTGGTGGTTCTTCTGGTGTTACTTCGTGTGGTTCCTGTTCTTCTTTGACGTATGTCTTCGGCTTTTCTAGTTTGTCAACCCCTAGGCTTCGTTCCTTATGTAATTCTTCTTTGTTAGCTTGGGGTTTATGATTCGACTCAGGGTTGTGTTCTTGTGGTGTTTCCTGCGATGAAAGTTGAACAATTTGATTATCAGTTGAAGTGACTTTCTTACCTTCATCGACTGTTGTCCTGGCCAAGTCAAGAGCTTGAAGACTGATTGATTCGTCGCCTACACGAAGAATGAGTTGTAACAGACCAAATTTGACCCAAATCGGAACGGTGGTTTCGGGACCACGAATCCGAGTCCGAGAAATGTTTTAATATTTTATTTCATGATTATTATATGTGAATGAAAATGTATGAAAGTTTCGTAGAAAAATTTAATCGTTTAAGTGCTCAATTTGATAAAAAGGATTTAATCGAGAAAAGCGCAAAAGTTGCATGCTAAAGTGAAGAGTACTAAATTGATTGTGGCTTTTTAAGTGGGTGTACCAAAAGGGCAATTAGCCCATTCACCATAGTAAGGGACGGCAATGGGCTTTTATAAGTCCAAATTATATGTTAAATTAGCCTATTATATGTTATGTTGATATATTAGTAAATAAGGTATATTAAATGTGTTATTATAACATAAAATAATAAAGCTAAGTGGGAGGAAAGAGAACATCATATTGTTCATCTTCTTGGCCGAATGTTTGAGGAGAAAAACTCCATTTTTGGAGCTTGAAGTTTCGGCAACTTAAGGCTTGATTTGGGGTAGGTATTTTACTTAGTTTTTGATAAATTTTACGTTTTTGAGATCGTTGTTTCGTGTATTACCCGACCCATGTCTAAATTTTTGAAAATACTATGTATATAAGATTCGGCCATTGACATGCTTGGGTAGTTTTTATGTTTGATGGTTTAAAATTGAATGTATGTTAAGGATTTACAAGTTTTGTATTGGAGTTTTTAGTGATTTTGAGTTTATAGGGCTAAATTGAAAAGAATAAAATTGTGAAGGGTTAAAATGTCAAATAAATGAAATGCATGGACACCTATGACTATAATGAAGATTCGGCCAAACTAGGATGTTGGAAAATTTTGCATATTTTGTGTTTTGTGCAAATAGGACTAAATTGTAAAAATGGGAAACATTAGGGGCAAAATGGTAAATTGCCCATTTGGGTGTTTTGGGACTAAATTGAGATGAAATGAGATTAAATGAGCTAAATTCTAATGTGTTTTAGATCAAGAGCAAAGAAAGACCGAATTAGACCGGGGAAAGACGAAGGTTCTCGAATAGCCGATTCGCACGGACTATCGGCAACCGAGGTAAGTCCTTTAGTTAAATTGTGTCAAAGAATAAATTATGGTTATCTTTGCTATTAAAAATTGATGAATGTTAGTATCCAATTGCATCATGGCCGAATGTATATCTACATATTGGTTGATGATTTATGTTGAGTATATGATGGAAATTATTTTGGCTAATGCAAGGTGAATGAGTAAGTTCTTGAGCTACTTATTATTTAAAGATCATTTACATATCTAGTGAATGATAAAATTTGTAATAGCTTGGTGTAAAACTATGAGTTGGCCGAATGTGATAATGATGGATTAGATTGATTACAAATTTATTTATTGCAATGGGAATAAATGTTTATAATTTGATATGTGATAGTGAAATGTGAAAAGCATGTAATAATATTCTGACATTCGGGCTTC
This sequence comes from Gossypium australe, assembly GCA_005393395.2. Classification (NCBI taxonomy): domain Eukaryota; kingdom Viridiplantae; phylum Streptophyta; class Magnoliopsida; order Malvales; family Malvaceae; genus Gossypium; species Gossypium australe. Next base: position 131,627,024 of record CM016614.1, read on the forward strand.
GAGCCTAGCAGGCCTCGTGCCGGTGACATTAATCGGGCTTTATGCCTAGCAGGCCTCGTGCCGGTGACATTAATCGGGCTTTATGCCTAGCAGGCCTTGTGCCGGTGACATTAATCGGGCTTTATGCCTAGCAGGCCTTGTGCCGGTGTTATTTATCGGGCTTTATGCCTAGCAGGCCTTGTGCCGGTGCTATTTATCGGGCTTCTACGCCTAGCAGGCCTTGTGCCGGTGTTACTTTACGGGCTTTTATGCCTAGCAGGCTTGATGCCGGTGATGTACTTTACCAAAGATAAATCGAATCCTTGTTCAAGATAACTTAAAGTTAATTTATTGGGTTTACGTTTCAGGTAAGCATGTAAGGTATGTATGCTTAATATTACCTGGGTTAAATTAATATTGTGAGAATTGTGTTATATGTGTTTGAAATTAATATTGATGGATGTTATATGATGGAATTCGAGTTAGAATGTGCTATTATGGAACAATTGGTTTTTAAGTATAAATGTTTTATTATCATGAGTTAGGACTTACTAAGCTAGTAAGCTTAATTACGTGAAATGTTCTTCTTTGTTTTATAGATTTAGGTCACGTTGCGGGCTCGTGAAAGATCTTCAAGAAGTCATCCACACTATCGCCTTCCTTTGGTATTTTGAATTTTTGGTTGCGATTTAGAAGGCATGTATAGGCTAGATGAAGTTTTACAAACATACGATGTTTAACCTTGTATATATAACAGCCATGCGAATATGGCTAAATATTTGGTTATGTATGTTTTTAGGGTTTTGTCATAAATGTGGGTAATAGTGATACTCCTTTAAATCGATGATGTTAGAATATCATGTGAATGTTTTAAGTACAAGCTATCTTCGTAAGTGATTAAAAATGCATGGTGAGTAGGAATTGTATGTGAGTATAACCGGTTATAAGCTAGAAAGCATATTTAGTATAGAAATAGTCTTTAGTTACAGCAGTGATGTGAGTTAGAAAAATCACCAAAAATAGGATAAGTTGAATTAAAAGGTGAATAAGATATCGAATTAAACCTTATTGCGTCTATTTTTATATGGAAGAAACAGAGTAGGTAAAAGATTTTTATATTATGAGATAATTCAGTTTTAGTGAGACCTACTCTGAATGCATTCGCGAGTCACTGTTCTGTTTTGGAAAAATTGTCAAAAATTGTACAAAAATAATTAGGAAGCATGGGTTATATGTGTAAAACCCTTATTGAGTCTATTTTTCATTGGTATAAACTAGAACAGTATATGAAAATTGTGCAATGATATAACTGTATTTTTGTAGAGACAGGTCAGAATTGTCAGACAGTGTAATAAGGGTAACTTTGATGAATAAACTGTACTTTTGGACACATGAAAAATTCTGGAAAAATTATGGTGAAATGTTATATGAGTCTAGTTTCAAGGAAAATTTACGGATCTAAATTTCGAGTTTTATAACTCGAGTTATGGTCGATTAAGTCAGCATGACACAGTTGGACAGCTTTAAAGTTTTACACCTTATGTTAATAGTCAAGTCTAGTAACGCCTCTTGCTCAACTCCGGCGACGGTCTCGGGTACGGGGTGTTACATGAGTTCTCCTGTACCAACATCAATTTTAGTCCTGGCAGTTGCTAGGAATAGTCTACCTAAAATTAAGGGGATTGAATTATCCTCATCCATGTCTAAGATAACAAAATCTACTGGGAAAACGAATTTATCGATTTTGACAAGAACATCTTCGATAATGCCCCAGGAATTCTAACAGTTTTATCAGCTAATTGAATACTCATTCTAATTTGTTTGGGCTTCCCTAAACCTAGTCGTTTGAACAATGTATAAGGCATGACATTTATACTTGCCCCTAAATCAGCTAACGCATTATCAATAGTTAAACTACCAATTACACATGGAATTGTAAAACTCCCTGGATCTTTTAGCTTTCGTGGTAGTTTATTCTGTAACATTGCTGAGCATGCTGCGTTTAATTCCACATGGTGTTCTTCGTCTAATTTTCTTTTGTTTGTCAAGAGATGTCTTAAAAATTTCCTCGAGTCTGGCATCTGAAAAAGAGCTTCAAGAAGAGGTAAGTTAATATGTAATTTCTTTAAAAGTTTAAGAAACTTACTGAACTGTTCTTCTGAATTGTCTCTTTTCATTGCTTCGGGATAAGGTATGCGAGGTTGGTACTATTTGATTGCCGGTTTTGGCTCTTCTTGTGCTACCTCTATTTTATCTTCGTCTATCTTTGTGTTTGGTTCGTCTAATCCTTTGCTATCATGAGCTGTGATGGCTTCAATTTGCTCCTTTGGGTTAATCTAGATGTTACTTGGTAGACGTCCTTGCGGTCGTTCTGCCATTAACTTTGCAAGTTGGCTGACTGCATTAGTGACTTCTTTGACTGAATTAGAAAGTTTTTCCATCGATGCTTGTCGATCTTTAAGTGTTTTCTCATTTTCTTGGAAACGGTTTTCCGTGTTTGCCATAAATCTTGTCAGCATCTCTTCGAGGTTTGGCATCTTCTCTTACGGATAGGGCTGATTTTGGAAGTTTTGAGGAGGTTGTTGCCTTTGATTTCCTTGATTTCCTTGACCTCCCCACGAAAAATTTGGGTGGTTCCTCCAACCTGGATTGTAAGTATTACTATAAGGGTTATTATTGGATCTAAAATTATTACCTATATAGTTCATCTGTTCGCTCTTTGCTCCCAGTTGGTAGGGTGGGTACTCAGGATTCGCCATAGTTCCACTTGCGTCGCACTGCATGACTGGGTGTACCTGCGAAGAACACAAACTATCAAGCTTTTTCTTTATCATCTCTATCTGTGTTGATAGTGTGGTTACTGCATCAAGGTTGTAAACTCCGACTGATTTTGTCAGTTTTGTCCTTGTCACTTGTCATTGATAGTTATTCAGTGACATCTCTTCAATGAACTCGTAGGCTGCTTCAGGAGTTCTATTTTTAAGGGTTCCACCGGCGGCTGAATTGATTAGTTGTCTCGTTGAGGGGGTTTACACCGTTATAAAATGTTTGGACTTGTAGCCACAAGGGTAGACCATAGTGTGGACATCTTTTCAAGAGATCCTTGTATCTTTCCCATGCGTCGTATAATGTCTCTAAATCCATCTGCACAAAAGAAGAGATATCATTCCGTAATTTGGCCGTTTTGGCCGGTGGGAAATATTTCAATAAAATTTTTTCGGTCATTTGTTCCCATGTAGTGATTGATCCTCGTGGTAACGAGTTTAACCACTGTTTGGCTTTATTCTTTAATAAAAAAGGGAATAACTGAAGACGTATGACATCATCAGAAACGCCATTTATTTTGAAGGTATCGCAGAACTCTAAAAAGTTAGCTATATGAATGTTTGGATCTTCGTCCTGCAAACCATCAAATTGAACAAACTGTTGAATCATTTGTATTATGTTAGGCTTTAATTCAAAATTATTAGCAGCTATAGCAGGCCTAACAATACTCGATTCTGCTCCTATTAAATGTGGTTTAGCATAATCAAACATAGTACGTGGAGCATTGTTTTCCCCCACATCATGTGGTTGTGGGTTATTCTCGTCCATCCCTTCAGTAGGATTGGATCTGCCTTCTTGATCTTCCTCTGTGTAATTTAGGGCTCGCCTGATTTCTCTGCTAGTCCTACGAACGGTAGCTTCAATTTCACTATCGTATACCAAAGGTCCTCTCGGATTCCTTCTAGTCATAAACTAGAGGTACCTGCTAGAAGAAGAAAGAAAATTTAGCGAAATCAAAATTTAACCTAAAAAAATAAAAATAAAAGTAAATTGCAAAGAAAAATAAAAATAATGGCTAAAGTAATAAAAATGGAGCTTTCTTAATATTTTAGTTCCCCGGCAACGGCGCCAAAAACTTGATCGCTAAAATCAGAGTTTTAAATTTATAATGAATGAGATCAAACCTGGAAACTAACTCTGACAACGATTAAAGGCAAGTGTACCTATCGAACAGTAGTATAGTTTAGGCAAGACCGGATTATCGAACCCAAAGCAACTAAAAGTACTAATACTCACTTTCTTTTTATTATTTAGCCTAAAATAAAGTGGAGTTTCCTTAATCTAAATTAACGATTACTAAGCTAAAGACGCAAAGATAAATAGAATGAATTGGAAAATAACTTGAAGGAAAACTCAGTTGATCACGACGATACCCTCAGGAAGAATCCACCTAGACTTCACTTGTTATCTAACACTGAACCATACGATTTATTCACTTAGATTGATCCGTAGGACTCCCTAACGTATATTAAACCCTCTCTCGAGGCAAATAACGTCTAACCCTAGGTTAATTAACGGAAATCTCTTTCTCGAATAATAACCCCCTAGAATAGTAGTAAATCGATCTATTGATTCCCATATTAGGTTTCACCTTAATCCGGCAAAATCTCGTCACCCTATCTCTAGGCGTGCGATCAACTCCGCTTAATTACGCTAGATCTACTCTTAGGCAGGGTCTATTCCTCATCCACCTAAACACATCAAATTTGGATTAAGCACACATAATTAAGAACAAACTAAGTATTTATCATATAATTCAGAAATCAATAACAAGATTCATCTAGGTTTCATCCCCTTCAAGTATCTAAAGGGTTTAGTTCATAACAAATAAATAAAACATCTCAAGAGAAAAGATAAAAAAAAAACATAAGAAATCCCTAAAACTCCCTGAAGGAATTGAAGGAGAAATTCGCAGTCTTGAGTAGAATTCCAGCTTCTTGGGATGGATCAACTAACTAACTTCGAGCGATTCCCAAAACTCTGACCTTTTTGGCTTGGCTCTTTAGCCTAGCTTGACTGCCCCCTTTAAAGTGGTACTTAGGGGGTTTATATAGGCTCTTGGAATGTGTTTCTTCACCCCAAAGTATCCAAATCCGAATGAAATTGCTCTTTGTCACGATAGAGACACGGCCATGTCACACGCCCGTGTGACTAGTCTTTGGGCCGTGTTTGGACTTCTTTAATGAGGCACGGCCGTATGACTCGGGGGTAAGGTCGTGTTCTAGATGCTTGATAAGGCACGGCCATGTGATCTTTGGGCCAGGCCGTGTCGATTTCGTGATATGGCCCATTTACTCCGTTTTGGGCCCGTTTTATGCTCTTTTCATCCTCGGGTGCTTTCCTGGGTATAAGACATGAAAAGAAAGGATTAAAAGCATATTTTTATATGAATCGAGGCTTAAATCATCCAAAAGCATACTAAATGTGGGATTAAAATATGTTACTATTACGGTTTATCACTGATTTAGGGGCAAGCATCAATGTTATGCCTTATAAATTGTTTAAATAACTAGGTCTAGGGAAACCCAAACAAACTAGGATGAGCATTCAATTATCTGATAAAACTATTAGAATTCCTAGAGGTATAATTGAAGATGTTCTTGTGAAAATTGATAAATTTGTATTCCCAGTAGACTTTGTCGTTTTAGACATGGATGAGGACAATAGTATCCCCTTAATTTTAGGAAGACCCTTTTTAGCAACTACCAGGACTAAAATTGATGTCAGCGCAGGTGAACTCATACTTTGTGTAGGTGACGAATCAATCAGTCTCCAGGCTCTTGACTCGACCAGGACATCGAGTAATCAAGGTGAGAAAATTAATTTTATTAACGACCATTCGATTGAACCTTCTTTTCAGGAAGCACCACGGAACAACCCAATTGAGCCAGACCCTAGACCTCATGCCAACAAGGAAATAGCTCATGAGGAACGAAGGCTTCAGATCGATGAACTAGACGAGTGGAAGACACACTTCAAGGAGAAATTAGGAATACATAAAGCAGAACCAACATCATTCCATGGGACAAACGAATTTAAGATCGGAGATCAGGTATTGTTAGATAAGGCAGACCCTTGAATATCTCCTCTTGACCCTAATACAAATGAAGAAATCACTTTTAGGGTACTCAATTTTTCCCATACGGAACAGTCGAGGTAAGTATTCCTATATTCGGCACTTTTAAAGTAAACGCTACTCGACTTGAACTATATACTGATAATAGGATTGATAGCATGAAGAACGACTTTCAACTCCTCAAACCACCATGAATGTGCGAATGAGAGTCTAGCTTAAGACTATAAACGAGCGCTTCTCGGGAGGTAACCCGAGCACTAACCCCATTAATTTTCATAATTTTATTTTATTGTTTTATTTTCTTTTTATTTTTACTTCTAGCGCCTAATTAAAAACTAACCAAGTGCATATTTCCATACCACACGGCCGTGGCCGTGGTCGTGTGGATGCTGTGGATGTACGTACTGACATGGCAGAGATAGTACGAAACAGGACGAAAAATATATTCAAGCCATGGGGTCCAACCAAACACCACGGCCGAGCTACGCGGCCGTGGCCGACACTGTTTTAGAAACACGAGCGTGGCGACCTGCACATGGGCATGGGAGAAACGAACGAAGCATAACACGGCTGTGTGACTCGATACGCCCATGGTACACGGGCGTGGGGATGTACCAGACCTGAATTTTCTATTTAAACCACCCCTTCCCCCCTTCTTACCTACTCCCCACTCTTCTTCTTCCTTTACACCCCCCTCCATTTTCATTTTCATTTTTTTAACTCTTGTTCTAACAATCATCCATGTCGAAGAAACGGAAGGATTCTAACACAGACTCCCTTTGTGAGACCGATCTACATAAGTTCATGCCAATCGCTTCATTAACTCGACAGGAAAAGGACATTTGAGTCCCATTTAACTTCTCTTTTCATTTTCACTTCTCCTTTATTTTCCTTTTCTGTATTTTTCTTTTACTTAATTTAATCTATTCTATTTCGTTTTGTTTGATTTAGGTTCTAAAGGCTGCTAGGGAATCACCACGACCATAGCCACCCCACCGCAGCCTTAGAAATCACACCCACCTCGCGAACCATCTAATAATAAGGACTTTTCAATCCATTAATCTTTTCTTTTAATTTTATTTTACTTTCTATTTTCTTTCTCTTTATCTTTCTTGTCTTTAAATATATATTTAGTTTAGTTTGAATTATTCTTATTTCCTGGCTAAGACTTCACGAGCTCCCCAATTTCTTCATCTAGCGCAGAGCTCGTTGGAGGCCACCATACTACCACCAAAGATGCCTCATCCAACTTATCTTTCACCTCCGAATCAAGTTTCCACACTTCCAACTCAAGGAATCCGTCCAAAATTCAAGAAGTTTCACCTCTCCCTACCTTTTGATTTTCTATTATTTTGCTATTATCTATCTTTGTACATTGAGGACAATGTACATCTTAAGTGTAGGGGGTGAAAATTTATTTCAAGAAAGTGTTTAACTTTCTGCATTATTCTCAAATCCCTGAATTATGCCTTGAATTATACCTTATTTTTAAGTAATTTTCTCATATTATGATTAGAATTAATTTCTTTTGATTTATGATGTGTATTGATATGTTTTGGATTAAGTCATTGATAATTGTGCAGTGATGATTTAAACTTTAGGAGACTAGAGAATCAAGCATGATAAGTCCATTTTCAAAAAAATTAAAATTTTTGTTAGGTTGTCTACCTGAATCTAATTATTACCTTGAAATTTCAAATTTACAGATTTGATATCAAAAACCCATAATTTTTGTAAGATTTTGAGCCTTTTAGAGCATACATTCTTTCGTGCTCACCTTGTGATTATGAGTGTGTCAACATTGATTTGTTATTCTAGAACTTGCTTCGATTATACATGTCAAGACCACATTATTGATTTGATATACAGAAATGATAAATGCACTTAGAATTTAACTCACTCACTCCACTAAAAAGCTTACCCTCACAATTAAGAACCCCTTTGATCCTAACAACCCTTTTTATTGACTCACCCACTAATATTAACCCAAAACCCGATCTGTATTAGTTATCACCATTCCTCTTGACCACCCTTATATCGAGATTTCATTTTGAACAGTCTCCTAATTATGATCTATATTTCAGTTGTTAAAGTTCTTTCTCATTATTGACTTGATTTGTTCTTAAAAAAAATCGAAGTATATTCATTATTAGTTCTATAATTAAGTGAGCTTACATGTTTAAATTCCACATCTTGAAGAAAAAAGCTCGTTTTATTAGTATTACAAGTTTTCATTGATATAATTATTCAGGAGTAATTCATTTCTCTAGTTAGGTAAATTGTCAAATCAATCTCGATTCTAACCTTTTAATTCAGCCTTCATCCACACCTTTAACCCGAGCCCCAATACAACCCTTTTTAAAGACCTTTTGATTTGTGTATCATCTCATTTTACAGTGGTGGAGATTTGATTTTCAGGCAAACCTATGGGATTAACTTTTCATGTTCGACTTTTGAGTGCTTAATTTCGAACCTTAAACACTTTGAGTGATTTGAGTGAATCTTTAGTGAGGATGTCAACTCTTGTCGATTTTGAACTAAGGGTAATTATTTAGGTAGAGGGAAAACACTTATGTTTTCGTGCTACAAAAACCATGACTTTGATTGTTTGAATCTTTAAGACCTTTTACTTAAATTATCAATGTATGAATTATCTTTGAATTATGATGAAACACTGTTGATGAATATTATGAATCAAGGAAGTTCATTTTAATTGAGAGTTGAGAATTTTGCTTGAGGATAAGCAAATGCTTAAGTGTGGGGGTATTTGACAAACCGTAATATAAACATATTTTAATCCCACATTTAGCATACTTTTGGATGATTTATTCCCTGAATTGTGTAATTTGGTGCTCTTAATCCTTTGTTTTCATGTTTTATACTTAGGAGAGCACAAAAGGATGAAAATAACGAGAAACGGGCCTAAAATGGAGTAAATAGGCCATATCACGAAATCGACATGGCCTGGGCCCAAGACCACACGGCCGTGCCACCTTAACAGACCCGAACATGGCCTGGCCACGATTCATACGGGCGTGTGCCATAGGCATGTCCCTGTCGTGAAAAAGAAGAGTTTCATTCGGATTAGGGTACTTAGAGGCAAAGAAAGTCATTCCAAAAGCCTATATAAACACCCTAGAGGCCAGCCTTCAAAAGAGAGTCGAGCTAGGTGTCCAGTGAGGCCGAAGAGCCGAGCCAGAAAGGCCAGAATTGTGGGATTTACTCGAAGAAAGCCAATTGATTCATCTCAAGAAGCCAGAGTTATATTCAAGACAGAGGATCTTCTCTTCAATTCTGCCGAAACCATTTTTTTATCGGGTTTTGAAAAACGTGAATCGACTTTAAAAAACATGGAGTCGCCACCAATCTTTTTTGTTTAGGTGTGATCGGGTCACTTATAAAATAAATTTTGGTCTACGAATTTCAAGAAGAAAACAGGTTCGGGAGTCGGTTACGTGCAAGGAAGGGTTAGCACCCTCGCAACGTCCAAACTTGGTACCTAATTGATAAAATCTGTCCAAATGTTTGAAACTTAAAAAGATTTAAAAATATGATTTCTAAAAAAACTTCGAATAATTAGATTTAAAATTTGAGAGTTCTTCGATCCGAAAGAATATGAACATCACATCCAGCACGATTGGACACGATATCTTTAAACCCTCGTAACTAAGATCATCTCATAATTTATAAAATTTGTTGAAAGGATATTTAGTTATTTAGCCAAATGAAAAATCGAAACCCAGCACGATTGGGCACTATTTCCCGAATTTTTAAATACCAAAACATTGCCTTATTTAAGAAACCTTTAAATAAAATATTAATTTTATAAAAATATTTTTTTATTTTAAACAATAATCCATGTGACGATATTGCATTTATAGAACATAAAGAACACTTGTAATATACTAACATTTAAGATAGGCAATAAAGAAATAATAATAAGAAATACGAAAAATAATTCCTATACTAAAGTAATTACAAATATATGATGAAGTATAGACAAATACAATAAACAAGAAAAACAAATATGAACAAATTTCATGCAAATTAAAATAATAAATAAAGACACATACATATAATATAAACAATATAAACAATGTATAAAATGAAAACAGTATATAATGATTTTAAATAAAAATATATAACAATATAAACTATATAAATAAAACATGTTTTTCAATATATATATATATATATATATTATATGAAAATATGGTATAATATAATACTATACAATGTATAAAATTTTTAAAATATATAATCTAATAACTAATATATGAAAATAATATGTAATTAAAATAATATTAAACAAAATAAAATAATGAATAATAAATATATATATATATATGTATAATATTAGTGATAAAATAGAATAATAAAAACTATAATAATGAAAATATTAATGGTAATATCAATAATAAATAATAAATATAAGAAAAGAAACAAACACAATGTAACAGTAATATATGAAATAAGATAAATATAATAGTGACTTAAAATAATAATAACAAATAAATATGGTAATTAATAGATTAAAAAAATGTTAAGAATAGCATTAACAACCAGTATTAAACATAATAAAAAATTATAATACAAATTAATATTAACATAAAAAATAATAAATAATAAAAGTAAAATGTAATAATGATAACAACGTACATTAAATAAATCACTTTAAAATGAGCAAAGGAATGAGGACGATTGACAAATAAACTAAATAATAATAAAGGTGATAGTAAATAAATATAACATAATACGAAAACAAAAATTCTAATATATAAAAATATAAACAAATAGATAAACAAATAGGTAAATAAAATAAAATAAAATAAATGAAAAGGTAACCGGATTGAAATTAATTAAGCAAAGGATGAGATCGAAGTTAAAATAAAATCAAAAGGTCAAATTATAAATAAACAAAAGAAATGGGCTGAAAGGAAGACTAAAATGGAACATGCGTAAAACAAAAAGGACCGAACGGGTAAAATTCCCAGGCCTAGATGTTCATCAATGGGTCAAGGATCTGATTGAAAACCTAGAGAGATTAAAGGGAAAAATCCGTAAAAAAAATAACAAAAAGGCTGATTGAATGACGCTGCAAAAGGACGGGGACCGATCGCGAAATTATCCCTTTTAAGGGATATGTTATTATTAAAATAATTTTTTTTTGTTTTGAATTCATTTTTTATACTTCAAAAAAAGTCACAGACCATCTTTATTTTTTTATTTCATTTCTTTTCTTCAAAACAAACAGAGAACCCCTCCCCATTTTCGTTTCTTCTTCTGCTAGGATTTTAACCCAAATCACGCCGTTGTCGAACCACCACCATCCGGTGGCCGCCAACGCGCAAGAGGGAGATGGGATCCTTGCTCCGTTCAAGGGCGCGTTTGAAGGTTTCAGCTTTGAATCCCCACAAACGCCGAAACCACGAATCCCTCTACCCCTTTTAGCCCGATTTCGAGGGTGAAGAGGCGGCCTCCGGCGATAAAAACGACTCCGATGAGGTTCTCCCTCCTTTATTCTTGTTTTTATATTCTTTTTAAAAGAAATCAAAATAGATTGATGGAAATGAAATAAAAAAAAATAAAATAGAATGGCAGTAAATAATAATCGGAAATAACAAGTAAAAATCAACCTTTAACGTTTTTTGTTTCTTTGATTGCTGAATGATTCTTTTTTTTATTTCTTTGTATTCGATTTTCCTCCCCTTTTTTTTTAATTTTTGGGCTTATATAGCCGAAAAAAGAAAATACAAAATCATTCCATTTTTGTTTGCTACTTGCTCGTCTTCTTGCTGCCTTAGTGCTGTTATTGCTGCGTGTTTTCTTCTGGTTTTGCAAGTCTTGGGCAATGGAGCAAATGGTGTAACACCCCTTACCCGTATTCAACGCCGGAATAGGATACGAGGCATTACCAGAATTACAAATTTATTTATCAAACATTTTATTTCATCTAGCATTTTTATATTTGAAATCAATCAAAATCAAACATATTGTCCCTTAAAACATATTTATTTTTCTCATTTCATGACTTACTTGAATTTATTTCTCGTCTCAACATATTTAATTACCTTTTATTTACATATTACAGATAATCACATATTGACATGCCATGATAAATATCATTCTCTTGCCGTTTATTCATAAACATAATTTAGTTAATTCATTATATCAATATTTCACGTACTATCAACTTATAGTTCCTTATATCACATATTTAAAGTTACACGAACTTACCTGGCTAAATTTGCAGAAATACCAAGATTTAAGTGCATTTTGGTAATTTTCCATTTTCATCGATTTTTCAACCTATCTTAATCTAATTAATAATTTCATTCAATTTTGCAATTTTCAATAATAAAATAATCCATTCCATGTAAATTGGTCATCTCCAACATTTTTACAAAACTAATCATAAAGTTTTACTTTTATTCAATTTAGTCCCTGAGCCTAAAACATTACAAATTAGCCATGCTAGCTGAATATTCATACATATTTTCCTCCTCCTCCTCTCCATTCCACGTCCTTAATGTATATAACATGCTATAAGTAACATTGTCAATAATTTCATTAATTACTCATAAGTATATTCAAAACTGTCCATTTGAGTTATAGTCACTAAATTATTTATTTCCAGAGCTACAGAACTCCAAATGAAGAACCGTTAATTTTTCCTGAAACTAGACTCACATATCTTCTTACCATAAAATTTTCAGAATTTTTGATTTATCCAATTAGTACAGTTTATTCTTTAAAGTCACCCCTGTTCTGCTGTCTGGCAGTTCCGACCCTTCTTCACTAAAAATTAATTATATTTTTATATAGAATTCAGATGATCTTATAGTTTATTTCTTCTAAAACTAGACTAATTAAGGAATCTAACCATATAAATTATGTTTCCAAATTATTTTTATACAATTTTTGATGATTTTTCCAAGTCAGAACAGAGCATCTCGAAATTACTCTGAACCAGTCTGACCAAAATCTAAATATCTCAGAATACAGAATTCCTTTGCTTTCCTTGTTTCTTTCATATGAAAATAGACTCAATAAGCTTTAATTTCATATCTCATTCAGATTCTAATTCCATTTCTATGATTTTTAGTGATTTTTCAAAGTTAGTCTACTGCTGCTGTCCCAAAGCTGTTTAGTGCAAACTGTTTATTACCATTTTTCCCCTAAGCTTTCTATAAATGATAATTTCGTCCCTGCTCAATTAACTTCTCAATTGAGCTGATTTTTCTCAATAAACACTTTATTCTATCACTTTAAACTACTTTATAATCTTTGGAAATCAGAATTCCAATAATAGACTTTAATTCCAAACATTTTCACAATTTAATCCTTAAAATCAATTTCTAACTAGATATTTCATTAATTAAACCCCTAATTCACCAATTTGATCCACAAAACTCATGTTCAAAAATCTAAGAATTTCCAGAATTTCAATCTTGATTCAATAAAACTTTGTTCTAAAACTTATAAAACATCAAAATTAGAAGAAAAGGGCTAAATTGACTTACCAATTAAACATTCAAGCTTTAAATCATCAATTCCTTCTTTTTCTTTCTTTCCCTTTTTCTTCCCCTGCTTTCGTCTTGTTCTCTGTTTCTTTTCTGTTTCCCTTCTCACCTTGCCTTCTTTTTTGTTTTTGTTTCTATATATATAATATAATAATATAATATAATAATATAATAATATAATAATATACTTAAAAAATCTCAGATTTTCTTCACAATAACCGCCTCAATTAAACAAAATGGCTTAATTACCATTTTGGTCCTTTATACTTTCTTTAATCTATAATGAAACTTTTACACCTTTTTCAATTTAGTCTTTTTCATTTAATTACATATCCAAACGTTAAAATTTTCTAACGAAAGTTTAATAATAACTTAATGACATTCCATAAATATTTTTAGAAATATTTATGGCTCACTTTATGAATTCGAGGTCTCAATACCTCGTTTTTGGCCCAATTTTTTCTAATTAATTCTTTCAGTTCACAAAATTCACTAATTTTAAAATATTTCTAAAATCACACTTTACTTATAATTATCGATTAACAAAATTTTCTAACTTTTCGTCAAATTTAGTGATCTCGAATCACTGTTCCAACACTATTAAAATTGGGTTGTTACAAATGGTGGCAATGATAGTGTCGGTGGTGGTTGGAGATAGGGTACAGCGTTGGTTGAGCAAAGGATCCTAGGGTTTTTTGTTTTTTTCTGTTTTCTGATTTGGGGCTAAAATTTGGTTGTATAATGGTTTGGGTAGTTAGGTGGTTTTGGTAATTGGGTTTATTAATTTTGGGCTTTCGAGTTTGGTTTGTAAAATGGGCCATCTGAGTTTGGGTTGTTTAATGGGTTTTGTAATTGGGTTTTTAGTGGGTTTAATTTGGGAAATGGGCCCCGGGCAAATTATGGGTCCTACAAATTCCTTCAGGGGGTTTTAGGGTTTTTCTTATGTTTTGTTTTATATTTTCTTCTGAGATGTATTCTTTTATAATTATGAACTAAACCCCTCAAATACCTGAGGGGGATGAAACCTAAGACAGATCTTGTTATTGTTTTCTGAACTATATGATAAATACTTGATTTGTTCTTAATTATGTGTTCTTAATTCTTGCTTTGATATTTCAGGATATTGATTCAAGTATTGATGTGCTTAGGCAGTGGAGCAAAAGTCCCTGTTTAAGAGTAGATCTAACATAATTAAGCGGAGTTGATCGCAACCCTAGAAATAGGATGACGAAAATCTGCCGAATTAGGGTCAAACCTAATATGGGAGTCCATAGATCGAGTTAATGCAATTCTAGGAGTTTCAATTAGAAAGAGATTTCAATTAATCAACCTAGGGTTAGACGTTAGTAGCCTCGAAAGAGGTATTAATATACATTAGGGAATCCTACGGATCAAGTCAAGTGAATAAATCGTCTGGTTCAGAGTTAAATAACAAGTGAAGTCTAGGTGGATTCATCCTCGGGTATTGTCTTAATCAATTGGTCTTTCCCACAATTGTTTCCCCAATTCATCCTCTTTGTCTTAGCATCTTTAGCTTAATAGATAGTTAATTTTAGATTAATTAATAATTCCCTTAATTCTTAGGCTAAATAATAAAAAGAAAGTTAGTATTAGTACTTTTGGTTCCTTTGGGTTCGACAATTCGATCTTGCCACTAAACTATACTACTGTTCGGTAGGTGCGCTTGCCTCAATCGTTGTCATAGTTAGTTTTAGGCTCGATCATTCTTTTTATAAATTTTTAAGACTCTGACACACGATCATCAAGCATGGGGTCAAAATATGTATAAATTATGGTTTATTAAAGGTCGAACATGGACGTATTGGATCAACCTCCAAATTTATCATTCGTTCACCCAAAATTTTTCCTACCACACAGAGGTCATAATCAGTATCAATATTAAAAATTCCCTTTGCCTACATAACCAACTCATCTTCTTCATTATCTCTAATTGAAAGGTTTTGAAACTTAGGATCCATATCTAAAACCAAATAAATACTTGACAGAGCAATATGAAACACATGCACAAGGCAAGATGACAAAACTTGCACTTTACAAACCCTAAAACGATAAAACCCATATAGGGAGGCGCGAGAGAAAAAAAGTAAGGCGTGAGAGGCAAGACTAAATATATACGAATAAATTATTATCCTAAATTTGTTACACTATTACAAATATAAAACATGTAAAAAATAGTTAATTTAAAAATCCAACTTTGTAGTCAACAACCTTTTGACCTAGTGACAAAATTAATATGTTGTAAGCATGATAGCTTGTTTTCGATCTCAAGGAACCCCATTCCCCTCTCCTAATTATAAAAAAATGCAACTTTGTAAATACTTGTTGTAATGTTTTTGAAAATTGATCCATTTGAAGCAACTTATCTTAAAGATTGGATTAAATCGGACCGAATCGAATCAAGCAATCAGGTCCCTTGAAATTAGGAAATTAGATCGATACTACATTGAAGACGTATCCTTAATATCTCCTCAGTATCTTGGACTTTATTAATATATTGTATATGTTGTTTTAGTAACTTTTTAGTAGGGAAGATTGATTAGAAAGTGATCTAGTATGTTAGTAAGCTGAAACTAGTATATATGCTTGAAAATTGTATAGGTTTTTGTATCGAGGGTTTTAGAACTTATATGTTCACTAAGGAACTTGTTAGTAAAAAGGGTGTTGCTCAGAATACAAATAAATTGGTGCATAAGTTGGTGGACACTTTTCCAGGCACTAAATGAGAAAACAGAAAACATACAAAACACAAAAAGATGATTACGCAGTTCGGTTTCCCTACATATACGGGATCTGTAAGAAATATGCACTTTTTTCAACAATTACAAAGTGAACATACTCAATCACATACACCATGATTGTTTCCCTCGCCCTTGCACTTTGAAGATACAATACTCTCACCACTATGAACACCCCTGTGATCACAACAAGTAAAACCACACCAACATGTTTTACTTTAAAAATATCACTCTTATAAAAATATTCTCACAAGAACAAATTAAGTGCCTAATAATTAATACATTTTCCTATGCAAATTTCTTAAACATATAGACATGATCTCAAGACTTGCTTACAATAGAATATGTAATACAATCCTAATAAAATAGTAATTCCATCAATAGTAATACAATATGCTAATAACATACATGATAATTATAAAATCTTGGCAGCTCAACATCAGAATCACGATTCAATCTAAAGTTCCAAGGGAGCTTTGAGGAATTTTCATCCAAATCAATTACCAATATTTGTATTCCCTAACAACATGATCTTTCATAATGAGCTAGATATTCACCAAGTAATCAGCATAGCCCAAATATAAGGTTTAATAAATTGCCAATAGCTAAATATGGAAATTGCTTCCATGGAGATTTGGTGGGCAGAGAAGTGGACACTTCCTTTGGCACCAAATTGCCAATTTCATATTTTTCAATTGAAATTATAATTGTGAGTGCATTCGAAGTGTAAACAAGTGTTTTACTTAATTTACAACCTATGTTTTTAGAGGGGAACTTAGAGAAGAGTGATCTAGATTTTTAGATACAAAGGTAAGGTTGTTAAACCGGTGTGTGGTAAGACTTAAATCAATTTTATAAGGTTGAAAGATAGCGGATTATCTCTCTAAATAAGGACTTAAAGACGTAGGGAAACTGAACTTTATAAGCAACTCGCTTGTATTCTTCATTGTTTATCTCAATTACACTCCCAATGCCCACTACTCTTATCAATGCCTACTTTTTTTTTTCTTTTTTTTTCCTTTTTTTATATAAAGCCTAGAACTACCCATAACCCTTCTCCAACCTTAAATAAGAGGATAAACACTGCTTACTTTGTTCTTACAATCATCGATTTATCTCTTCAAATGTATTAATATTTTTTATTTAAAATAAATACAATTTATAAATACATTAATTGTGTGTTAGTTAACAATAAACTAACTATTTTTCATAATAAATATTATTGGAAAATATTAAAATTAATAAAACTTGTATTTTATTTGATGAGGTTGATTTTGATAATCATTATAGCATTCTTAATAAAATATTTATTGAACTAAACATATCAATTTAATTGTTCAATATTTTAATTAGTATACTCTTATGTATACCAAACATTATAATGTTATTATTTATCATTCACATCATTAAAATTATAAAATAAAATATTTCATTAAAATCATAATTTGAAAAAATACTAACTAATATAGAGAGAGATGGTAGATGATATATTCCATTAATTATTACATAAAAATTAGGTTTATGTGAGGGACCAAATTATGATATTGATTTGCTACATTACTTAAATATATATATATAAGAAAAAAATCATATTGAATTATTAATTTGATTGATATTTAACCACAAGATTGGAGGCTACTTTAAAATTTATTTATTTCTTAGTTATACTTTCATGTCATACATGGTCCCCTTCATATGTTTATATACTTATAAGTAATTATTTAGATAGTTTGATAATCTTTGGTATAATAACTCTTAATACTCTCTTTGTTGTGATAATCTTTTTATTTGGTCCAAATTGTTGTGATAATCTTTTATATACACACTGTCTTGGCTAAGCGAATTATAGTATATAAAAAATTACTAAAATTAATATCCAATAAATTTAAATTTGAATACTAGTATATGTAAAATATTTCTTAATCTTAAACCAGGTTTATCGGTTTATACCAAAATAATAAAAGCAAGCACTAAATAAGTTGAGAACAACTGACAAGCCAACATGAAGTTAAATATTTGAAGTGTCATCAGTCGAGTAGTGGACTTGATCCCCAATAGTCAAAGGTATTGTCCCAGTATCAAGATTTTGTCTCCCATGCTTTGCCAAGAGCCAACGTGCCGTGAGTGGCTATCTGGAGGGTTTGGTTCACAGGATCGAGAGTGCCTCATTTAGTAGTTGTCGAGAGCCAGCATATCGTGAGCGGCTACTCAAAGGGCTTAGTTCATAAAGCCGAAAGTGCCTTGGTTGGTTGTACCTGTAAGACTTAGGAGAGTGTTAGTATTATGCATGAGAATAATTATGAAGTTACTTGAGCACAGGACAACTTGAACCACCAACCTGAGGCTTATATCCCACTTACCTACAACCATGGTACCACTTGGGCTACGTAACATCATAGATGTTCTCACGCACAATGCTAACAACTCTCCCAACTCTTGCAAGTGCCACCAACCAAGGCGCTCTCGACTCTGTGACCCAAACTCTCTGGGTAGCTGTTCACGGCACGTGATTTTCGGCAGAGCACAAAAAACAAAATCCCAACATAAAAATAATACTTTTAATTATTAGGATTCAACCGATTACTTAATAAAAACAATTTAAAAACTTCTCAAAAAATTCAACTCTAAACCAAACTCATTCACCATGACACTTTGGAAGTATGTAATGATTGTAGTCTATATTTACGATGAAGATTTTATGTTATATTTTATGTTTTCCTATCTTCAAAATATATTAAAAAAACAGATCGAGTGTTGGGAAAGGAACTAATTTGGCTACAAGCTTTTGGAGTTCCAAAATAATTGTGGAAAAAGTTATTTATATCCAAAGGTCATTATACCATAGCTTTTTCTTTTATGATTGAAATTATTAAACTGAAAAATCCTATGTTACCATCATCTTTAAAACTGGTCCATGAAGTCGAAACTGGTCCTCAATATCTATTCTGATTCTATGTAATTCCATGATGATTCAACATTTTTACCCTCTTAATATCCATCTAACATTATTTGATTTCTTGGATTCAAGTTTAAACAAACATTTTTTTAATAAATACCCAATCTAATATATAATTAGTAAAAATCATTGCAATTGATGATGAGATTAATTATTTTTGTCAATAAATTATTGGTTTAATTCACGATTTAGCCTCAAAAGTATATCTATTTTCTTATATTTGTATTTAAACTTTTTGTTGTCTCAATTTGATACTTAAAGTATGTCTTAGTTATATTTTTTAGTTCATTTTCTGATAGATATTAAAAAAATTTCTTATAGCTTACCATCTTTAAATATTTTCTTTTAATAAATGTATACACATTAAAAATATAAAAATAGAAATAAATATATAAAAATAAAATCTAGAATAATTATATATTTTATTAAATAAAATTTACAAAAAAAAACACGATAATTGATAAGATATTAGTTGAAATTAAAATATTATTTTAAAAAATGTAAAAGAATTTGTAAAAAATTTAAAAAGGTTTAAAAATAATTTTTTTATAAAATTTTAAAATATATAATTCAACATTATAAAAAGTATTTAAATTTCAAGTTTTTTTTTTTGCAATTACTTGAAATTTAAATGCAGTTTTTAATTTTTATATATTTTTTGACTTCTTAAAATTTATAATTATATATTTTATAATTTTATAATAAAAAAATATTTATTTTTAAACTTTTTAAAAAATTTCTTTTATATATTATATATGATTTCTTTTATATTTTTAATCAATATAATATATAATATTAAAAATAAAAAGGACACATGGAATGTTTTAATAGCACCACGAGGCCGATCAATGCTCAATCAACGGCCGGTCAAGAGTTGGTCAAAGTCAAAAGTGTTTTTTAATATTTAGGTATCAAATTGGGACAAAATATTTAAAAAACCAAAGTGGAAAAATAGGTATACTTCAAAAGTTAAATCGTGAGTTAGATTTAAATTATAATTAAGGTAATAACCAATTTAGTTTCTATCAAAATAAACAATTGCAGTATTCGAAACTAAGCAAATAAAGGCGAGACCATTACTAAATGTTAATGTGATTATATATTAAGGTTGTTTGAATCGAATCGGAGTGGCCCATTGAATCGGTTGAACCAAAAATCAGCTAGAGTACTTGTTTAGGGAAGGGCATGGAACTAGTTGACTTGAGAACCAGTATGGTCCGGTCAAAAAACCAGTTGAATCAGGCTGTTGAATTGAATTTTTTATTTTTTATAAATTTATTTAATTGTGTTGATCAATCGTATTAAACCAACGAACCAATAACTTGACCAATTCGATCATTGATCTAGTTTTGAAATTTTTGATATATATATATATATATATATATATATATATATATGGATATGTTGAAAAAATGGAAATGATAATTGAGAGTCCACGAGAGTTCTCACTCCCCACCTCATTTCATTGAAAGCTTAGACTCTCAATTATCATTTCTTAGATTCTCTTATACTCTCAATTATCATTTCCAATCTAAATTTATTTTATATATACGCAAGTGCTCACTTTTTAGTCTCTTAGCAATTGTTTTAAAGCTTGAGGATGATTATATTTTTATTTTTTATTAAAAATTTATTCAATAAATATGAATAATATTTCAATAGTAAACAAATAATAGAGAAATAAAGATAATTCCAATAAATTAAACAAATTATTGAGTGGAAAACGAAGTTTCTATATAATTGAGTGTATTTTGTCCTAAAGTATTTCCAAGTTTTTGAGATTTTTGTTCTACTACTTTTTCTAAAACAAAATTTCTAAAATTATTGCATGGTCCCAGCTGGTAATATACCAACCATTGATTTGAAAACGTGAATGGAAACCATAATTAAGTATTAACTATAATTAATACCCATGCTCGATGAGAATCCCGATGCTCCCCTAACCTTATTTGCGTACTCTCCATCCCATGTTTGTCCTATGCAGGGGGGAGATTTTGGGATAAAAGATTCTCTTCTTTCTTTAAGCATTGAAAACTTGGTTAAATCTTAAATAATAGTAACGATGTTTTCGGTGTAGTTTATTCAGAGTTGATTCGATGTTGTTTTTAGTAGGGTTTTATCTTTCGATTTTGTGAAAAACCCAAATAGTTGTAAGTTTAATAGATTGAGAGCATCTCATTGAATTCCACCTGTAAGAGTATGTCATGGGTTTAAGTTCTGCCAAGTACAAATTTTGAGATTTCATTGGGGTAACAATATGAGCTCGTGTGGTTCATCTACTACACCTTACAAGGCACTTCCACTCTATTAATTTCATTAACTCTTTAAATTATCTCTTCAAGCACTCATTCTTTTCGTAGAATTAAGATACAAACCTTCACTAAAAACAATATGGACATACGGGTGGACGAAACTTTGTAGGCTTCTAAAATGAAAATCTCTTAACTAAAATTAAAATAAACAATAAAGTATAAAATTGTACTATGTTACATGTCATAAGAACAATAATTGTACTATGTTACATGTTAAAACAATAAAAAAAATTTTAAAATCCAGCATATATGCATATGATATATTTGATGTATTAGAAAAATATACATATAAATTTATATATTTTCAATAAATTAGATAACGTTTATAATATGACATAGAATATAAAATTTTATTGTTGAGTTTAGGGGCTAACTACTCGCATGGCCTCTACTCCTTAAAATAAATAAAAATTCATTTATGCTAATAAAGATAAAATTGCACTTTGACTCACCGTAAAAATGATAAAAATTTAATTTAATCAATCAAAAATTATAAAGATATAAGGTATTAAAATGGTGAAATTATATTTTTATTATCGTAAAAACTACAATTTAATTTTGACCCCTTAAAAATTTTTGATGTCCTCAATTAACTGTACAAGTTTTCAAATGCATGATAAAACACATTTAAAATAAAATTATTTTTAAAAATAGTTGATAATGTGTCATTGTTTAATTTAGTTAGGTGGTATAAAAGCATAAATTTTAAGTGTACTTATCCAAAATTCTATCAATCAAACCATAACATTTATAATAAGAACATATATTCTTATTAAATGGAAACACATGGGCAAAAAACAAATGGAAAATGAGAGAAATTAAAATGCTCTATAAAAGGCATGTTAAAAGCCAAGCATTGACAAGCCATTCTCCAATTCACCATGGCATTGATTTCCATGGATGTTCAATATTACTTTCAATGTTTCATTTGGTTCATCACTGCTGTCCTACTCCACTGTTTCATGAAAAACATTTTGAAGCATCAAGACCCCGAGCCACCAAGCCCGTTTTCTCTCCCTTTCATTGGCCACCTCCACATGGTCACCTCTGTCCTTCCAACATCTTTCCAAGCCCTAGCTAAACGCTATGGCCCTCTCATGCGGATCCGCCTCGGTGCATCATCTTGCGTTGTTGTATCCAACGCCATTGTTGCCAAAGAAATCTTTAAAACCCAAGAACTCAATTTTTGTTCTAGACCCGAATTTGGTTCCGCAGAATATTTCATTTATAGAGGCTCAAGGTTTGTTTTAGCTCAATACGGTGATTACTGGCGTTTCATGAAGAAACTTTGCATGACAAGGCTCTTAGCCGTCCCTCAGCTAGACAAGTTCGCTGATATCCGAGACCAAGAGAAGGTGAAGCTGGTGGAGTACGTGATGAAGCGTTGTAAAGAAGGAAAGCCCTGTGATTTGAGCAGCGAGTTGACTACCTTGACAAACAATACTATCTGTAGAATGGCGATGAGTACTCGTTGTTCAGGGAATGATAATGATGCTTCTGAGATTAAAGAGCTGATTAGGACATGTTTGAAGCTTTCAGGGAAGATTAGTGTTGGAGATGTGTTGGGTCCTTTGAAGGTATTGGATTTCTCGGGGAATGGGAAGAAGCTTAAAGCGGCTTTGTTGAAGTATGATCGTTTGGTGGAAAGGATCATTCAAGAACATCAAGAGAAAGCAATTAAGGGTTATTATGATGAGAATCAAGAGCAAGATTTGTTGGATATTTTGTTGGAGGTTTATAGAGATCCTACCGCTGAAGTCAAGATTTCCATGAAGGATATCAAGTCTTTCTTGCTGGTAAGTTATTATAGCTTTTAAGGTATACTTTAAAAGTATTTTTATGGTCTGGTCACTTTACTTCAATAATTTGTAAAATGTCACTAAATTATTTAAAAGTTTTTGTTTAAGTCACTAAATTGTTAAAATTGTTACTGCATAGCCTTCTTTGTTCACATTATCACCTGCACCAATCGAAAGCCTCCTATCCTTTCTCTTTTACAGTTCAGTTTTTTTTTATGAAACAATTTTGAACATCACGAATTTACCAATTAAAGTTTTCTTCAACTTTTCAATAGATACTAATCCACCATACCAATCGTCTCGCTAGCCAGACTTTTTTTCTTAAAAAAACCTTAACAGCCCAATGACTTAAATAAAAATTTCCGAATAGTTCAATGACAATTTTATAACTTTTTAAAATTAAGTAACAGTTTAGTGAGCTTGGTGGTTTACCCTAGCTTTTATTAGGTGCTTGATTAATTAAGCCATGAAAGTGCTGTCTCTAACTTGATATTTAATGTGCAAAAAAAGGATATTTTCATGGCAGGTACTGATACATCATCGTCAGCCATGCAATGGGCAATGGGGGAGCTCATTAATAACCCAAAAGCCTTTCACAAGCTTAGAGATGAAATCAATACAATAGTAGGACCTAACAGGCTAATCAAAGAATCTGATATCCCAAATCTTCCATATCTTAGAGCTGTCATAAGAGAAACTCTAAGGCTTCATCCTTCAGCTCCCTTGATCATCAGGGAATGTGGTGAAGATTGTACTGTGAATGGGTTCATGGTGAAAGCTAAGACCCGAGTACTGGTCAACTGCTATGCTGTCATGAGAGACCCTGATTCATGGAAAAACCCTGATGAATTCGATCCTGAAAGGTTCTTAGACAGCTCTGATGAGAAAATCGGAGAGCATCAAATGGAATTCAAGGGTCAAAACTTTAGGTTCCTTCCATTCGGGAGTGGTCGAAGAGGATGCCCAGGAGCTTCACTTGCCATGTTGGTGATGCATGCAGCAGTAGGGTCGTTGGTTCAGTGCTTTGATTGGGAAGTGAAGGGTGGTGAGAAAGTTGATTTAAACCCAGGGCCAGGGTTCGCTTCAGAAATGGCTCAACCACTTGTGTGCTACCCTATACTACGTTTTAATCCCTTCTAAGCAACACCATATTTGTGCTTGAAATCTGTAGCTGCTGAGCAAATAAAATAAATGTAAAGCCTGTAGCTTACATCTTACCAATTCCAATCACACCAGCAGAACATCAATACTATTCTCAAACAAAACTAGCCATAATAGTTTCAAATTAGGTAAATTAACAAAATAACCACTTTTATTTGCTTGAAGTTATATTTTAATTATTTATATTTGAAATGTTATATTTTAGTCACTTATATTATTATTTTATTACAAAATGATCACTTTACTGTTAAGATCTATTACCTCCCAAACTGCAGATAACTAGAGTTTAAATTATTTTTTTTGAGGTTTCGATTTTAAATATTATATAAAAATTAATAAATTAAAAAAATTAAAATATATAATTTCTAAATATATAGATTCTAAAAATGTTAGTTAAAATATTACAAAGTGGTAAAAATAAAAATATATATTTTAAATATTAATTTCTAAAAATAAAAAAAGTTAAAATATTACAAAGTGGTAAAAATAAAAATATATATTTTAAATATTAATTTCTAAAAATAAAAAAAGTATAAAAAATATTTTAAAAGCTAGAAAATGATTTGACTGGCTTTGATCGTGATGACCAACATTGACTGAAGTTGACCAACATCGATTATCAATGTTCCAACATATAATGGTGTTGACTGCTGACCGAGGATTAGAATTCGTTTTCAGTCAATGTCAGCCAGTATTAGTCAAAGATGGTCAAATTATTTTATGAATTTTTCTACTTTTTAGAGATTATGTATTTTTTTTATACAATATTAACCAAGATATATATTTTTTTCAACTTATAGTACTTTTAGAATATATATTTTAATTTTTATAATTTTTAAACTTCTTGCATTTTTATAATTTTCCTAATATTTTGTAATTTATTTTAAACTTTCTATTTTTTTGTAATTTTCTACAATTTTAACCAAGATATTTTTTTTTAATCTGTAATTTCTTCAATTTATACTACTTTTTGGATATTTGAATTTTTTATAAAATTTAATTTTCTTGAATTTATAATTTTAAATAAAAAATAAATTTTTATAATTTGTTTTAAACTTTCCTTTTTCTTTTGAATTTTCAAAAAAGATTGCAGGCTGTGGGGTTCGAACCCACGCGTACTTATGTACAGAAGATCTTAAGTCTTCCCCCTTAACCTCTCGGGCAAACCTGCTGTTGAGTATAAGGGATCTGTGATCTTTATTTGTTCTTGTTTTAGAAAATAATGAGCCAATTATTATCTGACTTTTTCTATCTAGTCGAAAGCAACAAGATGCCAATCTATATAAATAAATAAATCTTAATTTTGTAAGCTGTACCACCAAATGCTTAAATTTATTTTTTCTGAAATAACAATGGTAAATTCAAGTTTTCAATTTAAGTATAATTCTGAAATATCAGCTTAATTTTATTTAAAATAAATTCTTTTGTAAACAAAATATTTAACTTTTATCGAAAATCATTTAAAATAATATTAATAAACTTAAAATTATGAAATAAATCATTTATTAAAAATTAATATTCACTATTATCAAATCCTATATATCTTATATATAATATTTAAAGCGGAAGCTTTTACAAGAAATAGAAATAGTTTTACGTGGATAACAAAAGCCAAGAATTGAAATAAAAAACCTTGTTATTTCCTATACATTTTTCGTTTTATTCCATATTATTTCCTCAAAGTGGGAAGCTTTCTTAGCTTAAGATTCAAGTCTTGTGGAAAATGCAACTAAACGTTTTACATTCCAAAAAAATCCGACAATAACAACTCATTTGTATCAAAATTCTGCCTGTTTTGACTTATACGGAATAATGATTAAAGTTCTTGTCAAACACTTATTTGACACGGATTCAAATCCTCTCATCTCATCCTCCATCTTTAATATTATTTTTTCTGCCCCACTTCTCTCCATCCTTGTCGATGATGGATCTTTCCCACAAAAGAAAAGGAAATCATAAAATTTGATTAGGGACTGTCTTCTGAGTATTTAAGCACTTGCAGTTTGCACGATTGTCACTTAGAGTCTGCAACAAAACCATCATCATTGCAACTGTAAGACAATGATTATAAAAGTTTTAGCAAAAGAGTAAAAGGGTGTCATTCACTACGTACCTTGAACTGTTTTTGGAGGTCCTTGATGTACTCCACAGCCAAATCCAACATGTCTGCTGTGTTTGTTTGCTGCCCAAAATTTCAATTCAGTTTCTAATTACAGACACTATATATTCTGTCCAAAACTGTGACCAAAAACCTCTTACCTTGTCCATGTTTGGAACAAGCTCTTGAAGTTTTCTCATCCGTTCACTGATACGAGTTCTTCTCACCTGCAAAAAGTAATTTATTTTAACCCTTTACTATCCACGATAACAAATCTCCAAATAAGGTTGAATTACCCTTTCTGCAATGCTTCGAGGATGAGTAGCACAACCACGCTTGGCTCTAATCTTACAAGGGACTGAATCTTGGAACTGTAGATACTTCTCCATGACAGCCATCTCGTTCGAAGTTTTTGGCAGACTCAAATGGCGCGGTAATACATGAACACCACTTCCAATATCTCCATTCTATTTGATAAAAACAGTCACTAAATGATATAATAATAAAACTATGTTGAGGGATTTAAGAGAAAGATGCATGTTAGTTAATGTGAAACTAAACAAATATACCTGGTTATTGGTAAACAACTTGTGCTTCTCAGTCAATTGTGCAGATTCATTCCAAGAACCACATTGGTATTCAGGTTTGCCACCATCAAAGCCATTAGCCCCAAGGTTTTCATTTTCGATTTCAGAAATCTGAGACAAAATGCCTAATGATGAAGGTTGTCTTGATGAGAAACTAATCTGATTCTTTAATCTATTTGATGATGGACTTAATTCTCCACTTGTACCATTCACCCCACAGTAGTTTCCCAAACCTTTCATGCCGGAAAACCCTGCAAGTTATTCAATCTATTTGGCTTAACATCACTAGATATACAGCATCTATACATTCAGGTTGTATAATGATAAAAGTGACATGGAGACACTATTGCATTGTCCCCTTTACTTAAAAATGAGTACATTAGTCTATATATATTAGATCAAAGAGCAAATTAATTTTTTTTTGTTAAAGATTTTATCCATTTATATAGTTAAAAATTAGCTCATGTATGCCATAACGAGGAACACATATTTTTTTCAAGCACGCCAGTTTTTGACAACAAAAATAGAAAAAATTGTTAACAAAAAAGACCAATTTACCGTACTATAGTTTATAGAAATCTATTCATCAATATAGCACGACCAAAATGTCAATTTTTGCCCATTGAGTCTTAGCTTGATTAAAATTAATATTGTTGTCAATGTAAGAAACGAGAGTTAAACATGCTAAAACATATTTATTTTTCTATTTAACTATTTAAGATTAAAAAAGCGAATAATCAAAATTACAAAAAAAATATCAACTTCAATTCCGTGCCAAATTATAAAAAGGGAGTACAAAAGTCAAAAGCATAAAGTTTTCTATATATGCTTACTAAATCAAAGTGAAAACATACTTAAACATGACTTTAACCTTAAGATTAAATCGATGAAACATAAAATTTAGTGAGTCCGAAAGAAGGAATGCACTTAAACATGGTTTGAATCCTCGTAACAGTGCCAAGTGAGCTAATGTTAAATCCCGAAGAAAGTGAACGTATCAAATGGTAAAACAAGAAAAAGA
Organism: Gossypium australe; assembly: GCA_005393395.2. Lineage (NCBI taxonomy): Eukaryota > Viridiplantae > Streptophyta > Magnoliopsida > Malvales > Malvaceae > Gossypium > Gossypium australe. The sequence goes on from CM016614.1 coordinate 131,655,118, forward strand.
CAGTGAGGCAAAAGCTATATGCAAAAAAGCTAAGCATTTTTAAACAAGAAAGAATACCATTTTGAACAGATAAGTTGGTAAAAAGCCCTGGAGGGGAGCTGCTTTGTCTCATTAAGCTAGAAGTAACGGGTTTCCCTTGACTGTGATGATTCAATCCCAATAACTCATATGAGTTATCCATTGCACCACTCTGCCTCGGATACTGAGGCGGCAATCCTGAATAAGTCGGCGCCGAATTGGCATAGTTAACAGCCGCCTCTGACCCAGATTTATCATCGATTTCGCTATCGCCGCCACTGCTTGAATTTATGAATCTAGACTCGAAACCACCTTTGTTGACGCCGCAATCAACGGTAGCGAGGAGAGAACTTGGAGCTGAACGAAAACGTAATAACCCAGAATTGGATTGGTTGTTTTGGTTTTGATAGCTTTGATGGGTACTTGAATCCATTGACAACCTCTGTTTTTTTTTTTTTTTCTGCTATGTTTATGCTAGGAGCTAGAAAACCATTCTCCTCATCCCAAGTCTACGTTCTTTAAAACGAAGATGAAGAAGATTCTGAAGGAATTTCACCATGAAAAAAAAAACACTTTCAGCTTAGTTTATAAGCAGAGTTAGATAAGATCTTGAAGAAGAAGCAACCAAAAAGGAATAGCTCTGTTTTAAGAACTGCAAAACCCAAGCTCCAAAACAATACTAAGTTGACAAGAGAAGAAAGAAAAATGCCCCAAACTAGAGAAAATGAAAGCTTAAATAAATGGGAAGTTGAAGGTTTTAGAAGATTGGAATCAAATAAAAGAAAAAGACGGATTTGTGAAAGAACAGAGGAAAAGAGAGACAGATAGATGGAGAAGAGGCTGAGATTTGGATTTCAGAGCAGCAAAAGCAAGGAAGATCTAGTAAGACCCAAAAAAAGGAGCGGTGTGGATACAAAAAGAAAAAAGTTAAATGAAGAAAGGTGGGTATATATGTATTAGATGTCTAAATTTAGATATATATATATAATTTATTTCTCATAGTGGAGTTCTTCTTTTAACTTACACTTCAATAATGTTTTGTTTTTAAGATTTGAATTTAAGTGTTTTTTAAATTTAGATTCAATTTAGTAAATATTAAATTAGTTGACTTGTAAATTGATTTTTTATTTTTAATAATTTGTTTAATAGAATAATCTGAACTAATTAAACAGAAGAAATAGTGATCTAATCAATTTAACTACAAATTTAATTCTGACAATTTTACTTTATTGGTAATGGTGGAGTTTTTAAACTACACCTGTAATATTAACAAACTGTTTTATGCCATTAATTAGAAAAATGATCAATACTTGATGCGAAATTATGGGAATCTTGGATGGTCTATCATTGATGCAGGAAAATCAAGAAAATGAAGTGTCGATACAAATAGACAGTTTGGAGACTATTGAAGCTTCTAATTTATTTAGATTCAATAATTCAACTTACATTTTTACATATTAACAAAATGTTACAAAATTTTATAAATAATATAGTTATATAATTTAATACAATAGATTATATTTATATTAATTATATATTATCTATGAACTATTATGTTGAATTGACTTTTAAAAATAAAAAATTGAATAGTGAAGAGTGAATAATTTAATTTATAATATATTAATATTTTTTATAGTTTTTACAAATTCTTTAAGGATGATTAGCTATTCCTTATTACACTATCATGTGAATTAGCAAAATAATTAATATATTTTAATTATTTATTAGTTATTATTTTGAATAATATTTTTTTGCATGAATTACATTAAATAAAGTTATATAATAATATATAGTAAAAAAAATTTATCCTATCTTTCTCAAATTGTGTAAATTGATCCATTTAAAAAGATTAAAAAAACTTAATCATTGTAAATTTTAAAAGCGAGCGTCTAATGACAATTAATAACTGCTTAGAATTACTCATAGCCCCTTCCCAACCCTTAAACAAGAGGATAATACGCTTCAGCGTACTTAAACTCACATTCTCTTATACTAACAATAATACTAATATCAATTGAGCTAAGAGTAAGCTGACAACTAATACAAATATTTGAATAATAATTAAGTTAGTTAAAAATAACTACTTTTTTTTATCCCAAAGAAGAAAAGTTTGAAAGGAAAGTAAGGGCCCAATGACCTTACATCTCTCTCTCTCTCTCTCTCTTTATTTCTCAAAAGTAGGAAAGGAAAGTGAAAGGTGAAACAAAAACCAAAAAGATGTTTGCTTCAATTGGAAGCACTTTCTTTATATTAAATCCATCCCTTTTTGGACATATAATAAAAACCCAAATTGAGAAAATGACTCCAGAATTATTTTTAAAATTAAAAAAATAATATTTACCCATTTTATGAGAGTAAAAATAAATAAGAGGTTGAGATGTGGTAAATTTTAATTAAAATTAGTAAAACAAAAATCAACCCAATAAATAATTACACTTAAAACAAAACCCCTTGAAGGCGAAGTGCGAGTGCGTTTTTACGCGTCTTTGTTTCCTTTCACATAAACACTTTCCCTTTTTTATTAGGGCTCACAAATAACTCATCAAAATTATAAGATCAATTTATTTAATATATAATTAATTTTAATTTTTTATATTATAAAAATAAGGTTAAACTATAAAAATAGTCATTTTTGTTTACCTCAGATTATATTTTAGTGACTTATATTTAAAATGTTGCGTTTTAATCACTTAAGTTATCGTTTTGTTAAGAAGTAGTCATTGTACCGTTAAGCTCCGTTACCTCCCTAGCAGCGATCTTACGTGGCAGCCCAAATGGTTTTAATTAAAAAACCTATTTTCATCCCAGCAACTGGAAATCCAAGTTGTCATTTAAAACCCATTTGGACTACCACGTATCGTTTTAGTCACTTATGTTTGAAATGTTATGTTTTAGTCACTTACGTTTTCATTTTGTTACGAAGTAGCCACTCTACCGTTAAGCTCCGTTACCTCCCTAATAGCGGTCTTATGTGGTAGCCCAAATGGTTTTAAATGCCAACTTGATGTCCTATGTGACAGTTTTAATTAAATTTATTTAATTAAAAAACTTATTTTCATCCCATCAATTGGATATCCAAGTTGGCATTTAAAACCCATTTGGACTGTCATGTAGGATTGCCATTAGGGAGGTAACGGAGTTTAACGGTAGAGTGACCACTTCGTAACAAAACGATAATATAAGTGACTAAAACATAACATTTCAAATATAATTGACTAAAAGGTAATCTGAGACAAACAAAAGTGACTATTTTTTTAGTTTACCCTAAAAGTAAATATTTTATATTTAAAAATGGTGAAATTAATAAAAATTATTTTTTTTTAGAAATATTTATGAAAAAGACTTGAAATTTTGTTAAATAATATTCAAAAGTCATAAAATAAAGTTTATTTTTATCAAAATAAGTCTAAAAATCAAAACAAAAAATTAATATGAAAAAACCGAAAATTGAAGGAGCCAAACCGAATTATGATGGACGATTCAAAAAATCTAAGAAATCCGATTGAACCGAACCGATATCACCCTCTAGGCTTTTTACTTTAACAATAATCACTTGCACCAATTAGATTAGATTAATTTAATTTAATTTAAAAAAAATTAAGCATTTTATTAAAACAAATGAAAATTTTTTATTATGGTCCCTATTTAAATTTAGGATTTAATATTTATATTTCATATTGAAATAATTTGATTCTTATATATAATATAATTAGTCAATCGAAATAGTTGACACATTTAATTATTTTAGTTTAAATGCTGAGGACAAATATTTTGTTAGAAATACACATTCAAATGTATCATTTGGAAATATTTTTTTTGGGGGGTGTGTGTGTGTTAGGAAGGTCTTTTTAAGAGAATTTCATGCTATCGTTTTAGCGGAAATAATTGAAGTTGTTAACTATTTTTTTAAAGGTAAATTCATTAATTCATTTAAAGAATAAAACCATACAATTCAGGGAAGAAAAAAAAATTGTCGTAGATGATAAAGGCTTTAGCCTTAACATCAATAGAACATCATGACACTAATGTCATTGTAAAAATAAGAGTATTGAATTACGTCAAATTAAAATATAAAGGATAAATCTCAAATGTAACAACAATAAAGGGATCAAAACTATAAATTTACCGTTATCTTATAATGATTATAGAAAAGAGAAGATAAAAGACTTGCCTCGTTAGTCTATCCAAATAGTTAGCACTCTTAATGATTTCAATAGTTGATGTTGATTTTTTTAACACACTTATTCTAACTCATTATCGAATATTTTTTTGTTAGAATAGTAATTTAAAAAATTGTTAAACAATTATTAAAAAATGTTAACAATTTATTAAAATAGTTATCAATATTCACTATTTAAATTAACTAAAAACATTTTAAAAAAATATAAAAACTAAATTAAGTTATAAATTAAAGTATAGAAATTAAATCTCTAATTTAATCATAATAGAGGGACCAAAACTAAAATTGACTACTTCTCTACGATAATAATTTGAATGAAAACAAAATTCTAAAAATCAAAAAATAAATTAGAAAATGAACATAGTAATATTACCCCGTCATCAATTAAAATAACTTTGAATTTCTCATTGATGCGATCGTAATTTGAATGTGATTTAATACTTCCACTTTAATACTCCATTTGTTTTTTAGATACTTTTAACTTATTAATGTTAACAATCTCCGTTATAGAAGTAAAATCTAACAAAAAAAAAATCTAAAAAATGTTTCTTTTCTCCCTGTGCTACTAAATCTATTTATAATGCTAAAATTAGTTTAATTATAGTTATGTTTATTATTTAATCACATTATTTTCTCAAGATTTTTTAATTATGATATAACAATTATTGTTTAATTATTATGATATTATATAAAACATAATTTTTTAATTACCAAGAAATCATATATTATAATTTAAAATAAAAAATTTCTAACCATGATTCAATCAGATCTAATCTATGAATAAATCTATGCAAAAATTACCCATAAACCCCCAAATCCCAATTAATTAAACTGGAAGATATTACATGCTTAACTGCAATCGAACTCACAATTACAACAACAATAATACCAACCAAATTAGTATTTTGTTGGCACTTTTAATTGTTGGTAAAAAGAGTTCAAAAAATGAAAGTTACAATTTAGTATGATGAAGATGTGTTTAAGGATCAAATTGAAAGAATTTGTAAATATAGAGGGTTAAATTTATTGAAATATTTAGAATTAAGACAAATTGATAGACTGTGTAAGTGTTTAGGATTAAAGTAGTTATTATATCAGTTTAAAAAGGTCATCTCATCATTCCAGTTAAAGATTTAACGAAGGGTGACAAAAAAAGAACTGATCGAAAATGTTAGTGACAAAATCAAAAGCTTTTGTAACACCCCGATGCCTAACCCGATCGTCGAGTTCGAGCTACGGGATGTTACATTCGTTCCGGAGCAACTACAAAAAATTACATTCAATTTAGAATCATTAAACATCCAAATATGAGTAGTGCACGTGTATAATATGATATGTAATCATTTTCGGTCCTATACGAGCTTACAAAAGCTCTTTTGCTAACTTGATGTCAAATTATGACCAAATTGTAAAGATTTTAAAGTATCGGATTGACATCATGACTTTTGGGGTTCCTCGTCGCGGCGCAACTCACTGATTAGGTTTCATCGCAATGTGACTCATTGTTTCCAAAAGGTCCAATTTAGTACCTATTCAATACACTCCAAATACAGGAACCTAGTCTTTCCTTCATTCAAACAAGCAAAATACTATAATCCAATGCTCATTTATAAGCATTAACACAACTTATACATACGTTATATCAAAACATCATTCCAATTGATTTACCAAACACATTTTCTTCATGCCAACTACTGGTTTTAAGGTACCAACTCATTTCATTCACTTCAAAACTATAAATGCATATCAGCTTCTTTTCATTATCAACAATTTCAAAACATGATTTGAAAAATACTAGTATTCCATATTTAGCTAACCATTACTAGCCCAACTTCAACATGATTATAATATGTACACAAAATCTACTCGAGACTTAGGTACATGCCACTTATCAAAACAAAAGGGATTATACAAACATTGTCAAGTTGCAGATCGCTTCCTCGATAATGAAATCACTTCTTGGGGCCTCCAGATGAACATATATCTAAAGGTGAGCAAAACTCGATTCAATTTGAAAAAAATTAAATTTCGAGTTATTCAAATCAAGTTATACGAGTCAACTAAAATAAGTATTTTGAGTTTTGAGTTCAAGTCAAGTTGAGTTGAATTTTACAACTCGAATAATTTAAATAACAGATTGGTGTAAATACCTCTTTGGTCCTTGTCAATTTGAAAATGAGCAAATTGGTTTCTTTCTCTTAACAAAAATTAAAAAAAAATCAAAATTATTTTCAAAAATTCAAAAGAATATATATAGAAAGTTAAAATTTTAAAATTTTCTAAAATAATAATTTGGGGACCTAAATAAGTTAATTAATGATTCAAGTTTATCAAACTAAAGTATCTTATTTTTATTTCTTATTTTGCTTTGAAAAGGTTTTCAAATATATATAATTTCAAATTTATGTATTTTAACATGGAATTAGTTATATTGTAACAAGATTTTAATTCGACATATTTAATTTTTTAATTTAACTCAAAAATTTTACTCAATTCAACTCGACTTGATTAGAAAAAGTTTCAAATTAAGTTAGGATGATAAAATAGGACTCATCAACTCGGTTAACTCGAAACTTTTTCATTTGATTTGATCGAATGCTCACCCCTACCTATACATACGCACGGAGAAAACAAATCGTACACTGAGCGATTCAGTGGTATTTCCATGATTCAAGTCAAAGCATTACAAGTTTATATAAATTGCATACATCCAATTCAAATATCATTAACAACCATTTTATGTTGGAAAATTGAGTTTAAAAAACATAACAAAAAATAGGTTTAAAGGAAAATCAGAGTTTTAAATTTTTTTTCCAAAAATAAAAACTTGGTTGTTTTATCTAAAGTAATGAATAATTAATCAAAATCGTACATCTATAATTCGTTTAGGATGAATGCTTTGACCAAGTAGTCTTTCCCGCTATCCTCAAACTTAAGTTTGCCGAATGTGGGCTCGCTTCGAATAAAAAATTCACAAAATTACCAGTAGGGCAATTTTATAATTTCTCTAAACTTCTAGGGTCAAGCTGTAAATAACAAGAATATCTCTAAAAATTTTCTGAAATAATTTCTTCAGTGAATTTTCTCTTTCTACAACTTTTCTTGAATTCAAGTGTATGAGAATAATGACCACTACTCTCTTTCTATAGAGAGAGTTCAACTAAGATTAAAATTAATCACATTAATATTAATAAAATATTATCTAGATAAATATTAAATTTAATTTAATATCTCATATTAATATTAAATTAATAAAATACTATCTAGATAAATAGTAAATTTAATTTAATATTAAATTTATTAAAATAATATTATCTTTGGAAAAGTTAATTTAAAATCAAGTTATCCAGTAGAGTCCCACTAGGAGCCTAATTGTTCCACTGCTCTACCACCGAAGAACCACTGTCATTGACCATTCGTCGACCGTCAGATTACCGCCGTCGTACCCAACAATGTCATCGCCAATGCGACTCCCACAACAACACAAATAGTCTCTGCTTTGCCCGAAAAGGTCTGGCTGGTTTGGCTACTACTGGTTCGATTCGGGCAAATGACAACTCAACTAGCCCGGTCCAGTCACCGGTTGGACCGTCGACCCAGTTTCACACACAGGGCCCGATTCAGCCAATTTTTGGGTTTCAATCTCAGGTTTTCGCGATAGTAGGCAAGTTGAGAACTTGCTGAGGCATTGTAACAGTTCCAAGGCAAGATAGATCAGTTTCAAGCAAATGATGCAACAATGGCGTCGCTAGAATAGGTAGGGGAGAGTCATGGGTTGCGTATGGGAGCCCGCAACCATGGCACACTTGTGTGATCCATCAAATTCAAGGGAGGTCATTTGGCCCAATTAGACTAGCCTGTTGCTTGGAGAGATTGAAGGTCCATCTACAAAGCTTGGCAAATATGGAACGTAATCTTCGGAGATATGCAATCTTAGATATGATATGTAAATATTAGAAAATATGATTCTATAATCTTAGAGATTTGATTTGTAGATAGCTTTTAATCTTAGTCGTTGATGTATTTTGATCTGTACCATTGAATTTGAGGAGGCTCAACTGTAAATAAAGGCCTCTCCCCCTCATTGTAAATCATTTCATTCTTGAGTAATAAGAATTTTTGAGAGCATTCACTCAAAACTTCTCTCTTGTGCTCTTAGTTTTTCTATGCCTTTGTTCTTTTTTCATCTTTATTCATCTTTGAATTGCTTCCGTTTTGTGTTGGTTCCTTAGAGAAATTCTATTGAATCCTCAATTGTTTGGAGTTAGGCTGACTTAGGCGTTTTTGTGCGAAAAGAATTGCCTAAGGTTGCATGGATTGCAGGGTGAAAAATCCAAGTCCGTGACACTAGTGGGTCCTTAAATTTTTTTAACCTAATTGGTACCTAAACTTGTATTCTATCAAACCAAGTTGGTACCTCTGCACTAACATCGTTAGTTCGAGCTGAAGTAGCACTACTAACCAATATAATGGTACACGTGGTAGCCTCTCAGTATGCCACATAGCAAACATAAATTAAATTTAAAAAAATTAAAATATAAAATAACAAAAAAGTATACATTTTTTTTCACATCAAGAATAAACATGGACAAATGGTTTTCTCGATATATTTGTATTTGGACAATCATTTGTCCAGATTCATTCTAGTTGTGTTTTTAATAATTTTATATTATTTATATTATTTTAAATTAAAAAATAAAATATATACATTAACAAAAAGTATAAAATTTTATTTATATCAAGAATGAACCTAGACATTTGATTGTCTAGATTCATTCTAGACATGCCTTATAAAAATAAATTTATAAATTATATACTTTTCAAAATATTATATGCTTTTTATATATTTTTATATTTTCTGTTTTTTTTTCAAAATAATAACATAAATAACTTGATATTTATAAGAAAAAATTAAAAATATATAAAATCACTAAAAATGCATCAAGAATCAATTTGGACAAATGATTGCCCAGATACAAATTAATTTATATATTTTATAAATATTTTATATTTTCACATTTATGTTTGTTATGTTGTATACTAAGAGACTACCATGTCGCACCACCAGATTAGCTAGCAGTGCCACGTCAGTACAAACTAACGGTGTTAGTGTGAAGGTACCAACTGGTTGATAAAATACAAGTTTAGGTATCAATGAGGATAAAATACAACTAGACAAGTTCAAAGGACAAAATGTATATTAACCTTATTATTTTTAAACCTTTGACTAAGTTGGTGTCATGAGTTAATTCCACACTAATTCGGTCATGGAAATTACTTAAAAATTGGGTTTTAATAAAGTAATGAATATGAATATTAATATGATTATGTTTTTATCTTTTACTATTTTTATATGAAATGCTTAAATAAAACAACTAAAAAATGATATATCTATAGATTGAACCCGAGCTTAAAGAAGACTTATTCATTTTGACACGTGTCACATTTATTTATTTTTATCTTTCTTAAATACAATTTAAGAATATATGACAAAATCCCAATTCAATAATCATTATGATAAATACAATCTACTTTTCACCACCAATATATCAAATAATTATCCTTCCATAACCAAGTGAGATAGAATATTATGATATATACTTACTTTCAAAAGGAATTTATATCCAATGCAATAATCATTATCATTCAACAAATAATTATCCTTCCATAACCAAGTGAGATAGAATATTATGATATATACTTACTTTCAAAAGGAATTTATATCCAATGCAATAATCATTATCATTCAACCGTATTCGATTGATTCTTAGCTCGATTACCATGGGTATTGTTGCCAATGCAAGAACTCGTTGGTTCGAGTGCGCTAAAGTGCATTATCCTTTTGAGAGTAGAGCCAAACCATACAACTCTTACCAATAATTCAGAATTTGTAGTTGCTCCTCTTAACAATACAATTCTACTTATTTCTTTTTTGAATGCATTGTGCTTCACTATTGCAGCCATCCTTTTGAGTTAGTTGATGTTTCTCTTGACAATTTGCCTTGCTTGAAAAATCTAAATCCTCTTGGAAATGAGATGATCGGCATTGAAATACAGGCTGATCGAAAAACATTCAAAGGAAACCGACACTTTATTACAACAATTAATCTAACAAGTCCTACATCCAAAGCCACTCACCAAAACAGCTCTCCAAGCAAAAAAGATGGAAACTTCACACAAATTACAAGTCCTGCACATACTTTTTTTTTTTACTGCAATTTGATACGATCTAGACTTTCCGACACCGTTCTCATCCTAGGTCGCATCTCCGGATCAAGTTCAGTGCAATTGAGTGCAATGTGAAATGCTGCAACCACTTGCTTTTTTGCATAAACTTCTGTTAGAAGTGTCGAGTCTATGATTTCAGACAAGGGACGCTCTTCTCGAAATGCTTTCCTCACAAGACCTTCCAATCCCTTCTCGTCGTTTTCTGGTCCAGCATCAGGAAGTTGGCCGGTTAAAACCTCCAATAGCACAATCCCGAATGAGTACACATCGCATTTCTGAGTAAACTTGCTACCATATACTCGAGCCTCGGGTGCCAGGTAAGAATTAGGAGAACCCACTGCTACAGTTTGGGTTGAGATCAACTTTTTGGTTATCGAACTGGCATATTTCGAAGTCCCAGAGACAAGGCGAGTGAGTCCAAACCCGGAGATGTAAGGCTGGAGTTCATTGTCAAGAAGGATTTTCGTCGATTTTAAATTGCCATGAACGTACTTTCGAGGGCTGGACTCATGGATGTACATTAAACCCCTTGCAGTTCCTTGAATAACTCTCAACCTTGCAGCCCAAGACAGTGGCGGCAAATTATCGGTTGGTCCTCCTGCATTAAATTAAGAACCACATTAGAATGGCTGATAAATATAAACTGCATTCAAGATAATAACAATGCAAATATTGTGTAAGTGGTCCAGCTTTTATTAAATGTCATCAACAAAAAGCATGATTCATAAACAAAAAATGCAGCTGACAGTCACCTTGATAGGGTCCATTCAATTTGTATGAGCATAAAAGCAGCAAGGACCACACTATTATATATCATATATGCTCTAAACTTGATAAAGTGAAAATGATTCCAATAAAAGGCATGCAAGACAACTCTTTTAAAAGAGAGACAAAATATATCACAGGTGAACCCAGGGCTGAGTTAATACGTGACCGACGAGGACCAACAAACTCTCTAAATATATAGACTACTTGTGTGTGTGTGTGTATGTCAGGAATTGAAGCAACATTTGAGTAAATGCATTAAAGCAAGAATGCTTCTATGTTAACCAATACACCGGTAAAAGTATCATGGAAGCCCTTTTACTAGGTGTGAAATTGCATTTTGACCCCTCTACTCAAAAAATAAGCAAATTAGTCCCTGTACATTAGATTAAAGAGCCAACCTGTCCTTTTTGTTAAAGAACCAAATAGTGGCATGAGGTCTCATGCTGAGATACAAGGACCAGCTTGTAAGGATAAAATTTTAAGAACCAATTTACTATTTGATCTAACGTACAAAAACTAATTTGCCCATTTTTTTAGTAAATGAGGCAAAATGCAATCTAGCTCCAAGTACAAGGCCTCCATGGTATTTTTACCTTGATACACCTAATATATTAGATGATAAACTATATAATATTAAAGAAGATCATGTACAAGAAAATGAGTACAGGTACATTCTAGACTTTTGGTCAAAAATACATTATAAAAGTGCCTCGAAAGCGTTATCATGCACAAAAACTCCGATCAATACTTTGACCCGATCATAACCTATGAGCAGAAAGCTGAAATTGAAGCACTAAAAGTTGTTTTTCTTCTGTTATAAACTACAATAACCAACAATTCTATCCACAATTAAGAGCCAAACCGGGATTTATCGACCCAATGTCATCATGTACACAAAATAACTACTGCGCATAATGCAGATTCAGGGGTACATTCATAGCAAAACCATAAACCAACATTGAACTACAAAACATGTTCCACAAACATGACATATGTTGTAGTACAAAATGAAATGTCAAAGAGGGGAATGTTACCATGTAGTGCAGCATACAAGCTTCCATTACGGATGAAATCAGTGACCAGCAATTTCTCATCATTAGCATAATAGTAAGCTCTCAACCTTACAATATTGGGGTGATTAACTCTCCCAATAGCCTCTACTTCGGCCTCGAATTCTTTAAACTTCAATGGGGCATCGCCCTCGCTCAACCTCCTCACGGCAACAACCGTACTCCCCACCGTGCCGGATCCCCTCCCCGCCACCACTTTATACACTATCCCACTCCTACTTTTCCCCACTACATATGCGGATGCCCTTAACAAATCCTCTAATTCTAAGGTAAACCCTTCATCAACCACCATGAATTTACCGTTTTGTCCTTCTTCTTCAACCTCCTCCCTCTTTTTCTCTTTCCCCATTTTGTCCTCCCCGGTTTTCCATTTCCTCCGAACCAACCAAACAAGTACTGAAACCGCTCCGATCACCGCCGAAACGCCTGAGATCAAAGGAGCTGCCACCGACCCAATTTTCTCCTTGTCTTTATCTCCATCCCCATCGTAAAAAACAGGGGTTAAACCTTTGGAATTTTCTGGGTTTTCTTCAGGGTTTAAGATAGCTCTAGGGTTTTGAGCTTCAGGGCAAAGGTTCCCTAATGGAAACCCACAGAGATTAGGGTTTCCTGTAAATGCGGTGGGACCTTGGTTCACCAAAGAACCAACTTGAGGCACTTTCCCTGTTAAATTATTGTGCCTCAGATCCAAGCTTATCATAACCGGAAACTCTCCATAAGAAGTTGGAATTTCACCTGAAAACTTGTTGAAAGACAAATTCAAGGTCCCTCTCAAGCTTTTAAGCTCAACGAGTGACTCAGGGAGTGGCCCATTGAGTGAGTTGGAGGAAAGGTCGAGGTGGGTTAAGTTTTTAAGTGATTTTATCTGTGGAGGAACTGATCCAGAAAGCGAGTTATGAGACAGGTCAATATAGACAAGGTTTGTGGCATTGAAGAGATGATACGGAATCAGTTTTGAGAAATTGTTTTGAGCAAGACTAAGACGAGTCAACGAGTCGAGAAGACCGAGTTCCGATGGGATATAACCAGTTAACCCTTTGTTCGGAAGAAAGATCGAAGTGACTCGTTTCCGAGTACAACCGATTCCTAACCAGTGACATGGGGTTGCATCAGACTCGGACCAACTTTCAAGGCATCGAGTTGGATCAGATTCCACAGCTGCCTTGAGAGCAAGAAGAGAAAGACCATCAGAATTAAGAGACGAAACCAATGAAGTAAACAAAAACAAAAAAGAAACAACTTTAAGAACTAAACGTAACATCCTTTTGCCACTCTTTCTAACACTTCATTCGATCATTTAATCCAAAAAACAAAACCCAACTCAACTCAACTCAACGCAACGAGAAGTTGCAGAAGAAGAACAAGCGACAGGACAGTTGTCTGATGTGTTTGAAAGTGGGAGGGGAAAATGGGTTGGGTTTTGTATAAAAAATAAAAGTTCGAATTTCTTGGTGAACAGTGATTTTTCAAAAAATATTATTAGTTTATTGAACATCAGTCACATTCTTGTTATCATGAAAATGAAAAACAACACTGACAAATACCATCATTAAGTGGATGAGACATTGGAAGATTAATGGTTTGATTTACCTCGAAAGTTGTTCTTTCTTTTCTTGATTCTCTAAATATTATAATATTAAGTAAGTTTTTGAAAACATTTTGAATTTTTGTCTTGGTGCTGGATGGAAGAAGGTTGGATCCAGTTTTTTTCACTTTCTTAAAAGAATTAAAAGTTTTAATTTAATATCAATTTGGATAAATTGTAATTATTATATTTACGTTTTGATCATTTAATTTTATTTTTTTATTTTAAGTCGTTGAGTGTGGAAATATATGCCGTTTAGTCAAAGAAAGATAATAGACAGTTGGCTGAAATGGGTACTAAATATTTTGCAAGAGATCTCCTCTAAATCACTGGTACGACTATCGAAATCGTGAGCATCGACATGTAGGTTTCATATCCAAGTGGTAGTATCGGGTCCCTTAGTTATTGTTCTTGAGAAATGGCCCGGCCTAACCCATTCTTCGAAAGAAGTTTTTACAGGATCCCTATCTACCAAAATTTTTACTTCTGATTCCGACGAACGAATAATCATTAAATCCTCCTCTTTTCGGGCAACACATACAAAGAGACCCGCCAACAGTCAGTAATTAGTAAACCTATGAGAGACGCTTATAATTAGTTTCTTTCTCTTCTATCTCTTACCTATCTATCCATTTTTTATCTATCTATTTTTTCTTTAGTTATTCACTAGAGCAATTATGATCTAGAAGTCGATCTGGGGCAAGTGTTCGGATCTATTATGACATATCCATGAGGCGCTCAACGGACCTTTTTAATCTTATAAAACCTTTTTCGGACTTTACTTACATTGGTGCAAAACCCATTTTTTTGTGCAACCGGTGTAGCGTATTCATATCTTAATTAGAAGTTCCAAGGTCGAGTTTTTTTTTATCTTACATAGATAGAACAAATAATATTACTCTATCCCAAATCACGTGCACATTCATTACTACTGGATACTCCAGTATCGACATTTAGTCATTTGAGGGGTTTTATTAGTTTTAATTTTAATAGAAATAAAAGCAGAAGATAAAATATATATTATATGTTTTATTTTGCTATATCTGTGTATTATTTATCCTTACGAAATATTAAACGAAATAGAATGATTTGAGAAATGATATAATGAAATTCTTTGATTGGTTTTTCCTCAAGAGAGAAATGCTCCATTTTATTTGATCCATGGGTCAAACAAAACCAAACCACCATACAATTAACAATTCCAATTAAATTAATATTTTTTAGTACTTAAATATTCAAATTGACTAGAAATCGAATTTAATAATTTAAATGGTACAGTAATTTATTTAATTAAATTAAATATTAAATAAATGGATTTAATATAAATTAAATAGAATAAGAATATAATTTTAATATTAATATAATTTTCTAATTTTTAATTCGAATTTCGAATCTTAAAACTAAAATAATAAATAAACAGAGAGCCCTTGTTCTTATTCAAAATGTTGCGTGATCTTTAACCAATTTTGCGCTTCAATATAATTACCAGGAGTAAGCGCTATAGCCTGTTTCTAGTACTCAGCAGCTTGATCGAACCAAGCTTCCGCTATTTCAGAATCCCCTTATCAAATGGCCTGTTCTCCCCGGTCAAAAGAGGCGGTGCAACTCTCAATTAAAATTGTTGTTGTATGATCTTATTTGTTCATGTTGCTTATACCAATCGAAAGCTTTCTTTTTCTTTTATTCTACAGTTCAACTTTTTTTATTTGCAAACCAAAATCTTAACCACTTTTTTCTCTAATCTTCTATCATACCAGTCGTCGAATCGTCACTTGGAACTCGCTAACCAAACTTTTTTTTAAAAAAATTTAATAGCTTAGTGACTTAAATAAAAACTTTCGAATAGTTTAGTGACTTAAATAAAAAAAAATTTAAATAGTTCAATAACTATTCTGTAATTTTTTTAAATTAAATGATTAAGACGTGAGCTTATTAATAATTTAATGATCATAAGTGTAATTTATGGGTAAATATCCCATATATACCCAAAAAAAAGAAAAATTACGGAAATGTGCCAGTTTGGAGAATATTTACCGGAATGTATCGTTTCCCCAAAAAACGCGTCCACGTCAGCGCGTTTTTGGGGGATGCAGGCCTAAAGCGCGCCCTCGGGGGAGCGCTTTAGGCCTGCAACGGTCAAATCCCCAACGGCCAAATTTTTTTGACCGTTGGGGGCCCAACGGTCAGGAAAAAAAAAGTATATAAACCCCCCAACCCTTTATTTTTTTCACACTTCAATCCTTTCTCAATTTTCTCTCAATTTTCTCTCAATTTTCTCTCGATTTTCTCTCAAAGCCCTTGAAATTTACGCTCAAATTTCAAAATAGTCCTTTACTATTTACGAAAAAGCCCTTTATAATTTTTTTAATATATCTTTTTTTGGAAAATTTTAAAATTTTTTATCTGATTACAATGGCCGGAAAATTACGTCGCCTAGACGACAAGCACATTGCCGTCGAGCAAATGAAAATGGTAAGTTTTAATTTTAATTTTTCAATATTATTTAATTTTTTTCAATTATGCAATTTTAATTAATTTTTAATTTTATAATTTTTTAAACAGTCTGTAGATCGGGTGTTGGAATGTTATATTCGCAACATGCCTGGTCCCCCATCGCCGTTGATCGAGAATTACCTGCGGGAAGTGGGTTTTTGGCACGTGGCCACGATAGGCCGGGGGTTCAAGTTGGAGCCGCCTTTGATCAGTGCGTTGGTAGAGAGGTGGAGACCCGAGACGCACACTTTCCATATGCCATACGGAGAGTGTACCATCACTCTAGAAGACGTGCAGTTGCAGTTGGGATTACCGGTGGACGGGTCGGTAGTCACCGGGTCCGCAACATCTATCGATTGGATGGCCGTATGCTACGAGCTTCTGGGTGCCATTCCGGATAGAATTCAAGGAGCTCAGATCGATATGGCGTGGTTACGAGATGCATTCCCGCAGCCGAACGAGCGTTCGACCGAAGAAGAAAGAATACGGTATGCTCGGGCATACATTCTTCAGATAATTGGAGGCTATCTGATGCCGGACCTCTCTAGAAACCTCGTCCACCTGAGATGGCTCCTGAAACTTGTTGATTTCAGAGCAGCCGGTGAATTGAGTTGGGGGTCTGCCGTGCTATCGAGGTTGTACCGGGAGATGTGCGGGGCGACGCGGCCGAGTAAAGCAAAAATCGGAGGTTGTCTATCACTACTGCAGTCATGGGCATGGTTTCGATTTCCATTTTTACGTCCTCGAATCGACCAACCATATTCATTCCAACTGATAACGAGGTAAATTTAATATTATATTTTACAATTATTTCGTAGATTTATAGTATAATTGCATGCTAAAAGTTTATTTAATTAGGTGGAACCATTCGGCGAGTCATGTTAGAATACCTAACTCGCTTGAGGATATACGGCTCCTATTGGACCAACGGTCAGAATCACAAGTAAGTTTCGAATTCCGTTATTATAATTTAGTATTTCGTATGTAGTGTCTAGTATTATGTATATAACTAATATTTAGGTAATGTTAATATAGTTTCAATGGACACCGTACGAGGATCCGGAAATTCGGGCAGTAATTCCGGAGGAGTTATTCCAAAATCCGAACAGTTGGCACGTTAAGGTCCCACTGATCACCTACGCGATCGTGGAGATGCACCAGTCAGATCGGGTTCTGCGGCAATTTGGATTCCGGCAACCGATTCCCGTGCCACCTGAGGTGCTTGATGATGAGCACAAAGTGGACTTACGGCAGCCGCACACTGATTGGCCAAGATTTTGGTCAGGTCATATCGAGAAGTGGAAGAACCGGTATGACTTTTTACCTATCCGGGAACTGATCACCGTTCTTGAGTTAGCGTGCGTGCCGGAGTACATGCCATGGTTTAGGATCCATGGCAAGCCGTATCTGTTGTCGGATGAAGAGAGGCGACGGCAAATTCGCGAGCGAAGGGAACGTCGGGCCCCTTTAAATCCAAGGAGAAGGGGTGATGAGACGGGGCCATCAACAGCGCCTACACAGTCACCGGGCCCAGCAACAGCGCCTACACAGTCACCGGGCCCATCAGTTCAGCCGACATCACAGCATCCACCGTTTATGCCAGGTGCGTACCCTACCCCTTATATGTATCCTCCTAACCCATATATGTTTCCTTTTCCCAGTCACACCCCAGGTTGGAATGCATGGCCGGGTTCGAGTCCGTTCCCGACTACTCCCGCTAGCTAGCCGATCGTGAGGCCGATGTCGCATGTGGGATTAGAGGAGGCGCCGTCGGGGAGCAGTTCTTTCTACCAGGCTCCTTCGTCGTACGGGATGCAGTCACCCCCGCCGTGGTTTATGCAAACACCTCCGGGGTCATTATTTTATCAAGGTGGGTCATCATCGCAACACCCAGAACCAGACCCACTGCCGGAGGTACCCGATTCCTCGCCCGAGGTTCCACGACCCCCGCCGGAAGCTAGAAGAAGGAGGAATCCAGCGCGTAACCGCCGACCGCCCCAGTGTGGCACTGGTTCCCACCGGCATCAGCCCTAAACCCTAATTTAGTTTTGTAATTTTTTTTTTGTAATTTAAATTTTTTATATTTAATAAAATTTGAGTTTAATTTTATTTCTTTTGTAATTTAATTTTTTGGATTTTAATTTTAATATCTTTGATAAAATAGAAATGATTTAATTTTTATTTTTTGTAATTTAATTTTGTTTATATTTAATAAAATTTGAGCTTAATTTTATTTCTTTTGTAATTTAATTTTTTTATTTTAATTTTAATATCTTTGATAAAATAGATATGATTTAATTTTTTTTGTAATTTAAATTTTTTATATTTAATAAAATTTGAGTTTAATTTTATTTCTTTTGTAATTTAATTTTTTGGATTTTAATTTTAATATCTTTAATAAAATAGAAATGATTTAATTTTTATTTTTTGTAATTTAATTTTGTTTATATTTAATAAAACTTGAGCTTAATTTTATTTCTTTTGTAATTTAATTTTTTATTTTAATTTTAATATTTTTGATAAAATAGAAATGGTTTTATTTTTTTTTTGTAATTTTGTAATTTAATTTTAATAACTTGAATAAAATAAAAGTTCTTGTACAAAAGTTCACCATTTTCCTCCAAAAAAAGTAGAAATTACATAGCCAGCAGGAGACAAAAAAGTTAAGAACACGGTCAACTATTTCGATTTGGACACGAGCGAGATGTATGGCCCGGGTTCCTACACCATCCGCACAGCCGAGTTTGGTTGCTCGTTTCTCGGATATCCATATTGTTGCGTATTCTAGTCAAGCAAGGTCGACCTTTTGGTTTGCGCCTCAATTGTCTATCCGGCAACAGCTTATACGGTGCAAGAGATACCGACGGCCACTTACGTTCATCTGGGACTGGTGGGAATACGTGTCTCCATACGTTGTACATGTTTTTTAATTTGTACACTTCGTCGACATAGCTCATGGGATCAAGACGGAGATTCTGACAAGCCGCAAGTACATTAGCACATGGGTAATGAAGTGCATCAAATATCCCACAGTCGCAGGTCCTATTTGTCAAGTGTACACGAAAATGCCGGCCAACAATACCTTGGTTCGGTCTGTCAAACTCCGTGACACGAAACCATAGGCTGTCGCGGTCGTGACACACTGTGTGCATGGTGTTCGCCCGTGCCTTCCCACGGTTTATTTCTTACAAGACCTTCGGGCTCCATACATGGCCTCCTTGCATCTGCCCTCTATAACTCGCTGCTCTCTTCGGAAATAGTACCGCTAAACGAAAATATGTCTCCCGCACAACCGATGTAATCGGCAGATGACGGGTTCCTTTTAGCACAGAATTTATGCATTCGGCCAAGTTTGTGGTCATATGACCATATCGTAGGCCGTCGTCATATGCTTGTGTCCACTGTTCAAAAGGAATATTGCACAGGTAGTTTGCGCCTTCGGCGTTATCTGCGCGCAAATCCGCCAACATCTCGTGAAAACGGTCTTTATTGATCTCGTACCCTGCCAATATACGTTGATAGCGAATATTACATACCACTCTTCAATTGCGAATAAATTGAATTTTACAAAAGAAATTATATTAATAGATATTTCATACCTATATCGGTCACTTGCCGTTTCTGTGTTTTAGATCGATGTTGCCCATAGTAGTTGGATGAAACATGCCTCAGGCAATATCGATGGTGAGTGCGATGCCACATACTTCCCTGGCGTTCTATTGCAGCAAGTATTCCAGGGCCCCGATCCGATATAACGCATATTTCAGGTTGGGGGCAGACATGCCTCCTTAACCTAGATAGGAAGAAGTCTCAGTCATCAGCTGACTCTCCCGGAGTTATTGCGAACGCAATCGGAAGGATTCTCCCACAGCCGTCTTGTGCCACAACTAGCAATAGCCGATGCGTATATCTACCATACATGAAGGTACCGTCAATTTGTACCAATGGCTTGCAGTATGTAAAAGCATCTCGGTATTGCTTAAATGTCTAGAACAGACACTTGAACACTGCGCATCCACGGAGCAGACGATCGTTGTAGTACGCCGGTTCCGTTTCAAGGTCTGTTGTGCTGCCTGGGACATATCTCTCCAGCACTTGACACCACTACCACACTTCATTATATGAAGCGTCCCACCGACCGTGCAACTTTTCCAACGCCTTCTGCTTGGCTATCCAAGCCTTTCTGTAAAAGGGCGTGTACCCCAATTGGCTACGAATATTGCTAATTAAGGCCGGCACTGTAGTTTTGGGATCGGCCTTCACCGTCGGGATTATTAAGTCAGCCAACATGTTTGAATCCATCCTCGGATCATCTTGCGTTACACCTGTCAACGAAGTACGTTACATAATGCAACATTACATAATATTAGTGTTATTCGAAATCATTGAACACATAGTGGTACTGTACCGGCAAGACATGTATGCGGACCTTTGTACTTTTTGACCTCCCACAACCCTGTCCTTTTCCTCAACGACGCCATGATTTCCATGAACATGTGCCGTCTTGCACTGCACACTTCGCCTCGTACTTATCGAGCCTGGATTTAACCACATTGTAGTTAACCCCGTTCCTGATGCTGCATTGTTTCAATGCAGCAAGAAAAGTATTCTTGTTGGAAAACTGGTTACCAACTTCTAATTGGTCCGAATCCAACGAAGAATTTGTATGGTCACGCGTCCGGTGTGGTAGTTCAGGAAACTCTAATGCATCATCTTGAGATAGATCGACATTATGCATGTGGGCTGGAGGTGAGTACGCCCTGAATTGCGGATCTTCTTCTTCTTCGTCTGAACCGCCCTCAACGTCTTCAGGTACAATTGGAACGGGCTCCGGTTCAGAAAATAATCCAACTTTTGCACCGTCAGGCCCTGGCTCCCGAGGTGGATCCACATAGGATTCATCGTCCGACCCTCCATAACCTGCAACAAACGAGGGCCCCTCGCTGGTGGATGTCGTCGGAAGTACATCATCCCTCCTTAAACATCTTTCGTAAAGATTCCAATCATATGTAGATTGCCAACCACTAGAAGTTGATGATGTCCCCCAATACGTATTTCTGTCATCGGACGTCAAATGACGGATATACATGTCCCATCCACCGACCGAGTGTCGTGCAGGGGTTATGTTTTCCATACTACCACCGCACACGGGCACTTCTGTGTTTTGCGTCCCACTTACAGAGTGTCGGCTTGGGGTCGTGTATTCCCCTCGAATGGTAGTAGATGTTGAGGTCGCAGAAAGATCACTTGGAGATGAAAATTCTACATATACCTCGATATAGGGCGATCCACTGGCAAGATGAGTCTCCACCATTGCCTCAAGGCTCCGAGGACCTTTGATGTCGAATGAGTCATATCTCACTGGATCAACCGAAGCGCAAAATCTATACTTAATAGACTGAACTTTCATTGGCGTTGTTCCGAATATTTTACGCCTAATTCTTTTGCGAAGTTCTACCAAATCGACATTCCGATTAAAACTCAGTCGCGCTGTGTTCTCCGATAAGAAAACAACACCATTTTCGGTGTCACGAACTTCACCATCGTAGTAAATAACAGCATTAATACGTTCACTCATTTTCAATTTTTTTTCTTTTGCCTGAATTTGCCTTCTGCAACCTGAGAATGAAATTTGGCTGATTTATAGCCTAAGTTTGTCGGAGACCACTGTAGCAAAAGAGCGTCCACGTAGAAGCTTTTTTCGGTACTCCTGCTGACAGTGCACCCTGCTGGAAGCGTTTTTGGCCACTGTTTGTTCAGAAACGTCTCCTCAAATTAATTCTGCCAGAGACCACTGTAGCAAAAGAACGTCCACGTGGGAGCTCTTTTCGGTACTCCTGCTGACAGTGCACCCTACTGGAAGCGTTTTTGGCCACTATTTGTTCAGAAACGTCTCCTCAAATCAATTTTGTTGGAGACCACTGTAGCAAAAGAGCGTCTACGTGGGAGCTCTTTACGGTACTCCTGCTGACAGTGCACCCTGCTGGAAGCGTTCTTGGCCACTGTTTGTTCAGAAACGTCTCCTCAAATTTATTTTGCCGGAGACTACTGGCCCAAAAATTCAATTAATTTTTCATACTGCAAGTGGACGGGAAGGGAGGGCAAAAACGCGTCCACGTAAGAGCGTTTTCCTGGTAATTCGGCCTAAAGCGCGCCCCCGGGGGAGCGCTTTAAGCCTGCATCCCCCAAAAACGCGCTGACGTGGACGCGTTTTTTGGGGAAACGGTACATTCCGGTAAATATTCTCTAAACTGGCACATTTCCGTAATTTTTCTTTTTTTTGGGTATATATGGGATATTTACCCGTAATTTATTCTAACTAATAATTTATACTAACTTAAAACTAATATAATTAAAATATATATAGTATAAAAGCTCCTTAGTCAAAATAAGGTTTTCTTACGTCAATAATATAAAATAAATACCAAAATAGGATAAGGGGATTAATATACACGAAATTAGGCAAAATCTACAATGATTACCTTTCGTGTATATTAATCCATCTTATTTTAATATTTATTTATTTTATATTATATTATTGATGTAAAAACCTTCGAAATTACCTTTCTTTTCTTTGTTAACATATGATATATAGTTCTTGGTCTTTTTCAAATTTAAAAAATGGTTAAATTTTATCCAAAAATAAAAGTTAAATTTTAATTTCAATTTTTTATTGTGCTTAAATTTAATATTTAATATTTAATATTTATAATATTATTAATTAGTTCAAACAATTAATTTCATTAAATATTCTAATTAAAATACCTATATATAAAAGGAAGGTGTTGACACGTGAGTACCCAAACTATGCTCTCTCTTTATCTCCATTATAAGAAAGTTAAAATTTAATTTTGGTTCATCTATTATGCTTAAATTTAATACTTTAATTTTTAATACAAATTGGTCTTATATTTTTATTAAAATATTACCTAATTATATTTTAAATGCCTTAAAAGTACACGTGGTTTCTCATTTATTTTGAGTTTATCTTGTTCTAATTATATTTTAAATGCCTTAAAAGTACACGTGGTTTCTCATTTATTTTGAGTTTATCTTGTTCTTTTTTCTTGACATTACAAGACATTCGATTAAAAAAAAAAAAGGCATTACAAGATAATAGTCAAGTTTTAATTTTGGCCCTTATACTATGCTAAATTTTGAGATTTAATCTATATACTTTAATTTTTATGTAATATGATTCATCTACTTTTATAATAACATTAGTTAGTTTAAATAGTTAATGGTATTAACTATTTCAATTAAAATGTTTACATCGACTTTTCTTAAGAACATTGCTCTAATAAAAAATATATTTTATCATGACAAGTTCGAATCGGTGCTTTAAGATATATATATATATATATATATATAAATTTCAAAATGCTATATCGATAAATTTAATAGAAGAATATTAACGGCAATAGAAATTGGTCTTGAATAATCAAATTCCAAAAAATTAAAATACTAATAAGGTACTAAATTCTGAATATAAAAAATGTATAGAGATTGAAACATATTTTAACTTTTAAAATTTTACCGTATCAAATATGCGAATAGATAGAATTGATTTTCAAGATTTTGAAAATTTTATGGAGATTAATTTTTGTTAAATCAATCTATTTTTATATATTAAAAAATTAATATATATTTATTATTTTATCTCAATCTCTTATTATGTGGTTTAAAGAAATCATTTGTTCTTTTTTAGATGTAATGAAGGTATAATTTTATACCAAAGAGAAATCAAAGGTATGGATCTGTGTTTGGACGGTGAGAAAATAACAGCATGAAAGTATAGAAAATATACAAAGGATAATCTTTCCCAAGAAACCTGCACTGATTTCAAAGGAGAAAACAACAGATGCAATTGTTATATCGATAAATACGTATATAATTTTTTTATTTTGTCACTACCTGTGTTGAAACTTATCTTTCCAAACAATTTTTTGAAATTAAAATTTTTTATCAAACAACGGAAGTTAAGGGAGACGGTGAAAATCTCTCCTACCTTAATCAGTGGTCGAGGGTTTGATCCTTGTTGTGGGTATGGAGCCACTTTAAAACTTTTTGTCAGCATCTACACTCTTAATAGGCCTACAAAATGTAGATGATTAATTACTGGACTTACTTCGATAAATACTTTGAGAAATTAAAAAAGAAGAAGAAGAAGCAATTCTAACTATAACGTAATGGAGCAATGGTTAAGGTCTTTGACATTTCAATTATCAACAATGGTGAAGCTAAAGGGGTTGGCAGGAGTATCGATCTCCCTAAAATTAAAAAAAATCATTTAAATTTCTTTATAATTTATAAAATTTTAAATTAGTAATGATAAAATTACACTTTGACTCCTAAAAAAAATATAAAAATATAAACTATTAAAATAATAAAATTACATTTTTACTACCATAAAAATATACATTTTAATTTTAATCCCCTAACAAAAATTCCAACTTCACCCGATAACGTAATCTTTCCCCAAATTATAATATGATTTTATACTAATATTTAAAAAAATCCAATACGACAAAATCCAGAAATGATAGAATGTTACTTCTTTTAAAACTTAATTCCAACCTTTGGATGCATTTGAATCTGGTGGATCCACTTGAAAAAATCCAACCTTATGCCTCACCATTTTTATATGACAGAAAAGCCCTCTAAATTAACGGTTGAATTTTTGAATTTTATTGTCAGAAAATGATTCAGTGACTACACGGTGACGGCCCCATTGAAATCTCACTTTTTGGAAACAAGTAGAAAGGGTCTTTTGCGGAATTTACACAACATTTTATTTGAGATCCAAAAAAATCTCTATACCACACTTCCCATCAAAAGTAGAAATTTGTATGCTCCAAACTCGCCTCTCTTTAAATCTTCAAAAAGAAGACTCCCCACTTATCTTTCTATATTTTTTAATCCAAAACTATCTGTGTATTTGGTTTGTGTGTAGATTCAATGGTGGATATAATGGATCAATATTTATTGATGAGTAGGAGAATATATCTTGGATTAAAGTTGATATAATGATCAGTATCAGATATCAGAGAAGAAAGTTGTTTGCATTTTGATTCATAAATTTGTGATGTTCAAAATTGTTTCGTGAAAAAAATTGTATAGAAGAGAAATGGAAAGAGAGCTTTTGATTGACGCATGTGGTGTGAATAGAGAATGTCATACAATAATTATTTTAACAGCCTAATGACTTAAATAAAAATTTTCAAATAATTCAGTGACTATTTTGCAACTTTTTGAAGTTGAGTGACATTAAGTATAGTTTATTTTTTCTAACATTTTCAAATTCAAATCCTCATTCCATTCTACGTGAAGGAGACCAACGATTTATGGTGGGTTTGGATGGGCAATGCGGTATGTTTAGTTTACTTTTTATCTCACACTATAATATTTAATCTCACCGTCCCAATGTTTTTACACTAATTGCGGGTAAATGCAAAGTTCATCTAAATCCACCCTTAATCACTTACATATTCATTTTAGAGTAAATTCTATGGATAGGGATTTAATTATGAAAATGTTTTTATTCTGGTCACTTAAGTCCCCTCTTTTTTTTTATTTAGTCACTAATGTTTTCAAATTTTGATTTTTAGTCTCTTTGTCATTAAGTCGGTAACATAAGTTTGATGTAACCTACTTTTTATTGACATAACAACAAATTTAGCCCTACAATATTTAAATATTTTATTAAATTGATCTTAATTCTAAAAAATTCAATAAATCCAACTTTTCATGTTCACAAAAATTATCAATTTAGTCCTAATTCAAAAAAAATAAAATAAAATAATAGACGAAAGATTTAACTTAAAAAATCTAGCAATGAAATACACTTACGGACGGATATAAAGAAATAAAAATATTAAAAAACCTTAAGTCTCATTGAAACAAGGAGTATTAAATTGAACTCACCCAATTTCTTTGGACAACTTTTGATTTCTTTATGGGGAGTCTTCTCTATTCACAAGAGTGTTGCTTAGAAACATCTATTCAGCCATTAAGATTTGTTCCAAAATTAATAAGATTTACATATAAAAATATTATGTTTGAAAAATAAATTTAGGTAAAATTTAAAATCCGTTTTATATGAGTTGGGCTTTGATAAAAAAATTTTGGGTTCGGGCTTAGCTCGGTCCAAATATATTATGTTATAAAAATATATATATATATATATATATATATATCTTAAATCACTAACTCAATAACAATTAAACCCAACTAAATAACCCTACCCAAAATATAAAATTTTAAAATTTATATTTAATACAATAAAATATTTATTATATTTATGGTAGTGTTTTTTAGAAAACTTTTATTTTAGCGTTTTTAGTGCCTTTAGTGTATTATATATTTTTAAACTTTTTTAAATTAAAAACTAATATAAAAAAATAAATATGGGTGGGTCGAGTCGGATCCAAGTTTATATTTCTTAAATTGGATTGAGCTTGGGCAAAAAATAAAACTCATTTTTCAGGTCAGGCCAAGCTCAAGTTTGAAAGTTTGATCTAGATATATTGCATGGACACCTCTATTTATGCTCCTTTCTTTTAGTGTTGTAACTATTTCCTTTTTATAACTAAATGTGTTCTCTTTTATTTTATGGTCCGGACCTAATTTTATTCGGGTCGATGGTATTTAGGTAAAGGTTCTCCCAACAATATTGTTTTCAATATTCAAATTTGGTCTAAAAATTTGGAGAATAAGTTCATTTTCGTTTCTTCCAACCACTTGTAGGTAAGTGTTGTGTTGTAGCTATTTTGACAATGTTATTACCTTTCTTGTTGCAATACAATTTACTTGAAAGTAAATTACACCTAAAGTCACTTCACTATTAGTAGGTTTATGTTTCCATCATTCAACTTCAAAAAATTACAACATGATCACTGAACTATTCGAAAGCTTTCATTTAAATCACTAGGATGTTAAGTTTCTATTTCTAAAAAAATGTCTTTAAATGACGATTCTACGATAAGTACGGTGGATCAATACCTATTGACGAATAGAACATAACTTAGATCCAAGTTAATCTAATGATCAATATCGAAGAATAGAGAAGAAAGTTATTTAGATTTTAGTTTGCACGTTTGTGACATTCAAAGCTATTTTATGGAAAAAAAAATAAACTAAACTGTAAAAGGGAAGGAGAATGAGATCTTTCGACTAATGCAGATGGTACGAATAAAGAAGACCATATAACAATGATTTTAGCAACCCACTAACTTAAATGAAAACTTTCAACTAATTCAATGACTATTTTGTAAATTTTTAAAGTTGAGTGATTAAAACGTAAACTTACAAATAACTTAGTGACCTTAAATGTAGTTTACCCTTTATCTAAACTTTGGCAGAAAAAAAAAAGATAAGTAAGGAACAACATATCAACCAAAGGATTTGGTTCAGCCATCAATGATGTATATGCCTTTTTGTTCCTCTAAACGGTTTTTATCCAGTTGACCTAAACCGGATCCAATGCATTCATTAAAAGAAGAAGAAGCAATTGCTTCTGTAGGAACCTTAGCCTTTTGAACCGGGTCCAATGCATTCATAAAAGTTGGACCTGAATTGCTGTTTTCGACTGGGTTTCAAATGAACCATTCGGGCTTTTCTTTATGGGTCATTGGAGAAAACCCGACTACCAAAAAGAGACCGGACCGGAAAGGTTAATTTAGGTGGCCGAAGTTGTTGTTATTGGGAAAAAAATAGTAATTATTAATTACAACCAATAAATTAGTAAGTGTTAGATGCACTTTCAAGACACAACGTAAATTTAAACCTTGAAGACTATATTTTTGAATAAAACAATTACGAACTTCGAAATGAACAGTAAAATAACAAATAAATAAACGCGATATTTTCTAAACTACCCAAAATGGTTAATAAAACAGACATGAAAAGTCATGGTATTTTCCAGCCCATTCATACATGATCTTGTTTACTTTAAAAAGTTACTTACGCACATTAAGTCAAACATCAAAGAATCAATTAAAGCAAGGATCAGATTGATTATATTTTTAATATAATCTAAATTTTCTTCTATGGAAGATCGAATATTAAATAGAATTTGATACTAAGAAGAACTCTACCATCATGTAGATAATTGAAGACTTTTTTATATAAATATTTTAGTGGATTATAACTTAACAAGCCATATTAACTTTTATGTATGCATGACTTGTTTATAGATATATGAATTAGAGAGCATTATGCTTGCTAATATATAAATTATTTTATTGAGTCCGAATTGGAAGTAAATTGATTTGAGTTAAATAAATTATATTTAAGCTTTAAGGGAGAAATTTTCAAAGGGAGAGTGATTTAATTTGAGTATAAGGGTGAAGTTGCTACTTAGTGAATAAGTGAGATTTAAATTACAGCTTGTACTTGTAATAGCCCATTTATGCCCGGGCTTAAAGTAAACCAAAATTTAGGAAAATAAAGAAATAATAAAATCAAAATGTCCAAAACAGTCCATGTACAGAGTCCAAATAATTTAACCCGTAGCCCGTTAACACTTAAACTCGTGACCCAAACTAAACCTGTGGCCTGTTACACTTAGTTACCCTACCCAGACCCAAATTACATGGCCCGAAGAGGCTCAAAAACTTAAACAGAAATCAGAAGGCCTAGGGTTTTCTGAAACCCTAGGCGCCGCAGGAGACACCTCGCACCCAGGCCAATAGTCGCGCCGCAGTCAACTCCTCGCACCCGCGCCAAGCCTTCGGTCGCACCACGATCTGCACCCGAATCGCGCCATCATCGCCTAATTCTCCGTTGCTCGCCTGCAAAAAGAAGGAAACATGACAGCAAACATGGAAAACAGGCATAATTCCTATTTTATTTTTTTATTTTAAGGGTTATAAAAACCCCATGTAAACCTGTAAAACGGACACTGAGATATACGCAGAGAAAAAAACTCAATACATACAGAAATATAAAAAAGATCAAAACAGAATACAGATATTGTTCTTTAACAGAGGTGATTTTCCACTCTATTTTGTACCATTTTTTTATTTCGATTTATGCATATTTATTATAGAATAATGCTATAATAAAAAGGGGGTGTGAGTTTACCAGTTGATAACGTTAAAGGGTTGAAGATTTGGCCTCCGGCCACGGAGGTGCGTGTGGCGTGTATGTCGCATCGCCTAGAAGCCCGATGATGGGCCTCATCGAAAAAGGGGGCTCTCTGATTCTTTTTTTTTTTAAATGAATGTCAATGATTTTTTTTAAGAAACTGACTTATATTGCCTAGTATAAACGACGTCGTTTTCGCTTAAACTAATAAGCGTCAAAACGACGTTGTATTACAATCAGATCTGCGTGTTGACCCGATAACCTGGGCAGGATCCGCACGTTTTTTAATAATGGTCTAATTGCCATTTTAGTCCTTCCGCATTTTTTATTTTTTTATTTCCGTTTAATTTCATTTTTTTATTTTTTTATTTGGCCTTAAAAGTTTAATTACTTTCTAATTTAATCCCTCGGGCTCTTTAAAGGCTAGGATCAAAACGTCGTAGTTTTTAAATTTGGCCCAATTGTCATTTTAACCCCTGTGATTTAAAGCACGTTTTAATTTAGTCCTTTTATATCTGTTTTAATTGCTTCTTAATCCTTGTTTTCTTTGTTTTATTTTTTTATCCTTTTATTTTATTATTTTAATATTGTATTAAATTATTTTATTATATTAAATAGTCTATATTATTTTCTTTATTATTTATATATTAATATATTAATAGTATAAATATATATATTTTTATGTAATATCCTTATATATTAAATGATATTATTTATTACTTTATCTAGCTCAAAATTATTTTCATTACATTATTTTTATATATTAATTACTATATTATATGTTTTTTAAATTTTTTTGTATATTATATAGTATTATATTATATTATATATTTTTAAAATTTTGTTTTGTATAAAGTTTATTATATTATATAACCTATTTCATTTATATTATTTATTACATATATAATTTTTATGATTAGTATATTATGTATATATATCTTTTATTTAAAATTATATATATATTATTCACTAATTATTTTTATGTATAATCCTATATATATTATTATTAATTATTTTATATTATTTTATTATATATTATGATTTTTATTTTTATTAATTTTTATATTATACATTTTTAAGAAAAAAACATATTTTATATATAGTATTATATCTTATATTATTTTATAAAATTGTATTCTATTTAAAATTACATAGTATATTATTCATTCTTAAAAATGTAGTTTTATAAATATAAATTATTTATTTATTTTAAAATGTATTTTATTTATTTTCTCAATACATATATACATATATTTTTGTATTTATTTATTACTCGGTATAGGTTATTGTATGAAAATTTTCAACCTGCATGAAATGCGTTCATATTCATTTTATTGTTTATTGTATTTGTTTATACTTCATCATGTATTTACAATTGCTATAGTATAGGAATTATTATTTGTCATATTTTGTATTATTATTGCCTATATTGAATGTTAGTATATTATAATTGCTTTTGATGTTTGATAATGTGTTAATATGATATTTTCATAAGATCATCATTTTGAAATAAAATGCATTTTACAAAATTACTATGTTTTACCTAAAGGTTTTAAAATAAGGCAATGTTTAATATTTAGAAATTCGGGAAATAGTGCCCTAACGTGCAGGGTTTCGACTTTCCGTTTGACTAAATAATTAAATACCCTTTAATAAATTTCGTAAATTACGAGATGATTTTAGTTACGAGGGTTTAAAAGTATCGTGTCCTAACGTGTTGGATGTGATGTTTGTATTCTTTCGGAACAAAGAAATCTCAAGTTTTAAATCAAATTGTTCAGTTTTTTTTAGTCATATTTTAAATGGTTATTAAATTTCAAACATTTGGACATGATTCTATCGATTAGGTACCAATTTTTGGGCGTTATGAGGGTGCTAACTCTTCCTCATACGTAACCGACTCCCAAGCCCGTTTTCTTGTTTTTCGTGGACCAAAAATTAGATGTTTTAAAAAAAATGTTTTGCAAGGTGATCCAATCACACCTAAGTAAAAAGGGATTGGTGGCGACTCCCACTTTCGTTTTTAAAAGTCGGCCCCGTTTTTACCAAATTTTAAAGATGGTTTCGACAGTACTCATTTAGTATAGTGGATTAACTCTCTCACAAGGCCTTGTGTATGTAAGAAGCTTCTAAACTGTGTGAACAAACTTTTGGTGTCTACATCTATTTTTACTACAATAGTCACCGTGTCCAATTATAACTTAATGTATATCTTACAAGCCAAAATTAACGATCTTTCATTTGGTATCAAACCTAAACACTTGTCGCACTAAGTGGTAGTCCTATTGTTGATTTTTGTCCAGGATGGAAGGTTCTTCAATGGCTAGACACCCTATGTTGGATGGCTTCAATTATGCTTACTAAAAATTTAGGATGAAGACTTTCATTAGGTCCATGGGCGGGAAGTCTTGACGTTCAATTTTGATAGGTTGAGAACCTCCCTCTACTAATGTTTTGTGAGTGAAGACTCCCCAATCTAAGGTTACTTGGACGAGTGAGGAAGAATAGCTTGCTAGTTGTAACAACCCGTTTTTTAGTGGTGTCAGAAACAGTGGTTTCAGGGCCACAAATCCGACGAGTGGATTCGTAAATATTTTTATTCAATATTTACAAGTCAAATATAGTATTATAATAAATTTTTATTTGATAATTTATGTTATTTAAACGAATAATTAGGTTCAAGTGGTTTTAGAAAAAGAGGTATTGAGACCTCGTTTCTATAAACTGAGCTTGTAAATATTTATTGAGTGTTATTAGGGTCATATTAAAATTTGGTTAAGAAATTTTAATGTTTAGATAATTAATTAAAGAAAAAGGACTAAATTGTGAAAGTCGCAAAAGTTAATCGCTATAGACTTATTTGTATTAAATGGGTGAAAAAGCATGAAATTTACCAAATTTAACTATAGTGGATGATCATGGCTTGGCATTTGATGAAATTTACATTAATTTTAAAATTTAATTGGGTAATTAGGTAAATTAAAAATAAAATAAAAGATGACAAGTAAAATATCATCATCTTCAACCTATTTGTTTTTGTTTGCAAAACCGAATGAAGCCATAGTTAGGGTGAGCTTTCGGCCAAGTTTGATTTCCATTGCATGGTATGTAATTTTACCCCGTTTCTTGTAATTTTTATATTTTTAAATTTGTATTAGTTTAATTTAGCTAGCCTGAGTATTAATTCGTAAAATTATTAAAGATTTAGGGACTGTCATGAATGATTCTGAATGTGTTTTGAAATTAATTGGTAGAATATTAAGCTTGGTTGTTAAATAAACATATTTTGTTAGAGGATTTTTAGTAATTTTGAAAGTTAGGGATTAAATTGTTTAAAGAGTAAAATTCATATGATTTAATGTGAACTATTGATAAAAATGGGCAGGTTAGAAAGCTTAAGAAATCCGGCTAGCATGTTTGGTAACTAAAATTGGTAAATTTGCAAGTTATGAGTTTAGGGACTAAATTGTATAAAAGAAAAAAATATTGGGGCAATTTTATAAATTGACATTAAAATGGGTTATAGGCTTGAATTAATTACTTAAAATTATTTTAATTGTTTAATTAAATGAAATTATATTATTTAGTTCAAGAGATGCTACTATTGGATTTAAATCGGGGAAAAAACCAAAGTTTCGGACTAGTTGTCGACTCCATTTTAGTAACCGTTTTAGTCGAGGTAAGTTCGTAGTCCTTGAACTCAAACTCTATTTATTTATGTAGTATAATTAATTTAACTGTTACATGTCTATTTAATTATATTCTTATACGTAATTTGGTTATTCTGGATTGAATAAAGAATTATTAAATTGTGTATGTATATATGATCATGGAATGGATCAAAGATTGTCTTATAGTTATTTGTTGCAAATGATTGAATTATAAAATCAGGAATTTTGGATTTTTTAATTACGTATGTGATCATCGGTTTATTCGACTAGCGCTGGGTGCAAATCTTTGTCAATTTATTCGACTAGTGTTGGGCACACAATTAATATCGTCAGTTAATCTGACAAGCGCTAGGCGCAAATCTTTTTCGATTTATTCAACTAGTGCTGGGCACACAATTAATATCGTCAGTTAATCTTACTAGCACTGGGTGCAAATCTTTGTCGATTTATTCGACTAGTGCAGGGCACATCTAATGTCGATTTATCCGACTAGCGTTGGGCTCAAAACTTTGTTACAATTTATCCGTCAAGCACTGGGTGCCAATAACAGGTTGGTAAGTATTAATAATGTTTAACCGATCCCTTGAAGCTGGTTGGTAAATAAGAGATAGCTTGAATTGTATATGAAATGTTCATCAACTTATGATACACTATGTGGTAATAACCATTACAAGTTATATTTTTGAAATAATGGATTATTAAACACAAATGTAGTTCTTTAGGTTATGAAATTATTTAGTATTTGATCATTCTTTTGTGTGCAGGTTAGATACTTATATTTTGACTATAGACTCAGTATCCAACGACAATCCCGAACTCAACGTTGGTGACATATTTCTTTTTGTGTCTTAGCATGTACCTAGGATGATAATGTTTGAGTTAAGGTCTTTTGGTCTATAGTTGAATTGAGTGAAGGTTACTTATATTGAATGTCATGTAGACTTTTGAATTGTGCTTTGCCTTGGGACGAATGCTTGTATATAGTTTGTGAATGAAATAAGTATGTTTCATGAGCTTGACTCTTTTGGATGTATATAATTGTTTATGTGAATAGGTAATATTCTGTTCAATGACAACTTGGTGAGAATGGTTATATTTGGCTATTTTGGTGGACGTTTGAGTAGGAAAATATGGTTAAGTTCATATGTTCTTTTAACTTGTTTATTTGAATGATTAATATTTGTTTAAGGTGCATTTGAATGGCATATTGGTTAAGTATAGGATGAATGAAATTTTGGCATTTGAACATGATTTTGAACCTAGGAAATTATCTAGTTATGGTATGTCTTTTTGCACAATGAATGGTGTATGTAATGGCTTGATTTAGGGGTTAAATATGTTGCGCATGGCTTGGGACATAGACTGTCACACGACCATGTGACACACATGGCCCACTCACATGGTCGTGTGTCTTATTGTCTTTAGGTGCAGGTTTTACACGGCCTGGCACACAGCCCACGACATGGCCGTGTGTCTTAAAATAGTTTGTTACACAATATGAGACACGGCCGTGTGACCTTAATTCAAATATCCACACGAGCTGGGACACAGCTGTGTGTCTGGACTTCGAATGTCCACACAATCTAGGCTGTGACAAACAGCCTTACCACATAGCCGTGTGTCCCATGTTTTCAAAATTTTCAACTTTTTCCTAATTTTTTTGTTTTGTTTCGAATTGAACCCAGAATGTTCCCAAACTATTTTTAGGGCCTATTAGGCTCGGATTAAGGCTCGTAAGTGTATATTTATTATAAATGGAATGTGATTTGATTATTTGTAATTATAGTTGAATATTTATGAGTTAGTAATGTTAAAGGTTAAAATGTTAACGTAATACTCCAGAACCCCAATTCGACGACAAATAAGAGTTAGGGGTGTTACACTAATAGCAACTCCAATGCCCTAAATGCTATTTTCAGTGGTGTTGATGCATGGAAGTTCTAGAGAAATCTAGTTAATTCTTGAGATTACACTTGAAAGAACCAATAATGTGAAGTAGTCTAAGCTTCAGATGCCAACTACTAAGTTTGAGACCTTGAGAATGTAAGAAAACAAGTTTAACGGAATATTATGCTAAACTCTATGATATCTTAAATCAGACATTAGCACTAGGAGAGGAATATTCGAACTCAAAACTTATGAGGAAATTACTCCAATCTTTGCCTAAGAAACTTACAATTAATGTGACTGCTATGAAAATGTAACATCCTCAACACTCCCTTGGTCATAAATAATATGAGATAAAATTTTAGTGAAATAAGGTATAAGATTAAAGAAAATGAAAGTTGCAAGATATCAAAAGAGAGTTAAATCAAGAAGCATGACATGATATATAATTGATTTCTCGATAAAATGAGAAAATAATATAAATATGATAAAAGAGAATATTGAGAAGTATTAAAAAAATAATAATAATTAAGAAGTAGGTTTTAGTATATTGATTTAAAGTAAGGACTAAATCGTAAATATGTGAAAAGTTTATGGCTCTAATGTAAATATTTAAAATTTAGGGGATCAAAGTGTAAAAATAAGAAATTTGAAGGACCAAAAGTGAAAATAATCCAATTTACTATGATACGAAATTGACATGCAGAGACTAAATTGAATAGGTGAAGAATTATGATGGACTAAATCGTAATTTTACCTAATTAAATGATGATTCAAGGATGGAATTTTAAAAGATCATAAAGGGAAAAATGGTCAACTAAAAAGAAAGAGAACTCTAGAAGGCAATGATGATGTTGGAGATATTTTGGTGATATTTTATAATTATTTATTTATATAAATATTACTTTATTAATATTTTAATGAGATATTTTACTAATATTTTATTATAAATAGCTAGTAGTATAAAAGGAGAGGAAGATGGAAAAAAAGAAGAAGAGAGAGGATCCTCCCAGCTTTCCAACATGAGTGAGGGGGAGAGAAGAAGAAAACTTTGTTATCTTTACAATTTGGTCCTTCCACAAAAAATCCACCATTTTCACTAAGAATTTCAAAAAAATTTCATAATCACCAAAAGAGAAAAGTGATAAGGAGACTATGGAGAAGAAGAAAATCACCTTGGATTCAAGAAAATGGAAGTTAGAGGGGAGAGAAAATCAAGTTAAAGATTGAAATCAATAAGACAATGTAAGAACATCAAAATTTCAATATATTTTTAAATTTGATATTATTGAAAAAGCATGAAAATGATGTTAAAGTAGAGTTTTCTTATATAAGGTTTTGTGTTCTTGATATGTTAGTGAAGGGAAATAAGAGGAAGTGATGGGAAATATTGTAGAGAAAGGAAAGGAGGGTGTTATAAACTTGGTTATTAATATTTTGCACTAAAACAGTTTTGGACAGCAGCAGTAGTTTCAGTAGTTTGATTTTGAAAATTCACCAAAAATTTTAGAAATTTAATTAGAGGTTAATTAAAGTATGAAATTAAAGCCTATTGAATCTAGTTTTACGTAGAAGAAACAGGGTAAGCAAAAGAATTTCGTATTATGAGATATATGAATTTTTGTGAGACAATGTCAAATTGATTTTGGGTTCCCCTGTTCTGACTTTGGAAAATCATCAAAAAATTGTAAAAAAAAAAATTAGGGGTTTAAATTTATATTTTTAAACTCTTTATTAGTCAATTTTCAATAGAAACAAACGGAAATATCATCCAAACCCCGTACTAAAAGATAATTAATTTTTAGTAAAGAAAGGTCGAACTGTCAAACAGCAGAACAGGGATAAATTTGAAGATTTTACTGTACTTATTGGCTAAATTATAAATTTTGAAATTTTTATGGTAAAAATATATTTGAGTCTAGTTTCAAAAACATCAAATGGATCTTAATTTAGAATTCTGTAGCTCAAGATATAAATAATCTAGTGACTATGACTCCAGTGGACAGCTTTGATATAAACACATAAGTAAATAGTGGAATTATAGATAATGTTACATATAAGCATGTTATATACTAAAAACTAAAGATTCTAACAAATATATACATAAAGGATGTGGAATGGAGAGAAGAAGGAGGAAATATATATATAGTAGATGAATTTGAAATGTTTTGAAATGGTTGTAGGTGATGGAATGATTGATACATATGAGTATGTTCATAATAAGTGAATAACTGTTAATTGATGTGAATTATTTGTTAAAATTTTATGAAGAATTAAATTGATTGGCACAATTTAGAAATAAATATGAAATATACATAAAGTGGGTAAACTAATTTTGCAAGTGCAAGTCCTCTAATGGTCTTATTTGTAAAATTTTAATATTTGTGTTAATTTTATAAAATTTGTTATATTTAATTGAATATCATGTTTTTATGAGGACTTGAGATTAAAAATAGATGTAAGTGGACGATATGTAAAATGAAGTGGTGGTTATGACATCTTAATACGGTTCAAGTAATGATATAAAATAAAAAAAAAAGCGTGGAACTTGTAGGAAATGGAGATGACGCGACGATGACAAGTTTGCCATGTCACGACGTGGAAACCCCCAACGTCGCGACGATAGTTCAAAAATTTTTATGAACTTTACAAATTAGCCTTTGATCAATTGTGAATGTTTTAATGAGCTCCTTTAACTCATAATTAGTTCTATTGTAAATTCAATTATTACTAAAATTAGTTAATGATCTACATTAATTAAATAATAAGATAAATTGATCTAAAATTTTCAGTAGTTACTTTGGCAACAAATGTGACATCCTGATGCCTTGACTCGACAATCTGGTCAGGTATGGGGGTGTTACAGAAAAAACTAAGGATATTGATGGCATGAGGAATGATGAACTTATTGGTTCCCTGCAAGCCTTTGAGATGAACCTTGATGAGTAGAGTAAGAGTAAAAACAAAAGCAAGAAGAGCATTACCTTGCAAGTTGCAACCCTAGTTACTTCTAAAAGAGATGTTGCCATCGAAGAGCTGCAAGAACAAATCGCTCCACTTACTCAGAATTTCAATAAGACTTTTAAAAAGATGTTCAGGAGATATAAAAAGTTGGATGCTAAAAAAAACTCAAGTAATAAAGGAAAAGATATTGCCGACATATTTTATATTCCTCTTAACAAATTTCAAGCGAGACTCATTTGGTGAAGCTTGATATCTTACATATATTCCGACATTGTGGCAAGGATCATATCTACTAGTTGTAAGATACAATAGGCTCCCAGTTATGCTTCTCAGCAATGTCACATAAGATGCCACACCATGTTCATCCTTGGTGATTTTGTTGTTAGTCTTGTCAACACTTCTCACAAAGCACTTGTCACATAATTTCACAATGAGCCTTTCATACCAAGATTTGCAAGCTTGTTTCAGTGCATAAAGTGCCTTAGATGACCTGTAGACATAGTTGAGGCTATCATGATCAATACAATCTTTAAGTTAAGCAATATATACCTATTCATTAATGATGGCATTTAGGAAGGCACTCTTAACATTTATTTGGGAGAGTTTGACGTCCAAACCACATGCTATAACTAACAATAACCTTATTGATTGAACTATTTTAACATGAACAACAGTCTCATCAAAATATATTCTTTCAACTTTTGTGTACCCTTGTGCAACAAGTCTAGCTTTGTTTTTAACTATGTACCATGTTCATCAATTTTGGTCTTGAAATTCCATTTGGTTCCAATGATGTTGCAATCTTTATGCTTTGGAATCAGTTCCCACACTCTGTTTCTTTTAAATCGGAGCATTTCTCTTGCATAGCTTGGGTCCGAAATTCATCCTACAAGGCTTCTTGACTTTATTAAGTTTAAGCTATCGAGGTTATATCAATTGGATCATTTCTTTACTAAAATCGTTAAGTCATTCTTTAAATTATACATCAGAATTTATGTGATATGATTTAAAATATTTATTTTAAAAAATAAAACATTAAAAGTGAACAAAATAAGTAAAATGAAAAATTAAATGAAATGTAAATTTTGTTGCATAAATTTTAAAAGTGAAAAAGCAATTTATTTTTAAGTTAAAATTTTTCATTTTAGTGTTTTTACTTTTCTATAAATCTTCATTTTAGATTATGTCACATAAGATTTGACGTGTTATTTAATGATTTTAGTGACTGAAGTACCTAATTGATATAACCTCGATAGTTTAGAAATATAAATAGAACATTTTGAAATTTACAAACCGATTTAAAATGAAGGTCATAATTTGAGAACATCTAATGCAATTAACTTTTAACTTATATTT
Organism: Gossypium australe; assembly: GCA_005393395.2. Lineage (NCBI taxonomy): Eukaryota > Viridiplantae > Streptophyta > Magnoliopsida > Malvales > Malvaceae > Gossypium > Gossypium australe. Next base: position 131,694,424 of record CM016614.1, read on the forward strand.
GACATGATCTTGTTCATATATGCATGTTATGTTTATGATAATTTTTTTATTGTACTAAATTTATTTTAGAGATTCTGTTTAAAGTATAATTTGAATATTCATTTTATGTTAATAAAATTTTATAAAGTTGTACATGTTGAAAATTCATTTTATGTAGGTTTTAACTTCATAAATTTGTCGATTGAGTCTTAACTCAATTGATATAGGCATTGTTGTCAATGCATGAGAACGCGAGTTTTAGTTGTAACACCCCCAACCCGTATCCATCGCCGGAATAGGGTTACGAGGCATTACCAAGGAGTACAGAACACTTACAGATAATTTGAAATCATTATCATTCAAATACCGAGACTAATTATAAACGTTCTTTTAACGGACCTTCGAGGTCCAAATCATGCATTAAGCTTAGGTCAAGACTAAACCGGATCCTCAGGAAAATTTTTCACGACTTTTGAAATTTTTCTCACATATAAGGGTCACACACGCGTATGGCTGGGGACACTCAGTCAGACCATACGCCCATGGGATAGACCGCTTGTCACACACGGCCCAGACACACTTCCGTGTCTACCCGTGTGGACGAAAGTTAGGCTATTTTCCAAGCCATATTTCTCACTCACTAACACTTTAATACAGTCAAGAACCAATTCAAGATATTCAACCAAGCCTTATACTTATCACCATTAGTTAGTCGTACACTTCATATAAATAACAAGAAACGTATATAGGCTCAATTCTTATTAAATTCCTCTTATACTTATACTTTTTCACATTACGTATTCATATCACATATAATAATCATACCTTTATATTTCATATATATTTTCATAACAATTTGTCTTGGTTTCTAACTACTATATATTTGAGTTCTACTCATCAAATCATTTGAACATCATCTTTACACAAGTAGTACACTTTAGGTGTACAGTTCTATAATTATGAATAAACACATTTATCAAACATATTCCATGTTTTTATATATCACAGTCTCATATTTTCCATGTATCAAATACCATCATTTCCTCGTATTTCAGACAAATACATGTAACAATTCATAAACATACAACTCACTAACTCTTCCTGCCAATCACAATTTAAATTGTCAAATCACTTATTGAGTCCAATTTCAATGTTCACTAAAATTTATCATATAAATTTGGATGTACGTATCCACCAATAGATCCCATGTACAGATATCATCATCTCAAATTTCCACATACATTTACTTTCCACATTATGAACTCAAATAACATATACAAGATATATCAATGTATTAATTTCAAGTACGTTTTCATAATATTTCATTTCAAATTCAGATTATTTCATATTAGAACTTTTCTCATTAACTCATTTGGAATACCAATTCATACGGATAATACACTCAAGGGTGTACAAATATATAATCCCAAATGAACTCATTCATCAACCAAGTTCTATGTTCATGTCTCATCAACTCGTATTTCTTTATATCACATAATTCTATGTAACACTTACCAAACTTTGTCAAATTAGTGAACATCTTACGGAATTGGTCTGCACCGGTATGCACTGAATTTCACTGATAATCACTGATGCCATAACATAGCTATGGTCTTTTCACTAGAATGCCATAGCTCAACCATGGTCTTACATATTCACTATCATTATGCCATGGTACTACTCAATCTCTTTCATTTGATTCACTCCTCTTGTATTACTTATTATCAAATTAGGAAACGTCATATGAATTTGAGTACGTCATTGCTCAGTGCCACATTTCACAGCTCAGTATGGAAAATGCCATACCTACGTTTCTTAACTCAGTATGGTTAATACCATACCTACGTTTCGCAACTCAGTATGGATGATACCATACCTACGTTTCACAACTCAGTATGGTTAATATCATACCTACGTTTCACAACTCAGTATGGATGATACCATACCTACGTTTCACACTTTGCCATAGATCACCCATGATCTTATCCGTCAATCCATCACTTTTCACTAGAATGTCATAGCCCAGCTATGGTCTTACATCTTAAACACGTATCACACCGATGTCATATCCCAGATATGGTCTTACACGGAAATCATTGTCACTTGTAGCCGAAGCTACCACTATTCACTGATCAGGTAGCCGGAGCTACCATTTTTCACTGATCAGGTAGCCGGAGCTACCACTTTTCACTTGATCAGGTAGCCGGAGCTACCACTTTTCACTTTCACTTGTCCTTGATCAGATAAGTGTAGTCGAAGCTCTCACTTTCACTTGTCCGTGATCAGATAAGTGTAGCCGAATCTATCACTTATCACTTGTTTCCATGGTTCAACCATGGTCTTTTCCGTCAATTCATCTTGTCACTAAACTGAAGTGCTCAATTTGATCATTTATTCAATTTTCATGCTTTTATATTATTCACGATTTTATCATCAATACATATGAAATAGCATATCATGAAGTTCATAAAATTAACAAATTATCACTAAAATTTAGCCATATAAACTCACAAGTTCAGTTTTTGTATTATAACGATAATCATAATTTCATAATAAACATTCCAAATAAAACATTATATCATTTCTAATTCAACATTTATCAATTATAATCGGGCATGTGATCAATTTATACACAAGTCGTTCATATATTCTTCCTCCTCCTCCTCTCCATCCACAACCTTAGTATAAATAACACATTTGTAAGTAACATTATCTATAATTTTACACTATTTATTTATGTGAATATTCAAGCTATCCATCCGTGTCATAGTCACTAAATTATTTTTATCTTGAGATACAGAACTCCAAATTAAGTTCCGCTAATTTTTCCTGAAACTAGACTCACATATATTCTTACCATAAAATTTTTAGAATTTTTGGTTTATCCAATAAGTACAGTTTATTCTTTAAAGTCACCCTTGTTCTGTTGTCTGACAGTTCAGATCCTTCTTCACTAAAAAATAATTATCTCCTCATACGGGATTCGGATGATGTTCTCATTCGTTTCTATTGAAAATATACTGATAAACCGTGTAACATCCTAGATTAGGGGTTATGTGTTTGTGCATAATTCATGAGTTAGTAGGTTTTGGCAATGTTTGGAAGTGTATTAAGGGTTTTTAAAATTCTAGGATGGAAGAGAAAGCTTAGAAAAATTATTGGTTTCTAAGTAAAAAGGGGAGCTAGGTAAATGAGGCTTGAAAAGAAACTCCGTGTGAAGCATGACACAAGGAACCATGTGGTAAAATGGCATGTTTTATGAATTATGTATGAATGTGTTATGTGAATTCTAGAAATAAGGAAATGTATGGAAATGTAAGGAAATGTAAGGAAATGTAAGGAAATGTATGGAAATGTATGGAAATGTAAGGAAATGTAAGGAAATGCAAGGAAATGTAAGGAAATGTAAAGAAATGTCTTGTCTTGGAAATGTAGGGAAATGTCCTGAAAATGTATGGAAATGTTAAGTTTAAAAGAGGAAAGTGAACATTTTTGGAAACCTGAAAATGCATGGACATGAACATTTTTGGAAACCTGGAAATGTAAGGAAATGATTCAAAAATGGAAAGTGAACATTTTTGGAAACTTGGAAATGTAAGAAAATGGCAAGTTTACAGAGCCGATCGAAAATTTTAGGAAACTTAGAAATGACCTAGAAATGTCGAATTTTAAAGTTTAAAATAGGAAATTAGGGCAAGGAGGCCTTAAAAGAAAAAGTTGGTAAAATTTGGCACACAAACAGGCTTGGAAAAGTGGCCTAAAGATGTCACTTAGGGCCTCTGGAAATGGCGCCACATGCAAGGTGTTGGGCCTGGGTTCGAGTCACTTGGGAAGCAAATAAATAAATTTAATTTTTGCTTCTAGACACACCAAGGTGGACGGCACAAGCATTCTAGAAATAAAGGAGTTTTATTCACATAAATATGTGAATAATAAGAGATAAATAAAGGAGTTTTATTCACATAAATATGTGAATAATAAGAGATAAATAAAGGAGTTTTATTCACATAAATATGTGAATAATAAGAGATAAATAAAGGAGTTTTATTCACATAAATATGTGAATAATAAGAGATAAATAAAGGAGTTTTATTCACATAAATATGTGAATAATAAGAGATAAATAAAGGAGTTTTATTCACATAAATATGTGAATAATAAGAGATAAATAAAGGATTATTTTCTAAGGAGATAATTGAGGAGATAATTGATGGATTAAAGGCTTTTATCTTTTAAATAAAAGAGATAATATTATCAAAAAGAGGAGTAGTGGCCAAGTAAGGGACTCCTAGGCTGATAACTTTGGCTATAAAAGGAGGTCAGGAGGGCTACTCATTCACTTTTGCTTCCTCTTTGCCGAATTTTCCTAGTTCTCTCCCCCTCTCTGCCGAATTTTTCTTTAAGAAAAATCCATCTTTTCTTCTTCTATTTTATTCTCTGTTTCTACTGTCAAAGCCGAATCTTTGTTGATTCTAAGTAAAGGAGCAATCAACTACAACATCAAAAGGGTTTCTTCAACTGTCGAATACAAGGATCAAGGATCTAAGGTAAGATAAATTTATTTGATTAAAGGTTATGATGTATATGTTAGATTAGATCTAACATGAAGATTTCGACAGACATATAGGGCAAGGAATCCTCTTCAGACTTGGAATTTGTATAGTAAGTGATATTCGGCCAAGGCTTAATTTTGGTATTTGGAATTATTTTTCATTATTTCAAAAGCCGAAAATTCACATGGTTACATGAATTAGTGTTAGCCGATTCCAAGGAAAAGGGATACTAGCAATTTTGGGATTTGATTTACAATCATCCAAATCGGCAAACAAGGTGAGTATTAGTAACACAAATCCTACTAGGATTTGGTTTTCTTTAAGCCAAATAGATTATTAATATGCTATGGCCGAATATAGGAGTTAAAGATCTAGATCGGAAGATCGCTCCTCGGGATTTCAAGGAATCCAATAAGCGAATCAGGTGTGTACTCACACTAATTTTCAATATATTATGCAATGGTTATTTTAATATATGAATATGCATAAGAATGAGAATGTGGCTAAGTGCCACAAATGTGGCAAAAAAAATACCCAGGTACGTTTCCTACTTCTCTAGGATTATGAATGTGATATACTTGAACATGTGAACAGTAATATGAATGAAATTTAAGTATGCTGAATATGTTATAAAAATAATTTGGGGCATTCGGGATATATGTGAAGGGAGAATTGAAGGTGATGACTACGGTCTCACCAACGAAATATGTTGACTACGGTCACATTGCGGAATTTTGGTAACTTCGGTTACAATATTTGACTATAGTGTCTAATGACACAACGTATAAATTTGACTATAGTGTCTAATGACACAACGTATATGGGCGATGAGCACGTCGACTGCAGCGACTGCCTTCGATGGTGTGTAGCGGATGGAGGGTTGACTTAGTAGTCCCCACGGTGTGACTGGCAGGTACGGGTGGTGTGTAGCGGATGGACCATTAGGCTTGGGTTGGGTTGCATCATTTATTTTGATATGAATATGAATTTGACATGAACATGTATGCCTGATTTGTTGGATGTTAGTATAATGTACACATTGAGTCTGTTGACTCACCCCGTTGTGGGAATTATTTTTCAGGTGATGAGCAATAATGGACCGGGTCGGCAGGAGCTAAAGGTGGCCATGCATCACTTGAAGAATTTATTCAGAATTTGGACTTTATTTAATTTTAGTACTTTTAATTTTATTTTTGGGTTTACTTGGAGTAATAAGGCCATAAGGCTCAGTTGGATTTTCTTTATTTCCGCTTATTCATGTTTGATTGTGTTACAATTTATTTTTAATTAAAGTTAAGAAAAACAAAATTTATTTCTTTCAAAATAATTAACTCTAAATGTTTTGTCACCTTAAATAAATAGGTTTTAACATAAGATAAATTTGTTTTCAACTCAAGCCCAACCCAAACAATATTTTAAAAAAAATCATACAAGTTTTTCCTAAGTAACAAAAGAATTTTGAACCGGTTTACTTGAGGAACATACCAAATCTGGTCAAAGCTCGTGGGCCGGGTTTGGGGTGTTTCAGTTTGGTATCAGAGCCCAGTTTTAAAACTCTCGACCTGTGGGCTAAGGCCCAAAACATTTTCAAAGCGAGCCTAAATGGGTTTTATGAAAGTATTTTATGAAATAAGCAGGTTTTCTGGCATGGCACCTAAGTCTCCGACCCGCAGTCCATCAGGTAAGTACCCCTATCCTTTGTGTGATTTATATTGTGAATTGTAGAAGGGTAGAAATGGAATGGAACGTAGATTAGTGAACTAGAATCTATTGAACCGTAGGACTAGTCTACTCAAACACAAATACATAAGACTTAATGCACTTAACAAACCTATGGCTAAGTCACTAAGTTAGGGTGTGGTAACCATTGTGCGCATGTCTAGGATTGGATCCGGAAGAGCCTGGTACTTAAGCAGTCCTAGTGACTCACCTCCTCTTCACAGGAATCCTACCTGGTGCGTAGCTACGGTTCACCCTAGCCATGAGGACTTATTCATAGGCTAAACCCAATAACTAAAACCCGAAAGGGACTAGCCATGTTTTTATGAAAACCCTAGTTTTAAAACTCTTAAAATTACCCTTATAATTTGTGAGAACTACTTTTACAAAATTTTCCGAAAAATTCCTGATTTACAAAAATTACCAAAATGCCCCTAGTGGCGAAATTACAAAAATGCCCTTGGTTTCTAAAATTTCTGTACCACCCCGATTTCAATAAAATTTTCCTTACTTTACAAAAGCACCCAAGAATCTTATTTTGCAAATATCAAAATACCTTGATTTTGGTAAAATTACAAAATTGCCCCTAACCTACAAAATTACCAAAATGACCCTGATTTTTAAAATTTTTGCAACACCATCAACTTGGAAAAAAAATTCTCAAAAAGAACCCTCAAAGTTTTGCAACATTTGGAAATACCCCAGAATTATCAAACTTTACAAATTTACCCTGGTTTATTACCAAAATACCCTCGAGCTTCAAAATTACCGAAATACCCCCGAATTTCCAAAATTTTCAAAATACCCCGGGAATTTAAAAGTTCCAAAATACTTTTTGAAAAAATCATCAGAGAACTTTTATTTTTGAAAAATTACGAAAATGCCCCTGTAAGACAAATTACGAAAATACCCCTGGGTAGTGGAAAAACAACAACAATGAAAACTACAACGTTTCTCTGAATGAACGAAAGTTCATAATTGTTTGATGGATGTATGAATGAATGTAAAGACTGTGTGCATGTATGAATACGAAAGAACCACTCCTAAAACTCTTTTCATAAAACTTCTTCGCGGGTAATAAGTGAAACAAGTACTAATGTATAAAACTTTTAAATCAGATTAAATCGCGATGTTAGAAAATGAGTTCTAAGGGATGTGAACTTAGAGATTGTGCCTAGAAAGTATGATGGTTCTATTAAGATCAGAGTACGCAGCGTAAGCATAGTACGGTGAGAAGGATTGTACGACTGTTAATTTTGAGGACGAAATTATTTTTAAGGAGGGTAGAACTGTAACATCCTAGATTAGGGGTTATGTGTTTGTGCATAATTCATGAGTTAGTAGGTTTTGGCAATGTTTGGAAGTGTATTAAGGGTTTTTAAAATTCTAGGATGGAAGAGAAAGCTTAGAAAAATTATTGGTTTCTAAGTAAAAAGGGGAGCTAGGTAAATGAGGCTTGAAAAGAAACTCCGTGTGAAGCATGACACAAGGAACCATGTGGTAAAATGGCATGTTTTATGAATTATGTATGAATGTGTTATGTGAATTCTAGAAATAAAGAAATGTATGGAAATGTAAGGAAATGTAAGGAAATGTATGGAAATGTATGGAAATGTAAGGAAATGTAAGGAAATGTAAGGAAATGCAAGGAAATGTAAGGAAATGTAAAGAAATGTCTTGTCTTAGAAATGTAGGGAAATGTCCTGAAAATGTATGGAAATGTTAAGTTTAAAAGAGGAAAGTGAACATTTTTGGAAACCTGGAAATGCATGGACATGAACATTTTTGGAAACCTGGAAATGTAAGGAAATGATTCAAAAATGGAAAGTGAACATTTTTGGAAACTTGGAAATGTAAGAAAATGGCAAGTTTACAGAGCCGATCGAAAATTTTAGGAAACTTAGAAATGACCTAGAAATGTCGAATTTTAAAGTTTAAAATAGGAAATTAGGGCAAGGAGGCCTTAAAAGAAAAAGTTGGTAAATTTTGGCACACAAACAGGCTTGGAAAAGTGGCCTAAAGATGTCACTTAGGGCCTCTGGAAATGGCGCCACATGCAAGGTGTTGGGCCTGGGTTCGAGTCACTTGGGAAGCAAATAAATAAATTTAATTTTTGCTTCTAGACACACCAAGGTGGACGGCACAAGCATTCTAGAAATAAAGGAGTTTTATTCACATAAATATGTGAATAATAAGAGATAAATAAAGGAGTTTTATTCACATAAATATGTGAATAATAAGAGATAAATAAAGGAGTTTTATTCACATAAATATGTGAATAATAAGAGATAAATAAAGGAGTTTTATTCACATAAATATGTGAATAATAAGAGATAAATAAAGGATTATTTTCTAAGGAGATAATTGAGGAGATAATTGATGGATTAAAGGCTTTTATCTTTTAAATAAAAGAGATAATATTATCAAAAAGAGGAGTAGTGGCCAAGTAAGGGACTCCTAGGCTGATAACTTTGGCTATAAAAGGAGGTCAGGAGGGCTACTTATTCACTTTTGCTTCCTCTTTGCTGAATTTTCCTAGTTCTCTCCCCCTCTCTGCCGAATTTTTCTTTAAGAAAAATCCATCTTTTCTTCTTCTATTTTATTCTCTGTTTCTACTGTCAAAGCCGAATCTTTGTTGATTCTAAGTAAAGGAGCAATCAACTACAACATCAAAAGGGTTTCTTCAACTGCCGAATACAAGGATCAAGGATCTAAGGTAAGATAAATTTATTTGATTAAAGGTTATGATGTATATGTTAGATTAGATCTAACATGAACATTTCGACAGACATATAGGGCAAGGAATCCTCTTCAGATTTGGAATTTGTATAGTAAGTGATATTCGGCCAAGGCTTAATTTTGGTATTTGGAATTATTTTTCATTATTTCAAAAGCCGAAAATTCACATGGTTACATGAATTAGTGTTAGCCGATTCCAAGGAAAAGGGATACTAGCAATTTTGGGATTTGATTTACAATCATCCAAATCGGCAAACAAGGTGAGTATTAGTAACACAAATCCTACTAGGATTTGGTTTTCTTTAAGCCAAATAGATTATTAATATGCTATGGTCGAATATAGGAGTTAAAGATCTAGATCGGAAGATCGCTCCTCGGGATTTCAAGGAATCCAATAAGCGAATCAGGTGTGTACTCACACTAATTTTCAATATATTATGCAATGGTTATTTTAATATATGAATATGCATAAGAATGAGAATGTGGCTAAGTGCCACAAATGTGGCAAAAAAATACCCAGGTACGTTTCCTACTTCTCTAGGATTATGAATGTGATATACTTGAACATGTGAACAGTAACATGAATGAAATTTAAGTATGCTGAATATGTTATAAAAATAATTTGGGGCATTCGGGATATATGTGAAGGGAGAATTGAAGGTGATGACTACGGTCTCACCAACGAAATATGTTGACTACGGTCACATTGCGGAATTTTGGTAACTTCGGTTACAATATTTGACTATAGTGTCTAATGACACAACGTATAAATTTGACTATAGTGTCTAATGACACAACGTATATGGGCGATGAGCACGTCGACTGCAGTGACTGCCTTCGATGGTGTGTAGCGGATGGAGGGTTGACTTAGTAGTCCCCACGGTGTGACTGGCAGGTACGGGTGGTGTGTAGCGGATGGACCATTAGGCTTGGGTTGGGTTGCATCATTTATTTTGATATGAATATGAATTTGACATGAACATGTATGCCTGATTTGTTGGATGTTAGTATAATGTACACATTGAGTCTGTTGACTCACCCCGTTGTGGGAATTATTTTTCAGGTGATGAGCAATAATGGACCGGGTCGGCAGGAGCTAAAGGTGGCCATGCATCACTTGAAGAATTTATTCAGAATTTGGACTTTATTTAATTTTAGTACTTTTAATTTTATTTTTGGGTTTACTTGGAGTAATAAGGCCATAAGGCCCAGTTGGATTTTCTTTATTTCCGCTTATTCATGTTTGATTGTGTTACAATTTATTTTTAATTAAAGTTAAGAAAAACAAAATTTATTTCTTTCAAAATAATTAACTCTAAATGTTTTGTCACCTTAAATAAATGGGTTTTAACATAAGATAAATTTGTTTTCAACTCAAGCCCAACCCAAACAATATTTTAAAAAAAATCATACAAGTTTTTCCTAAGTAACAAAAGAATTTTGAACCGGTTTACTTGAGGAACATACCAAATCTGGTCAAAGCTCGTGGGCCGGGTTTGGGGTGTTTCAAACCGTAATTATAACATATTTTAATCCCACATTTAGCTTACTTTTGGATTATTTATCCCTCAATTTATGTAAAAAGGTGCTCTTAATCCTTTCTTTTCATGTCCTATACTCAGGAAAGCACCCGAGGATGAAAAGAACGTAAAACGGGCCCAAAATGGAGTAAATGGGCCATATCACGAAATCCACAGGGCCTGGCCCAAAGAGCACACGGCGGTGCCTCGACGAGCATCAAGAACACGGCCTCACCCCGACTTACACGGTCGTGCCTCAACTTAGAAATCCGAACATGGCCTGAAGACGAGCCACACGGGCGTGTGACATGGCTGTGCCTCTGTCGCTGAAATTGGATACTTAGGGAGAAAGAATCGCATTCCAAGAGCCTATATATATCCCCAAGTGCCACCTTTTAAAAGGCGAAAAAGCTAGGCCAAAGAGCCAAGCCGAGAAGGTCAGAGTTGAGGGAATCACTCGTAGATAGCCAGTTGATCCATCCCAAGAAGCCGGAACTCAAGACGGTAGATTTCTCCTTCAATTCCTTCAGGGAGTTTTAGGGATTTCTTATGTTTTGTTTTATCTTTTCTCTTAAGATGTTTTCTTTATTTGTCATGAACTAAACCCTTCAGATACCTGAAGGGGATGAAACCTAGATGAATCTTGTTATTTGATTTCTGAATTATATGATAAATACTTAGTTTGTTCTTAATTATGCATGCTGAAACACCCCACACTCGGCCCACGAGCTTGAACCGGATCTGGTATGTTCCTTAAATAAATCGGTTTTCAATGTTCTAAATGACTTAGAGAAAATTTGTGTAATTTTAAAAAAATTGTTTTGGGTTGGGCTTAATTTGAAACCTATTTAATAAATTCTGGAAATCCAACTTAAATAAGGTGACAAAATAATTTTTGGGTTTATTATTTTAAAAGAAATAAATTTACTTATCTTTAATCAAACATAATTTGTATCATATTCAAATAAAAATAAACAGGAATAAAGAAAATCCAACTGGGCCTTATGGCCTTATTACATCATTCAAACCCAAAATAAAGCTTAAAGTACTAAAATTTCATAAAGTCCAAATTCCAAATAATTTCTTCAAGCGATGCATGGCCACCTTTAGCTCCTGCCGACCCGGTCCATTACTGCTCATCACCTGAAAAATAATTCCCCAACGGGGTGAGTCAACAGACTCAATGTGTACATAGTACTAATTTCCAACAAATCAGGCATACAAGTCATATCAATATTATGTTCATACAAAATAAAGGATGATGCAACCCAAACCCAAACCTATTTGTCCATCCGCTACACACCACCCGTACCAACCTGTACACCGCGGGGACTACTAAGTCGACCCTCCATCCGCTACACACCATCGAAGGCAGTCGCTGCAGTCGACGTGCTCATCGCCCGCTTATGTTGTGTCATTAGACACTGTATTCACTGGATGTAACCGAAGTTACCACTTTTCACTTTATGTGACCGTAGTCACCACTTTACGTTGGTGAGACCGTAGTCATCACCTTCACTTTCTTCCTCCGCAAATATCCCGAATACCCCAATTATTTCATAACATATTTCACATACTTAATTTTCATTCATGTTACTAATCACATGTTCAAAATATATCACATTCACAATCCTATCAAAAGTAGGAAACGTACCTGGGTACTCCTTACCACATTTGTGGTGCTTAGCCACATTCACATACTGTTACATATTTACATATCTAATGATTGCCATGCAATTTATTGAAAGTTAGTAAGAGTACACACCTTTTTCGCTTAATAGTTTCCGTGAATTCCCGTAGAGCGATCTACCGATCTAGATCTTTCACTCCTATATTCGGCCATTAATTAAAACATATAAATAAACCTATTTGGTCTTAAAACCAAATCCTACTAGAAGTAGAATTACTTACCTAGTTGCCGAATTGATTTAATCAAGTCCCAACAGTTGCTAGAATTCCTCTTCCTTGAAATCGGCTAATACTAGGTATGTAACCAAGTCAGTTTTCGGTTTTTGAAATAATGGAAAACACTTAAACAATTTATGCCTTGGCCGAATATCCCTTACCTTATGATGGGATTCCAAATCTGAAGAGGATTCCTTTATAAGCCTGTTGAAATCCTATAACTTCGTGTTAGACTAGATCTAACTTTGAAAACGTGAATCATAATCTTTAACCGCATATTTATATTTATAATCCTTACCTTAGATCCTTAGATTTCCCGAAAAATCCCCTTTTGATGTTGTGGATGATTGCCCTCTTTCTTAAAATCCACAAAGATTCAGCTTAACAGTAGAACGGAGAAGAAAATAGAAGAAAAAGAGAGGGATTTTTGCTTAATGAAAATTCGGCAGAGAGGGGTTTTGCCTAGGGAGAATTTCGGCAGAGAGGAAGAGGGAGCAAATGTTGATGAGTAGCCCTCTTGTCCTCCTTTTATAGCCAAAGTTATCAGCCTAGGAGTCCTTTACTTGGCCACCACTCCTCTTTTTGATAATATTATCTCTTTTATTTAAAAGATAAAAGCCTTTAATCCATCAATTATCTCCTCAATTATCTCATTAGAAAATAATCCTTTATTTATCTCTTATTATTCACATATTTATGTGAATAAAACTCCTTTATTTATCTCTTATTATTCACATATTTATGTGAATAAAACTCCTTTATTTATCTCTTATTATTCACATATTTATGTGAATAAAACTCCTTTATTTCTCTCTTATTATTCACATATTTATGTGAATAAAACTCCTTTATTTATCTCTTATTATTCACATATTTATGTGAATAAAACTCCTTTATTTATCTCTTATATATCCAAGTTTCCCAAAATGTTCAAGTTTCCATTTTTGGATCATTTCCAAAAATGTTTAGGTTTCCAAAAATGTCTAAGTTTCCAAAAATGTCTAAGTTTCCAAAAATGTCCATTTCCATCTCCATTTTCATTTCCATTTTCATTTTCATTTCCATTTTCATTCATTTCTAGGTTTCCAAAAGTATCAAAAATTTATTCATAATACTTAAGACTTGTCATTTCATACAATTGATCTGGAAAATGCATAGGCCCTTCCTAGGATGTTACAGTTCTACCCCCCTTAAATAAAATTTCGTCCTCGAAATTTCCTAACTAAACAATTGAGGGTATTGCTGTCGCATTGTCTCTTCTGGCTCCCACGAAGCTTCTTCCGATCCATGATTGCGCCATAACACCTTGACTAAAGGCACCGACTTCTTTCGTAGTGTTTTCACGTCACGTTCCAAGATCTGAATCGGCTCCTCCTCGTAGGATAGATCTGGCCTTAACTCCACTTCTTCAACAGGTACCACATGAGAGGGATCCGATCGATAGCGACGTAGCATGGACACATGAAATACGTCGTGCATTTGATGCAACTCTGGTGGTAACTCCAATTGGTATGCCACTGGCCCAACTCGCTTCACTACTTGATAGGGCCCTATAAACCTTGGGCTTAGCTTCCCTTTGCGACCGAACCGCATAACCTTCTTCCAAGGTGAGACCTTTAGAAACACTTGGTCTCCTACTTCAAACTCAATTTCTTTCCTCTTAAGGTCTGCGTACGACTTCTGTCTATCAGAAGCTTCTTTCAACCGTGCCCGAATTAATTCCACCTTCTCCTCAGTTTCCGCCACTAACTCTGGACCCAAAACGCGGCGTTCTCCTAACTCGGTCCAACAAGTTGGTGTTCTACATTTCCTTCCATACAATGCTTCGTATGGTGCCATCCGAATGCTTGCCTGATAGCTGTTGTTGTAGGCGAACTCAGCTAGAGGCAAGTAATCTTCCCAACTTCCTCGGAAATCCATCACACAGCCTCTTAGCATATCTTCCAACACTTGTATAACCCGTTCAGACTGCCCGTCTGATTGTGGATGAAAAGCCGTAGTGAAGTCTAGCTTAGTGCCTAATGCTTGATGAAGTGCTTTCTAAAATCGAGACGTAAACCTTGGGTCTCTATCGGAGATGATCGACATCGGTACCCCGTGTAGCCTCACGATCTCCGCCACATATAACTTGGCTAACTTTTGGAGGGAATAGTCGATCCTCACAGGGATAAAATGTGCGGACTTGGTCAAACGGTCCACTATCACCCATACGAGTCCTTCTTAGTGGGCGTAAGGGGAAGCCCACTAACTAAGTCCATGGTAATTCTTTCCCACTTCCATTGGGGAATCTCAATTGGTTGAAGCAATCCTGATGGGACTTGGTGTTCAGCCTTTACTTGCTGACATGTCAAACATTTCCCCACAAATTCAGTCACCTCTCGTTTCAGGTCTGACCACCAAAATTGTTCCCTTAGATCTCTATACAGCTTGATGCCTCCGGGATGCATAGCATAAGGACTACCATGCGCTTCCCGAAGAATCCTTTGTCTCAACTCCTTATCCCTCGGCATACAAACCTTTTCCTTGTAGCACAGTACTCCTTCATCATTGACGCCATAATCCTTTAATCCTCCTTGCCGTACTTGCTGTAACTTAGTACTTAAGTCCTTATCCGCCAACTGTCCCTCTTTCACCTCCTTCAGCCAGGTTGGCTTGACTTGTAACTCTGCCAACAGGCTTCCGTATTCATACAAACTTAAGTGAGCGAACAAAGCCCTTAAATCCGACACAACCTTCCTACTTAGGGCGTCAGCTACCACATTCGCCTTGCCCGGATGGTATTCTATCGAACAGTCATAATCTTTCAATAACTCCACCCACCTTCGTTGCCTCAAGTTCAACTCCTTCTGAGTCAACAAATACTTAAGGCTTTTGTGGTCCGTGTAAATTACTGACCTTTCTCCATAAAGGTAGTGCCTCCAAACTTTGAGGGCGAAAACCACTGCCGCGAGTTCTAAGTCATGAGTTGGGTAGTTCACCTCATGCGGCCTTAACTGTCGAGATGCATAAGCGACTACCTTTCCTTCTTGCATTAGCACACAGCCTAACCCTGTGTGCGAAGCATCACAATATACTACGAAATCCTTACCTGCCTCCGGCTGAATTAACACCGGAGCTTCTGTCAGCACCTTTTTAAGCTTTTCAAAGCTCTCCTGTTGCTTATCCGTCCACACAAACGGTACTTCCTTCCTTAGTAACTTTGTCAAAGGTGCGGCTATTGACGAGAATCCTTCCACGAACCTTCTGTAATAGCCTGCCAAGCCTAAGAAACTTCTGATTTCAGCCACCGACCTAGGTGGTTTCCAATCCAACACTGCTTCGATCTTCCTAGGATCCACTCTTATTCCTTCTGCGGATACCACATGTCCTAGGAACGCCACTTCCTTGAGCCAAAATTCGCACTTGCTGAATTTAGCATAAAGCTTCTTTTCCCTTAACACTTCTAACACAACTCGGAGATGCTCATCGTGCTCCTCCTCCGTCTTGGAACACACCAAAATGTCGTCGATGAACACCACGACGAATCTATCCAAGTAGGGTTGGAAAACCCTATTCATCATATTCATGAACGCGGCCGGTGCGTTCGTCAACCCAAACGGCATCACCACAAATTCAAAATGACCGTACCTTGTCCTAAAAGTGGTCTTATGAATATCAGCCTCCTTCACTTTCAGTTGATGATACCCCGACCTTAAGTCGATCTTTGAGAACACAGCTGCCCCTTTCAGTTGGTCGAACAAGTCATCTATCCTTGGCAAAGGATACTTGTTCTTGATGGTCAGTTTGTTCAACTGACGATAATCTATGCACATCCGCATAGTTCCATCCTTCTTCTTCACAAAGAGAACCGGTGCTCCCCACGGAGACACACTGGGTCGAATGAACCCACGATCCAACAACTCTTGGATTTGAGCCTTGAGCTCCACTAACTCCTTTGGTGCCATTCGGTAGGGAGCGATTGACACAGGAGCTATTCCTGGTAGCAAATCTATTCCAAATTCCACTTCTCTATCTGGGGGTATTCCGGGCAACTCCTCCGGAAATACATCCTCAAAATCCCTTACTGTTCTAACTCCCTTGACACCTTCCTCTTCTCCTTTTAACGCACTCACGAAGGCTAAGAATGCCTTACATCCTTTCTTAACCATTTTCTCGGCCTTCAGTGCCGAAACTACGTTAGACAAGTAGTTCCTCCTTTCTCCGATCATCACTACTACCTCATCTTCCGGGGTTCCTAGTTCCATACGTTTAGCCGCACAATCCAACATGGCTCGATGCTCTACTAGCCACTCCATTCCAAGTATAAGCTCAAACTCTCCGAAGGGTAATTCCATTAAGTCAACCCGAAAGTTCGCTCCCTGAATCTCTAGGGATACATTCCAAAAGATCCTATCTATCCTCACCGTTTGGCCTAAAGGGCTTACTACAGTTATCTGCCTATCCGAAAGTTCAGAGTCTAGGCCTAGTGTTTCAACCACACTACATGCAACATAGGAATGAGTTGAGCCCACATCAATAAAAGCAAAATAGGGTTTGTCATGAATAAGGAACATACCGGTTATAACATCCGGCGCGTCTCCCTCTTCCCTCCGGCGAACCGCGTAAACCAAACCCGGTTGCCTTGCTTCGGCGTTAGCTGCACCTCGGCCCTGAGCTCCACGGCCTCTGCCACTACCTCTGTTGGCCGACCCACGACCTCTTTGAGGCTGCTGTCCGCCTCTACCAGCCTGGTTAGCATTCTGAGCTGCTGGTTGGCTCTCATCTAAAAGCTTGGGGCAATCCTTAATCATATGGTCCTTGGACCCACACTTGAGACATCGTCCCGCCTTTTTCCAACACTCTCCCCCGTGCTTCCTTCCACAATGTTCACAAGGGCAAAATTGCCAGCCCGTACCAACCTGTTGACTTTGTGACCTGTCAACTCTTGGCCTCTTGTGGCCTTTTCCAGATGGCCCAAAACCTCTTTTGGGCTTATTTCTGTCCACAGCCTGCTTGGTGGCGTCCTTAATTCCCTCAGCCACTTTAGCCTTTTCCACCAAGGCAGAGAATTCCCGCTCCTGATGCGGTGCTATCAAAAGTCTCAAATCGTCCCTAAGTCCGTCCTCAAAACGAACACAGCGTTCATGCTCAGCCGCCACTACTCCTCGGGCATATCGGCTCAACCTCAAGAATTCCGCTTCATATTCGGTGACAGACTTACTTCCTTGTACCAACCCCAGAAAAGCCTTCCTTTGCTCGTCTATATACCTGGTTCCCACATACTTCTTCTGAAATGCTTCCTTAGCATATTCCCAGGTCAGATCTTCCGCCGTGGCACCGTCCCGAACGGTTAACCACCATTGATACGCTTCATCGCGTAACAGTGCCGTCACCCCTTTCAACTTCTCCTCGGGGTCAAGTCGAGCTCATCCATGATGCGCTCAGTTGCTTCCAACCAGTACTCAGCTGTACTAGGTGCCACTCCCGATACTCCTCTAAACATTTCAGCTCCATTAGCACGGAGCCGCTCAGGCACAGACTTACGATTTCCTGAATTGTTTCCTGCACCAGCCACCAATTCCAAAACTCGCAGCACAGCCTGCGACACGGCATCTTCCCCTGTCTGAGCCTGCTGCTCAACATTGACAGCTGGGGGTGATGGTGGTGGTGGTATCTCATTGTCAGAACCTTGTCCCGATCTAACAGTCATCCTTCCTCTACCTCTTCCACGACGACCACGTCCTCTTGAGCTCATTATCGACGAGATCTGATTAAGGAATTTTATGTATTAGTATTCTTGTTTCACTTATTACCCGCGATGATATTTTATGAAGAAGAGTTTAAGAGTGGTTCTTTCGTATTCATACATGCATACAGTCTTGCATTCATTCATTCATCCATCAACAAATATGAACTTTCGTTCATTCAAAGAAACGTTGTAATTCTTGTTGTTGTTTTCGTTATTTTGCTTTTCCACTACCCAGGGGCATTTTCGTAATTTTATCCTACAGGGGTATTTTCGTAAATTTTCAGAAATAAAAAGTTCTCTGATGATTTTGTCAAAAATTATTTTGGAACTTTTAAATTCCCGAAGTATTTTGAAAAATTTGGAAATTCGGGGGTATTTTGGTAATTTTGAAGCTCGAGGGTATTTTGGTAATAAACCAGGGTAAATTTGTAAAGTTTGATAATTCCGGGGTATTTCCAAATGTTGTAAAACTTTGAGGGTCCCTTTGAGAGTTACACTTTTCAAAGCAATGATATTGCAAAAAGTTTGGAAATCAAGGTCGTTTTGGTAATTTTGTAAGTTAGGGGCAATTTTGTAATTTTCCAAAATAAGATAGTTTGATATTTTACAAATTAGGGTTTTTGAACATTTGATAAAGTAATGAAATTTTGTTAAAACTATGGTGGTTTGGTCATTTTATAAACCAAGGGTATTTTTTTTTTATATAGAAAAACGGCTAAGTCCCTTTCGGGTTTTATTCTTTGTGTTTAGCCTATGACCGAGCCCTCTTGGTCAGGGTGAACCAAAGCTACGCACCAGGCAGGATTCGAATGAAGAGGAGGTGAGTCACGCGGACTGCTTAAATACCAAGCTCTCACCGACCTTTCTAGACATGCGCACAGATGTTGCCACACCACTGAGCCTTCTGAGTTAGGGCGAACCGAAGCTACGCACCAGGTAGGATACCTGCGAAGAGGAGGTGAGTCACTAGGACTGCTTAAATACCAGGCTCTTCCGGATCCAATCCTAGACCTGCGTACAGGGGTTGCCACACCCTAGCTTAATAACTTAGTCATAGGTTTGTTAAGTTCATTAAGTCTTATGAGTTTCAAGTGTTTGAGTAGTCTAATCCTAGGGTTCAAGTTCCTATCACACTATTCTACGTTCCATGCCTTTTCTACCCTTTTACAATTCATAATTCACATAATCACACAGATGGTTAAAGGTACTTACCTGGTGGACTGCGGGTCGGAGACTTAGGTGCCATGCCATAAAACCTGCTTATTTCAAAGAAATTCATTTGGGCTCGAATTGAAAACGTTTTGGGCCTGAGCCCACAGGCCGAGAGTTTTAAAACTGGGCTCTGATACCAACTGAAACACCCCACACCCGGCCCACGAGCTTGAACCAGATCTGGTATGTTCCTTAAATAAATCGGTTTTCAATGTTCTAAATGACTTAGAGAAAATTTGTGTAATTTTAAAAAAATTGTTTTGGGTTGGGCTTAATTTGAAACCTATTTAATAAATTCTGGAAATCCAACTTAAATAAGGTGACAAAATAATTTTTGGGTTTATTATTTTAAAAGAAATAAATTTACTTATCTTTAATCAAACATAATTTGTATCATATTCAAATAAAAATAAACAGGAATAAAGAAAATCCAACTGGGCCTTATGGCCTTATTACATCATTCAAACCCAAAATAAAGCTTAAAGTACTAAAATTTCATAAAGTCCAAATTCCAAATAATTTCTTCAAGCGATGCATGGCCACCTTTAGCTCCTGCCGACCCGGTCCATTACTGCTCATCACCTGAAAAATAATTCCCCAACGGGGTGAGTCAACAGACTCAATGTGTACATAGTACTAATTTCCAACAAATCAGGCATACAAGTCATATCAATATCATGTTCATACAAAATAAAGGATGATGCAACCCAAACCCAAACCTATTTGTCCATCCGCTACACACCACCCGTACCAACCTGTACACCGCGGGGACTACTAAGTCGACCCTCCATCCGCTACACACCATCGAAGGCAGTCGCTGCAGTCGACGTGCTCATCGCCCGCTTATGTTGTGTCATTAGACACTGTATTCACTGGATGTAACCGAAGTTACCACTTTTCACTTTATGTGACCGTAGTCACCACTTTACGTTGGTGAGACCGTAGTCATCACCTTCACTTTCTTCCTCCGCAAATATCCCGAATGCCCCAATTATTTCATAACATATTTCACATACTTAATTTTCATTCATGTTACTAATCACATGTTCAAAATATATCACATTCACAATCCTATCAAAAGTAGGAAACGTACCTGGGTACTCCTTACCACATTTGTGGTGCTTAGCCACATTCACATACTGTTACATATTTACATATCTAATGATTGCCATGCAATTTATTGAAAGTTAGTAAGAGTACACACCTTTTTCGCTTAATAGTTTCCGTGAATTCCCGTAGAGCGATCTACCGATCTAGATCTTTCACTCCTATATTCGGCCATTAATTAAAACATATAAATAAACCTATTTGGTCTTAAAACCAAATCCTACTAGAAGTAGAATTACTTACCTAGTTGCCGAATTGATTTAATCAAGTCCCAACAGTTGCTAGAATTCCTCTTCCTTGAAATCAGCTAATACTAGGTATGTAACCAAGTCAGTTTTCGGTTTTTGAAATAATGGAAAACACTTAAACAATTTATGCCTTGGCCGAATATCCCTTACCTTATGATGGGATTCCAAATCTGAAGAGGATTCCTTTATAAGCCTGTTGAAATCCTATAACTTCGTGTTAGATTGGATCTAGCTTTGAAAACGTGAATCATAATCTTTAACCGCATATTTATATTTATAATCCTTACCTTAGATCCTTAGATTTCCCGAAAAATCCCCTTTTGATGTTGTGGATGATTGCCCTCTTTCTTAGAATCCACAAAGATTCAGCTTAACAGTAGAACGGAGAAGAAAATAGAAGAAAAAGAGAGGGATTTTTGCTTAATGAAAATTCGGCAGAGAGGGGTTTTGCCTAGGGAGAATTTCGGCAGAGAGGAAGAGGGAGCAAATGTTGATGAGTAGCCCTCCTGTCCTCCTTTTATAGCCAAAGTTATCAGCCTAGGAGTCCTTTACTTGGCCACCACTCCTCTTTTTGATAATATTATCTCTTTTATTTAAAAGATAAAAGCCTTTAATCCATCAATTATCTCCTCAATTATCTCATTAGAAAATAATCCTTTATTTATCTCTTATTATTCACATATTTATGTGAATAAAACTCCTTTATTTATCTCTTATTATTCACATATTTATGTGAATAAAACTCCTTTATTTATCTCTTATTATTCACATATTTATGTGAATAAAACTCCTTTATTTCTCTCTTATTATTCACATATTTATGTGAATAAAACTCCTTTATTTATCTCTTATTATTCACATATTTATGTGAATAAAACTCCTTTATTTATCTCTTATATATCCAAGTTTCCCAAAATGTTCAAGTTTCCATTTTGGATCATTTCCAAAAATGTTTAGGTTTCCAAAAATGTCTAAGTTTCCAAAAATGTCTAAGTTTCCAAAAATGTCCATTTCCATCTCCATTTTCATTTCCATTTTCATTTTCATTTCCATTTTCATTCATTTCTAGGTTTCCAAAAGTATCAAAAATTTATTCATAATACTTAAGACTTGTCATTTCATACAATTGATCTGGAAAATGCATAGGCCCTTCCTAGGATGTTACACATGCTTAATCCAAATCTGATGTGCTTAGGTGGAGGAGGAATAGACCCTGCCTAAGAGTAGATCTAGCATAATTAAGCGGAGTTGATCGAACGCCTAGAGATAGGGTTACGAGATTTTGCCGGATTAGGGTGAAACCTAATATGGGAGTCCATAGATCGATTTACTGTTATTCTAGGGGGTTATTATAAACGAACGAGACTTCCACTAATTAACCTAGGGTTAGACGTTATTCGCCTCGAGAGAGGGTTTAATATACATTAGGGAGTCTCATGGATCAAGCTAAGTAAAGAAATCATATGGTTTAGGGATAGCTAACAAGAGAAGTCTAGGTGGATTCTTCCTAAGGGTATCGTCGTAATCAACTGAGTTTTTCTTCAAAGTCATTTCCCAATTCGTTCTTTTTGTCTTATGTCTTTAAGCTTAGTTGTAACATCCCCAAACCTGGCCCACAAGTCCCGACCGGATCTGGTTATGTCACTGCGGAAAGATGGTTGAAAAACTCTTTAACTTTAGAATAAACTGGAAAACTAATTAACTCAAAAAAAAATTATTTCCATTTAAAAAAAAACATAACTAAAACTTTGTTATTAAAAATAATCCGTATTAAATCTTTGGTGTAAAAATATAAATATATAAGCATAATTTGAATAAATAAGTTGTTAAAATAAATTCATCTTCACTTGGTAATTTAATATAATCCAACCATAATTTAAATTAATAATAAAATAGTTCCCAAAATTAAATAAAAGTAAAAGGGCCCTTATTACATCCATATTTAAAAGATCAAGTACTTAATATAAATAAACTTAAAACAACGCCTTCGGCATGGGCCACCATGTGTCCTCTCCGATCCCGGTCCGATCTACGCCCCACCTGAAATGGTTAATGAAAGAGTGAGTCCACCGACTCAGTGCATAACCACAACACAAATTTCCATCCGCATGGGCTTGGCCCATACCAAACAATTCACATAGTAAATCATGCACATATGCATCTCAGCCCAACCCACAAACCAACCGTACTCCAACCTTGGCAGACTCCCTACCTAAGGCCGTGGATAAACCACCACTGATCACCTCGTGATCCAAAATCCTTACCTTGGCAACTCACTGCTCAAGGCCGTGGCTGAGCCACCAATCAACCAATCGTGATCCCGATATCAAAATCCGCCTACGGTGATGCACATAGCCATCAACCGCCGAGATGGGCACCGAGCCAACATCTCCCTTGAGGTAGCACAAAGCTAACCATCAAGCGCTAATGTAGCCTGAGCTACATTAGACCACGTACATCCTGTGTACACTTCTTCCTCCATCGAGTCAAGCCCAAATCCCATGTATGCATGCATAAGTTTAACATGTCAGATTAACAAAAGAGTAAGCATCACATGTGGATTATCATATCATGTATAAACCATAAATAACTCACCATTCAAGCCACTATAATCGGCCATCACATATCACGCATATGTAAACACATTAGCAAACCAAAACCACAGAAATAGTGCGATGATTACGCACCTTACTAGCACAATCGATCAAAACCCGCAAACGATACTTGACTAAGAACCCTGTCGAAAAAATCCTGGTAAAACGAATCCCGAGAGCCCCTTAGCACTTTTAACGCTAGCTAAAAGCAAAAGAACCCCCACCTAGCCCTCCATGATTCGGCCAAACAAAAGAATACATGATTAGCTACATGATTTCGGTCAACCACAGAATGAAGAGAAAACCAATAATAAGAAAGGAAACCTTACCACCTTACTACCCCAAATTCGGCTTGATAGTAACCTTGAGAATCAATGCTCTAGAAAAGAATGAAGAAGAGGAAAAGTATGGCTAAGGCTCAACAAGGGGTTCGGCTAACACAACATAAAGGAGAAAGGCTTTTCAGCTTTAGAAGATGGGAATAGATGACTTAAAGTTTCGGCTAAGGTGATTTTTATGAAGGACGAGAGGTGTTTAGCAATACTAGCAATTTCGGCAAAAGAGCAATTGGTCAAAAAGGAACAAAAAGGTGAGCACTTCCCCTATTTAAAGCATTCGACAACCCCTCCCCTATAAGACTCCAACATCCGGCCATTTCCTAAAATTTTTCCTAGCCACTAATTCAACCGAAATTGAATTAATCAAACCCCCAAATCTGCTCCCACATTCGGCTACCACCTTCCTGGCCATACAATTCAAATTGATTTGAATTAATCAATCACCTAACTCACTCCCAGCCACCCATTTGAAATCAATTCAAATTAAAATATAAAACCCACCTTTATCTCTAAATAATAAAAATAATCCTAAAAGATAACTAAGTAGGTAAATAAATAAAATAATAAAGAAAAACCAAAAGATCACCCCCCCAGCCGAAATCTAATTCAAAATAATTACTAGAGCTTATCCTATTCTTCTAATTTGAACTACATGTGCCGTCCACTGTTGCAAAATCCAAAAAAATAATAATAAAAAAAAAATAAACTCCAACGCCACCCTCCAGGTTCGAACCTGGGACCAAGCTGCTACACCCTTTCTTCCAATGCCTAGGCCACTCGGCCACTTTGCTTTTTATGACAAAAATCCCCATAATTTAAACTTAACCCTTCCTAGCCCAGCCCCACAGCCGCACATAAAATGAAATGCCAAAATGCTGCTACCGTTGCTCGAACCAGCGCCCACACGCACCTTCAGCGCTTAAGTTCCGCACAGACACCACCTGAACTAGCTGCTCCTTGCGACAAAACTCGCCCCAAAATAATTTAAGGCCTTCTACCCCGTGGCGCCATACCCCAAAAATTAAAACCCTTTTTGCTGCCACTTGGTCTCGAACCCAGGCCCCTAAGGGCGCTACTTCCAGCCCCCAAATGCAACGCATGAACCACTATGCCAGATCCTTTCTTGTGCCACAAATTACCAAAAATTAATCTTAAGGCCTCCCTTGGCCCAATTCCTTTTTCACCCCAAAAATCCAAAATTTTCCAAGATCTTCCCTTTTAATCCCAACATTCTTAGAACCTCTAAAACTCGTCCAAGCAGTCCAAAAACCCACTAACACTTGATTTACCCGATCTGCACAACCCCTAACCCAGGGTGTTACAATTCTACCCTCCTTAAAAATAATTTCGTCCTCGAAATTACTTGTCTAAACTAACAATCCAATTCCTCCCACTACGCTATGGCTGCGCACTCTGATCTTAAAGAGCTAACATACCTTCTAGGCATCGTTTCTAAGCTCATACTCAAGGTTCCAACACTTTACAAGCAACAAAATAAACAATCACCCACACGAACAAAACAACAGGAAATACGCCAACATAAAATACTTACCAGCTGACACATCAGGCACGTCATTATCCTCTCTCCGGCGAACCGCATAAACCAGACCTGGTTGCCTTGCCTCGGTGCCACCATTATCGCGGTCTACTGCTCCCCGACCTCGGCCGGAACCATTTCCTCCATGGTTCGGACCACGACCTCTCGTCGCTTGCTGACGACCTCTGCCTGGTTGCACATAACCTTGACCTTCTGTCCGAGTCCTATTCGGATTCTGGGGACAATCCTTAATCAGATGAGTCTTGGACTTACATCTGAAGCACTCCCGAACCCGATTCCAGCACTCGCCAACATGGTACCTTCCGCACTGTGCACATGGTCGATCTGGATTTCCGACGGCTGGCTTAGCAGTATGAACAGAAGTCTCGACTCTCGGTCTTTTCTGAACCCTCTCAACCACTTCTGGCGATCCAACACTTCTCTTATCACGGTTCCTTTCCCTATTGTGCTTCTCAGCTTTCTTGACCTCCTCAGCTATTCGAGCTTTCTCCACTAAAACGGCGAAGTCTCTTTCCTGATGCGGAGCAATCAAAACTCGCAACTCATCCCGCAGACCATCTTCAAATCTGACACATCTCTCATAATCCGTTGCCACGATGCCCCGAGCATACCGGCTTAAACGTAGAAACTCAGCCTCGTACTCCGCTATCGACTTGCTACCTTGCACCAAATTGAGGAACGCCTTCCTCTGAGCGTCCACATAGCTTGCTCCTACATACTTCCCCTCAAACTTGATCTTAAAGTAACCCCAGTCCACTCGATCTGCAGGGGTACTTTCCTTAACCGTGAGCCACCACTGGTAAGCCTCATCCCGTAGCAACGAAACCACACCCTTAAGCTTCTCTTCAGCGGATAAGTCTAAGTCGTCCATAATCCTTTCCACTGCCTCAAGCCAGTACTCTGCCACGTTCGGAGCTACCCTAGACACTCCTCTGAAAACCTCGGCTCCATTCGCCCTAAGCCTTTCGGGCACTGACTTCCGAGTCCTATTGCCCACATTGGCTCCTGCCACTCGTTCGAGCACTCGCAGCACAGCTTGCGATACTGCGTCGTCTCCTCCGGTCTGATCCTGCTGTTCAACCTCAACAGCTGGTGGCGGTGCATCGCTCTCTGACCCATGGCGCGACCCAACCGGTTCCGATACTGACATCCTGCCTCTACCACGTCCACGAGTATTGCGACCACGCCCCCTAGAACTCATTTCTAGCGCTTCGATTTAGTCTGCTTAAGAAATTTTATGCATCAGAAATTCTTGTTTCACTGTTTTATCCACGAGCAATTTTATGCAATGAAGTTTTCAAGAGTAGTTCTTTCGAGCAATCAAGTTTCATTCCCTACCCAAGGGTAATTCCGTCATTTTTCCTAAAGGGGTATATCGGTAATATCTCAGGGTAAATTTTGAAAAATTAGTTTTCCAACTTAAAGATATTCCAAAATTTACAAAATCTCGGGGTCATCTTGAAGATTTCATTTTTTTTCAAACCGGAAGTATCACAAAAATTTCAGAAAACAGGGTTATTTTTTATAATTTTGGAAGTCAGGGCATTTTCGTAAATTCTCAAAATCGAGATATCACAACGTTTTACAAAATAGAATTTTCTGATATTTAGTAAAGTGGGAATATTTCAGTAGAAGTTGAGAGAAATTTGAAAATTTAGAAACCAAGGGCATTTCGATAATTTTGTCAACCAGGGGTATTTTCATAAATTTCCACAAATCAGAGTATCCTAATATTTTGAAAACTCGAATTTTAGTATTTTGCAAAGTAAAGAGCATTTTATCAAAATTTGAGGGTAGTACAGTAATTTTGCAATACAGGGGCGTTTTGGTAATTTTGCCACTAAGGGCATTTTGGTAATTTTGTAAATCAAAAGAAAAACGTCCTTCAAAATCAGATTTAAGGTTTCACAAACCAGAGGGGAAAATTTGAAAATTTAAAAACAGGGAATTTTAGAAAACAGCAAGGCTAATTCCCTTTCGGGTTTTAATAATCGGTTTAGCCTATGAACAAGTCCTCTTGGTTAAGGTGAACCATGGCTATGCACCAGGTAGGATTCAAGTAAAGAGGAGGTGAGTCTCTAGGACTGCTTAAATACCAAGCTCCTACTGAATGCCACTCCTAGACATGCGTACCAGGGTTGCCACACCTTAACTCAGCGACTTACTTCACAGGTTTGTTTAAGAGATTTAAGTTTTATGCACATGTTTGAGTAGTCTAGTCCTAGGGTCCAACAGATCCTATTATTCTATTCTACGAGCCCAAATTCAGCCCAAATCAATTCATACAACAAATCACTTCAAGAAAGCCCGAAGTACTTACCTGGTGGACTTCGGGTCGGAGGTACAGGTGCCATGCCAGTATAACCTGAAAACTCTTTATGAAAGCCCACATTTCGAAAAGCCCATTTTGAAAACTATTTCGGGCCCAAAAACCCTCAAAGCCGAGTTTTGAACCGGGCTCTGATACCAAACTGTAACATCCCCAAACCCGGCCCACAAGTCCCGACCGGATCTGGTTATGTCACTGCGGAAAGATGGTTGAAAAACTCTTTAACTTTAGAATAAACTGGAAAACTAATTAACTCAAAAAAAAAAATTATTTCCATTTAAAAAAAAACATAACTAAAACTTTGTTATTAAAAATAATCTGTATTAAATCTTTGGTGTAAAAATATAAATATATAAGCATAATTTGAATAAATAAGTTGTTAAAATAAATTCATCTTCACTTGGTAATTTAATATAATCCAACCATAATTTAAATTAATAATAAAATAGTTCTCAAAATTAAATAAAAGTAAAAGGGCCCTTATTACATCCATATTTAAAAGATCAAGTACTTAATATAAATAAACTTAAAACAACGCCTTCGGCATGGGCCACCATGTGTCCTCTCCGATCCCGGTCCGATCTACGCCCCACCTGAAATGGTTAATGAAAGAGTGAGTCCACCGACTCAGTGCATAACCACAACACAAATTTCCATCCGCATGGGCTTGGCCCATACCAAACAATTCACATAGTAAATCATGCACATATGCATCTCAGCCCAACCCACAAACCAACCGTACTCCAACCTTGGCAGACTCCCTACCTAAGGCCGTGGATAAACCACCACTGATCACCTCGTGATCCAAAATCCTTACCTTGGCAACTCACTGCTCAAGGCCGTGGCTGAGCCACCAATCAACCAATCGTGATCCCGATATCAAAATCCGCCTACGGTGATGCACATAGCCATCAACCGCCGAGATGGGCACCGAGCCAACATCTCCCTTGAGGTAGCACAAAGCTAACCATCAAGCGCTAATGTAGCCTGAGCTACATTAGACCACGTACATCCTGTGTACACTTCTTCCTCCATCGAGTCAAGCCCAAATCCCATGTATGCATGCATAAGTTTAACATGTCAGATTAACAAAAGAGTAAGCATCACATGTGGATTATCATATCATGTATAAACCATAAATAACTCACCATTCAAGCCACTATAATCGGCCATCACATATCACGCATATGTAAACACATTAGCAAACCAAAACCACAGAAATAGTGCGATGATTACGCACCTTACTAGCACAATCGATCAAAACCCGCAAACGATACTTGACTAAGAACCCTGTCGAAAAAATCCTGGTAAAACGAATCCCGAGAGCCCCTTAGCACTTTTAACGCTAGCTAAAAGCAAAAGAACCCCCACCTAGCCCTCCATGATTCGGCCAAACAAAAGAATACATGATTAGCTACATGATTTCGGTCAACCACAGAAAGAAGAGAAAACCAATAATAAGAAAGGAAACCTTACCACCTTACTACCCCAAATTCGGCTTGATAGTAACCTTGAGAATCAATGCTCTAGAAAAGAATGAAGAAGAGGAAAAGTATGGCTAAGGCTCAACAAGGGGTTCGGCTAACACAACATAAAGGAGAAAGGCTTTTCAGCTTTAGAAGATGGGAATAGATGACTTAAAGTTTCGGCTAAGGTGATTTTTATGAAGGACGAGAGGTGTTTAGCAATACTAGCAATTTCGGCAAAAGAGCAATTGGTCAAAAAGGAACAAAAAGGTGAGCACTTCCCCTATTTAAAGCATTCGACAACCCCTCCCCTAGAAGACTCCAACATCCGGCCATTTCCTAAAATTTTTCCTAGCCACTAATTCAACCGAAATTGAATTAATCAAACCCCCAAATCTGCTCCCACATTCGGCTACCACCTTCCTGGCCATACAATTCAAATTGATTTGAATTAATCAATCACCTAACTCACTCCCAGCCACCCATTTGAAATCAATTCAAATTAAAATATAAAACCCACCTTTATCTCTAAATAATAAAAATAATCCTAAAAGATAACTAAGTAGGTAAATAAATAAAATAATAAAGAAAAACCAAAAGATCACCCCCCCAGCCGAAATCTAATTCAAAATAATTACTAGAGCTTATCCTATTCTTCTAATTTGAACTACATGTGCCGTCCACTGTTGCAAAATCCAAAAAAAATAATAATAATAAAAAAATAAACTCCAACGCCACCCTCCAGGTTCGAACCTGGGACCAAGCTGCTACACCCTTTCTTCCAATGCCTAGGCCACTCGGCCACTTTGCTTTTTATGACAAAAATCCCCATAATTTAAACTTAACCCTTCCTAGCCCAGCCCCACAGCCGCACATAAAATGAAATGCCAAAATGCTGCTACCGTTGCTCGAACCAGCGCCCACACGCACCTTCAGCGCTTAAGTTTCGCACAGACACCACCTGAACTAGCTGCTCCTTGCGACAAAACTCGCCCCAAAATAATTTAAGGCCTTCTACCCCGTGGCGCCATACCCCAAAAATTAAAACCCTTTTTGCTGCCACTTGGTCTCGAACCCAGGCCCCTAAGGGCGCTACTTCCAGCCCCCAAATGCAACGCATGAACCACTATGCCAGATCCTTTCTTGTGCCACAAATTACCAAAAATTAATCTTAAGGCCTCCCTTGGCCCAATTCCTTTTTCACCCCAAAAATCCAAAATTTTCCAAGATCTTCCCTTTTAATCCCAACATTCTTAGAACCTCTAAAACTCGTCCAAGCAGTCCAAAAACCCACTAACACTTGATTTACCCGATCTGCACAACCCCTAACCCAGGGTGTTACATTAGTAGTCGTTAATATAGATTAAAGCAATTTCACTTTTTTTTTAAGGCTAAATAATAACAAGAAAGCTAGTATTAGTACTTTTAGTTCCTTTGGGTTCGACAATCCGGTCTTGCCTAAGCTATACTACTATTCGATAGGTACACTTGCCTTTAATCGTTGTCAGAGTTAGTTTCCAGGTTTGATCATTCGTTTTATAAATTTTAAAGCTCTGATTTCAGCGAGCATATACTCATTCAGGATTTTAAACATATAAATTTAAGCCCCTAATTATTTTTCTTCAATTTTTGATGATTTTCCAAAGTCAGAACAGGGGAACCCGAAATCATTCTGACATTATCTCACAAAACCTATTATATCTCATGATTTACAATTCCATTGCTTACACTATTTCTTCTATAAGAAACTAGACTCAATAAGATTTAATTCCATATTTTATTCATCCTCTAATTCGATTTCTACAATTTTTGGTGATTTTTCAAAGTTAGACTACTACTGCTGTCCAAAATTGTTTTAGTGCAAAGTGTTGATTTCCATTTTGCCCCAAATTTCACAGTTCATACAATTCAGTCTTTGTCCAATTAACCCCACAATTGGGCTGATTTTTCTCAATTAATACTTCATTCTATCATTTTAAACTACTTCATAACCCTTGAAAATCAGAACTTTAGCATTAGACCTTAATTCCAAACTCTTTCACAATTAGGTCCTAAAACTAATTTCCATCAATTTTACTTGATAAAATCATCATATATCAAAATTAAAGCTTCAATTATATATTTATTCATCATATGCTTCCAGCACTCATCCATAGAAACTTTAAAAATTAACCATAGAATCAAAAACTAATGACATAGTAAGTTGGACCCAATTGTAAAAGTCCAAAAATATAGAAATTTCAAGGAGAAAGCAAGAATTAAACTTACATGAAGCTAGAGTATGAAAACCAGTTTGAACCCTCTTCCATGGCTATTTTTCAGTTGATGAAAATGAAGAGAAATGAAGGAAATTCTAGATATTCCAATTTGATCCTATTTTTATTTAGCTAATTTTGGCAATTTTCTAATTTTGCCCTTATTTTACCCATTTCCTGATTTTTCTCAGCTATTGCCGCCCAAAATATCTCCTTTGGGCTTATTTGCACTTTAGGTCCTTCCTCTTTTGACAATTGCGCTATTTAATCCTTCTAGCAACTTTTACACCTTTTTCAATTTAGTTCTTTTTATTTAATTAACCACCCGAACATCAAAATTTTCTAACGAAATTTTAATACTACCTTATTAACACTCTGTAAATATTCATAAAAACATTTATGGCTCGGTTTATAACACCGAAATCTCGATATCTCTTTTTCTCAATTTCTTGACCAAATAAATATTTATAAAACACAATTTACTATTTCAAAAATCTTTTAAAAACTACATTTGGCTCGTAAATATTAAATAATATAACCTACGAATTTATTTGTCAGATTTGGTGGTCTCAAACCACTATTTCTGACATCACTGAAACTTGGGCTATTACATGAGTGCGCTGAAGCGTATTATCCTCCTATTTATGGGTTAGAAAGGAGTTATGGGTAGCTCTAGACATTATGTCGAAAAGAGCTGATATTATTAGAACTTATAATTAATTCAATATTTACATAAATTTCTATAATAATTGATTTTAACTTAAAAATTAAATAATTATTCTTACTCAAAATTAATATAAATATAATATTCAAAATTATAATTCAATATTTTTCGAAACAAAAGTGAGGCACATATTTCAATAACAAGTAAAAGATTAAAATATGCCATAAGTTCCTATACAATTCGTAAATTTGGAATTTAATTCATGTTATTTTATTTCTAAGAATTTAGTTTTTTTACTTCTTACATTTTAAAATTCAGGTTCAGCTGTTAACACGATTAAAATTATTTTATTGAATTTAGATTCATTACAACGTCATTTTTTAGTTACATTATTATTGAGAAAGGATTGTATGAAACGGGAGCACAATGTCATCCTATATATCTTTCCAATTATTTAATGATATTTCAACAATTTTTTTATAGCATTGATACATAATTTTGATAATTTTTTCTAAACCCCAAACTCGAATCCTAAGCCTCAAACTCAACCTTGAACCTTAAACCCTAAACTTGGTCTTTTGATTCAGAGTTTTAGGTTTGAGTTTAAGATTTAGGGTTTGGATTCGGGGTTCAAGGTAAGAACATTACAAAAATTATGTATCAATGACATGGAAAAATTTATTGAAATGTCATTAAATAATTGGAAAGGAATACGTGGAGCCCATGTTTCATATAATTATTTCTCCATTATTACCAAGTGAATTTTTTATTTTAAATATTATAAAAATAAATTTAACAAAAAAAAATAATAGTGTTAAAACAATTAATCGTAAATTTTAATATTTTCAACATAAAAAAATTAAATTTTTAAAAATTAAAATGATTAAATTTCTAATTTATGAAGAATATAACAACTATGACATTTTAAAATAATTAAAAAGGAGTCAAAGCAACCTAAATTGGGAGGTCAAAGGCTCTGCAGTCCATGGAATCAAAATGTATTACTCCTTTTCAACAGTCACAAAAACAATAAATTTGTAAAAAATTAAATATATATATATATATATATATATATTTAATTATATACAGTGATTATAAATGAATTCAAGACAATGACGACTCTTCTTCTGCGAAAAAAATAATTAAAGTGGTCAATCCCCGTCCTGAGGGACCACTTTAATAATAAGAAATTAAAATATGATGTATATTTTTATATTATGTGCAATATAATTAGATATGATATAAAATAGAAAGTACTATAAATGTAATAATAAATAAAATATTTCAATATATATATATGCGCAATATTATTAAGTCTGTTAGGTTAAATTAATTAACTTCATCTTAATTAACTGATTATATTAATGTCACTTAAATTGATCTAATTGTGAAACTTAACTATAAAAACTTTAAATGTATTAACTTTGTTAAACAGTAAATGTTAACTTTAGACTTTATTCCTTCTTTAATAGTATAGGGACTACATTAATCTATTTAATAGCAAAGAGACTAATTTGATCAGATTTTTATAATAGAATAACCTCTAAAGTTATTTATAATCTATACTTATAAAAACAATAAAACAACATTTATTAAAAAAAAAACAAAATAACAACTATAAAGGGTAAAAGTATCATGAATGCCCTTATACTAAGAGTCGAATTACATTTTACTCCCTCTATTAAAAATAGATAAAATAAGTTATTGTGCGTTAGATCAAAGAGCAAACAGGTTAAAAATTCCATCCATTTATGCTGTTAAAGCCAGATCCCTACACTTCAGCATGAAGTGCACATAGCATGTCACGTACCACTAACTAGTTATTCCATTAGTTAAACTAGTTTTTAACAATATAAATGAATAAAATTTTTAACAAAAATAATCAATTTACTTTTTGATTTAATATATAAAAATTAATTTATTATTTTTTAATAAAAAAAATTGATCCAATTCGAGACTTCAATAACGAAGATTTGATGATGGCTTACATCATTTACGAGGTTTTAGAAAATGGAGTACGGTAAAAGGTGGAGATTTGTTGGAGGTTGAAGGCTTGAAGCCCATAATAATCTTTATTTATAAAATTACCTCTTTTCTTTAATCATTGCCAAATCAGATAAAGCGGAAAGGTGCACCTTCAAAGTATCGAATCAGAATTATTATATACTTATTAAAGCAATAACCAAAAAGGAAATCACTTAATTGCATTAACATCTCCCAATCATAATTTTAATTTTAATTTTAATTTCACCCTCGAACTTCAAATTATTTTAAAAGTTAACATATAGAGAGATAACTAAATTTGATAAATTGTAACCATCTGGTATTTAAATTTGAAAATTGTAAGGTAATTTATACTTTTTTAATAAAATACTTAAAATTTATAAAAAAAATATTTTTTGTCATATGCCAAAACGTAAGGTTGTTACGTGTCACCATGTTGTTGATCTTAAGTGTCACGTCAAGGCCATGTCAATATATTTTAATAGTATTAGTTACGTATCTGAAGAAAAATATCAAATTAGCTTATTATTTTCAAGTTTAGGTAGCAGTTAGGTCAAAAAAGAAAGTTTATGTACTAAGTAGGTTTAATTGCCAAGTTCAGTTATCTATATATATATTAACCTGCATTCTAATTACATCTCTAAACTATTGATGATATATCAATCAAATCCTTCGATTATTAAAACCGTTAATTTAACTGTTAAATGACATGTCAAATTTTACATGGCATAAATTATAATGAAAAATTTAAAGAATAATAAATGTTATTACATATCTTTTAAAAGTAAAACTGATAAAAGAGAGAGTTAAATTAATGATTTGACATCTCATTTAACTATTAAATTAATGATTTTAGTAAGAAATCTAGAAACTTTTCTCTATTTTCTCCAAGTTGTTTGCTTCTTCTCTTTTGTTTTACTCAGCAGCGGTGCCAACCTCTGGATGGACAGTTTTTCTTCCTTCCACCAACCTTTTTTTTTTCTCCTCATTCACACAATACAATTTCTTTCTTCTTCTTTTTTTTTTCAGTTTGTAGATCTATTTTGTAGATATTTTTTCTGTTTTCACAAGTTGTGATGGACAAATAACGGTGCCTGTTGTCGCTAAAGTTCCACTTGACATTAGCAGCTTCTCTTTGAAAGTAGGTGACTCTTCGTTGGCTTATTAATTTGTTTCTGTTTTGAGAGTGTTCCAGAATAATAAATATTTTCACGAGTCGGTTTAAACTTGTGTTATTAAGTTTGATATATATATTGTTTGTTTGTTTTCCATTGTTTAATAAATCTTTACTTTTAGAAGTTTTTGTCTACTCTTGTATCACATTTTTTAGTCTTGCTTTTGCAAGTGATTTTAGGATGTTTTTGTTGTCGTCCTCTCTAGTCTGGTGGATGCTCGACCATTTTGTCGATTTTTTGCCCGCCGCTTTGGATCATCCAGTTTTGATTACCTTATTGTATTAAGTGCTTACAATCACTTCAAACATGTCATGCTTGAGTTGTAAAGTCAATTATCAACGTGTCATAATATTCATTTGATGCTAAGGCTGAAGGTTTTGTTATGTTGATGAAGTTTGTCTTTTACCGTCTATGACGAGTGTTTATTATTTTTTCCCGAATTGTATGGTCCCATACATGAAATGAATCGATGAATTTTCATTTCAAAAAAATTTAATAATTTTAGTAATTGAAGGATCTTATTGATATAACCTTGATAGTTTAGGATGTAATTAGAATATTTTTAATTTTAGAGACCAATTTAAAATGGAGGTTATAGTTTAGGGAAGTATTGCGAAATTGATTCTTTATTTTTGTTAGTATTTTATAAAGAAAATAAATAATAAAAATTATGAAAAAATAAATAATAAAAAAACTGATGGGACCATCCCCGTGCCGCAACAAACTCTTTTTCTCTTAAATTCAATCAATTGTACTGTTGGAACAGTAGAATTTTAATTTACCTTTGAATAAAAAAAATCAAATTTAACTCAATTTAATTATTAAAAAAATTAAGAATATGTTTAATCATAATTTGATTAAAATAATTCAAATTTAAAATTACTCTAACTTAAAGTTAAATAAAATATAATTTTTTAAAAAAGTTTATATAATAAAAATAATATATATACTTATTCCAAGTTGTAAAATAATCACCGAAGTATTCGAAAGTTTTCATTTAAGGCATTAAAATATTTAAAAGTTTTTATTAAGTCACTAAGCTGTGAATTTTTTTTAAAGACCGGCTAGCGAGCTTTAAGTAACGGTTTGACAATTGGTACGACGAATCAGTACCCATCGACAAGTAGAACTACATCAGATACAAGTCAGTCTAATGGTCAGTGTTGGAGATTATAGAAGAAAGCTGTTTGGATTTCGGTTTACAAATTGATGACGTTCAAAGTTGTTTCTTAAACAAAAATTGAAATGTAGAAGAAAAGTGAAATGAGAGCTTTCAATTGATGTGCGAATAGAAAAAGTTATACAACAATGATTTAATAACCCAATAATTAAAATGAAAATTTTTGAATAATTTCATCAAAATATAAACAAAAATGAATAAATGTACATTATTTTAGAGACTAAATTACCAAAAAATCCATTTAAAAAAAATACAGAAATAGACCGATTTTGGTAAAATGCTTTCAATTAGAAATGTTTCCAATACTAAAAGTGGCAGTACCAATTTTTTATTATTTTTGGTGCCACCTATTAATACGAAAATATAACTTATAAAAATAAACTTTTATATAGACCTAAAGTTTCATTTACCTTATTTTCTTAAATAATGTGAGATATGATATATATGTATATATTACCTCGTGAATAGGTTTGGAGCTTGTTTCTAGATAATGTTTGATTGTTTCTTTAGATTGTGATATATATATATATATATATATATATATATAAAGCTAATGTCTCATTTTCCTTATTTCCTTAAATAAATTTTAAAACATTTTTCTTTATTCCCTGGCAGCGTTTTACTAAAATCGATCCATTCTCGTAAATTTTTAAAAAATTAACTTTTTTTTTTCTGATAATTTAGTCTATTTTAAAAATTGCTTTTTATTAATATTATTAATAACCAAAACAGCCCTGCAACGTTGCTTTACCTATACTTAAAATAGCTGAGAAGTAACCTCTTTTGCAGAGCAACAAACTCTCTCGCAGAAGACATTTAAACTCAATTTTTTTTAGCTTCGCCTTACCGCCATTGAAGAAACTAATCAAAGCTTTCTTTGACTATTCTTTTCAAAGCTCTCAAGACTCAAAGTTGGGTTCAACTAACCAAGTGGGTACATTTTATGTTCAAGAAATTGAGCTGGGTATTATTTTTCTTTCAACATTGGGTAGTTCTTTTTTCGTCTTTCACATGGAGTCAAACGCAGGGACAACGGAGACCAGATCTAATGTAATGGTGTCGGATGGGGGAGAAGTTGCGGCATTCGAGTCGCTCCAATTTACCGACGAAATCCACCGTTTGATTTCGGCTCCGGCAACTGATAATGCTAGTTCGTTCACGGCTCTACTTGAACTACCGGCTACACAAGTCGTTGAGCTTCTTCACTCTCCCGAGTCGGTGAAGCTCATAGTTGCTTCGGCTCCGAACGTTGAAGATTTCAAAGGCAGCTTCCATTTTCCTTCTAATACTGGTTTGATTCAAAAAGATGCAAGGTTCTCTGTGTTTTCTGGAGAAGGTAGCAACAAGAATGAGAAGAGCAACTCACCTGAAATGACGTCGAAAATTTCAAGCGCGAATCTTGAGAAGGCGGTAAAGAGCGAGCCGGCGGAAACCGCGTCATCCCTGCCGTTGGTTTCTGATCCAACGGTGGAGAACCGGAACATCAAGCGGAAAGATCGAGAAAAGAAGGTAGAAAACCAAAAAAAAAAAAAGGAAAATTTTGATCAAGGGTTTCTGGGGTTTTCCATTTTTGGTAAAATTTTGATTAATTTGTTCTCCGAGTATTTTCAGGTTAAAGGGTCAACAAAGAAAAGCAAAACTGCAACAAGTGAGACCTTAGAGGACGCCGAGAAACTGCCTTACGTTCATGTTAGAGCTCGCCGGGGACAAGCAACCGATAGCCATAGCTTAGCAGAGAGAGTAATTTACGAATTTCCATAATTGACTCCTTAATTTGTTTTGCTTATTAGCATTTCTTTTTCTTTTTTTTTCTTATTAAGCTAATAATTTTGGTGTTTAATACAGGCAAGAAGAGAGAAGATTAATGCACGAATGAAGCTACTACAGGATTTGGTACCTGGATGCAATAAGGTCAGTTCTGTTGGATTAATTCGTTAATTAATGATTTTATTTTGATTTTGTGATTATATTAAGAATATCTATCTTAATGGGGTATAGAAAGTGAGGTTACATCTTTAGATTACTTTTCTTTAGTAACGGTTTTGTCCTTGTCACCTTTTGCACCCAAAAGTAATTGACCTTCTGTAGCTCAAGTTGCTTTAATATTTTAGCTGGTTTTCCATTGTGGGGGAGGGTTTGTTAGAAGTCCCTTTTGAGGTTAAGTTTGTCTTTTCGAGCGCAATTTCGTTGCTGTTTTGGTGAAGTTAGTAATATTGAAAGCTAGATTTTCTAGTTTTAATCAAATCTTTTGAATTTATGTTTTTGGATTTTTAATTATGTATGTGATGTGTATAATTATAGTAAAATGACAATTTTAGCCTCTGACGATTGTCGATGTGGGAATGCTAGCTGGATGTTACCATGAAGTGCTCAGTAGACATGTCTAGTGCTTGTTGGATTAAATGTCTTTATGGGGTCCCATTTCATTGATGTAGAGTAGTTGCTTGCTTCTAGTTCAAGCTGTGTATCTGTCCTCTATGGGTTATGTAGAAGAGGGATGACAAAAGAAAATGTCTTTTATATGTCAAATGCCTGCCCAACTACATGGGGACTTAATGTGATAGCCCATGGAGAATTGGTTTAATTGTTTAAAGTATAATCTTAAGTTATCCCTTAACATTTCACAATATCATTTTAACAAGTGAAAGCAGCTCTGAGTCAGTTTCTGGTGCCTTTTCTTCGTCAAGGGGCCACAATTCAGTAAAGACTAGGTGAGAAAACCTGTTAACAACCATCCTTTTCTAAGAAAAAAGTCATGATTTCTTTAATGGTTGATGGGGTGAGAGATGCCGAACTGTTGGGATAAAAATTGTTGATTTTAATTGCTTCTAAATTGATGCATTTACATTGCATCCTTTGGGAGACTGGACATGTTTATGCTTCCACTTAGCTTTAAATTTCTGTCTTAGAGGAGGTCTTCTGAAATTTGAAGTCCTAATTTCCAAACAATCATTTTCTAGGTGGATGTCTATATGTCTCGAACTTATACGCTTTAAATGAGTTGGCTTCTTGCTCTTTGGCCTTTTCGCAGTTTTCTTTTCTTTTCTTTTACGACATTTGAATGAATTAGACCATCTTTTCACTCGGTGCATCCATGTAGACGGAGTAATGCTCCTTATTATGGCCCATACAAATTTGTTTTCTGCAGTTCCAAGTAAGAATAATAAATGAAAAGTCCAAATGGTGGGTGTCTTCTTGTGTATTTGTTACATTATTAAATTATTTTATAGGGAGCCAGTACCTAGTGCTTTGGTGACTACATTTTTGTTTTCAAAAGCTTTAGGATCAAGAAGTTGATTGCTCTGAAAAGCCCTTGTAGTTTGAATTTCTTTAGAATGCAAACCGAATTCATCTATTTTGATGACTATTTGAGATCCGAGAAATACTATGTGCCGCAGATTTCTGGTACAGCATTGGTTTTGGATGAAATCATCAACCATGTGCACTCTCTACAACGTCAAGTGGAGGTAAGAATTGTGCATTTCAAGCATTGGATATTTTTTTCTCTTAGATACAAGAAGGTTTAAAGTTGTAACACAGTGAATTCAAGACATGATCTTAAGCAACACAAGTGAACTAAGAGGGTGTAGGGGAAAAAAAAAACTTGGCCACTGGATAGGCCCCTATCAAATCACTTTCAAATGATCATAGAGGTCAATCTGACTTGAGATTAATCATATTAAATATATGCTAAGAGTTTTAGGTTTGTATCATCAATTTCATGGAGGGCTCTTTCTGTAGTTATTTTTTGTGTCTGCAGTCCTTAAAATGTTGATTTTTCTTTTGGTGCTTGTTGTTGACATCCTTTGTTGGTTGAATAGAAGTGTTTGCATTGCTTCCTAACCATAACATGGAACATTTGTAAAATTTGGCTAAGGTCCTGCTAGGCTGGCATTTTTATCACCTGCATTTTCCTGTGGTTTTATGATCTGATTCTTCTAACTTATTTTTTTGCTTGCAGTTCTTATCAATGAGACTTGCAACAGTGAACCCAAGAATTGATTTCAACCTTGATAGTTTATTCACATCAGAAGTAAGTATCAGGCACCTTTGTCTTGAATGTCTAATATAAAGTTGGAAATTGAAAGCCTTCTGGTGATTCTTCCCGCTCACATAACAAGTAGCTCTGCCAAGTTTTTATACTAAGCTACTGATATGTTCTTCCCGAGGACTCATATGGCAAAAGTTTCATGAAAAATTATTTTTTCATTCCAGGATTGTTGTTTATGAGCTTGTTATGTAGATCAGTAAAGCCTAACAGGTATACACTTTATTACATGGTTTCTTCCACTGGATTCCTACCCAGTTTCTTAAAAGACTGTTCCTCATTAATATTTAGAGGGCAGTGGATCATGTCTGGACCACCATCTTCCATCCACCTATATATGCCGTCAAACATTCATTAATGTTTAGATGGGAACAATGGCTGCCAGTCAACTGAATGAAGATGTAGTCATTTCAATGGAAAATCAGAATAGTGGGTCCATACATGGAGGCCCTTGA
Source organism: Gossypium australe (assembly GCA_005393395.2). Lineage (NCBI taxonomy): Eukaryota > Viridiplantae > Streptophyta > Magnoliopsida > Malvales > Malvaceae > Gossypium > Gossypium australe. The sequence goes on from CM016614.1 coordinate 131,735,200, forward strand.
TTGCAGGCAATTACTATACAATGCCTCTTAGCAGAACACGTTCAATGAAAATTACTGAAATAGATCTAGTAAATTACTCTTTTGCTAGTGAAATAACTTGTCAAGCTCATAAATTAACTTTACGAGAGATTATGCTGGGAGTAACCATCTACACAGTGCTCCATTTACACAGTAGCACATTAAGTAGCTATTGATTTTAGTGACCAGAAAGTTTCCACTAACATGTCCGGTAATATTTTATCATGTGAAGAGTGGATCTACTATGGATGGTGGTAACTTCCCCAGTTTGGTTACGCCTCTGATGTGGCCTGATGTTCAAATCAATGGATACAGACAACAGTTTCAGCACCAGTGGCATTTTGATACACTTAAGCAGCCTATTTGGGGAAGAGAAGAAGTCTGCAATAATTACGTTACTCCGGAGAACTCACTTTTAAGTTATGACTCCTCAGCAAATTCAGGTAAGATTACTTTCTAAGTATTATAATTAGTAAATATGAGAACCGCGATGTAACATTTATCAAGTTGGATATTAGTCATAACTTTTTGATTCATATCATGGGTTTATATAAAGTTCTTCTAATCTCAAGTAAACTGAAAATAAGAATAACTTGTATTGCAACTTTGGTGCAGCAGCAACGTTGCATGCAAATCAACTGAAAATGGAGTTATGAAGTCTGAAGAACCTCAAGGTTTAGATTTATGGAAAATTTGTTTTAATGGTTGCTAGTATTGTAGATATATCGGAAATTAGAAACTATCAGGAAGTAGAGGAAAGGCCTCACCATTTATCTGTAGGTTTCCATGTCTTGTATTTACCCGAATCAAATGGAAACCATTTTTATTTCTCATGACTGGATTCAATATATCTTGTATTATATAAATACTATTTCCAACTCTGGGTTATTCAATCTAATACTTTTTAATTTTTAAGACATTATTATTAGTTACTTTCTGTTGAATCGTTAGCTTCTATTTGTTGTCACTCATTAGAGTAGTAGAATTCAGCTTTAACAAACTCAAATTTTCAGATTATATTTCTATAGCAAAGGGCAACAGAGAAGAACATAAATGGATGGTCCAGCTCCAATTCTGATAACCATGCTTGCTAAAAATGTTATATTTCGTATTCGTATCATCTAATCACATCCTTTCACCGTCTCTGTACTATGACGTGTTGAAAAAAACATTATATGTGATATAAAGTGGGTCATAGAGGCTCCTTATTTAAGTCGGATTGTATTTTACTCCTACTACTTAAAAGATAGATAAATTAGTCCTTACATATAAGATTAAGGACTAATTTTAGTTTTGTTAAAATTTCTTCCCATTTCTATTGTTAAAAATGATCCTTATACATCAGTATGAAATGCGCGTAACATGTAATGTGTCACTGTCTAGTTATCCTTTCAATCACGCCAATTTTTAATAATATAAATTAGTAAGTTTTTAACAAAAAAAAATCAATTTACTCTGTAATTTAACATATTAAGACTAATTTATCTTTTTTTTAACATATTTTTTTATTTTTTTATTTTTTGAGTAAAAATGACAAAATATAATTTGACCTCGACTTAGTTTACAGTACGGAACTAACCATTTATAATATGTTGAAACTACATGATAAAGATGGTAGTGTGTCTAACATAAAATAATGGGGTATGGTTTTCTTATATGGTCCAAATTTCTCAACAATGCCATATTTATGGGTGCTACTAGAAGAAAGAAGTGCATATGAAAAGAAGCATTACAAGGCGATCATATCGATTGTTCCATCAAACCAGTACAAACAAAGACTTACAAACAGGGGCGAACTTAAATGTATCGCCAACAAATTGACAAGGAATATAGACTTTCCTTACACTGCAATGGTGTCCTCCCTATTATCCACTTTCCAACTTGTTTTTTATATCAAATCAAAGGGGACACCTAATGAGACAAAGCACCCAACTTTAAATAAACCTTCACTATGATGAGCTGACGACACAATGGGTAGGACCATAAACCCCATACTTCATTACACAATTCTTCACCTTCACCTTCATCCTCGACTCTTTTTAGATTTTATCAAGTTTCTCAGCCCTCACTACGGGATTGGCTTTAGCAATAGCATCGCGGGCGGCTGTCCTATAATCGAAAGGACAGTTGTGTTTGTCGGAGTACCTATGAGCTGCACAGAAGATGTTTCCACACCTGCAGCTAAACCCTGTCAAACCAACACGCTTGTGGCATGCGTTACACCTGTTGGGACCCTCTTTTGTTTTCATCCCACTGAAGGTCATATGGGATGGATCGATGGATGATTCAATTTTTGACCCAAAATTTCCACATTGCACAGCCAAAGCAGCAGCAACAGATGGTTCCTTACCATTCCCGCTAGTGCTGCCATTAACAATGCTATCGATGGACGATGCTACAAGTTGTGCCTGTTCCTGCTTCAGGATCATTGCCTTGTGACATTTGGAGCACATATTCATAGTAGCCGCACTTCCAAAGAAACCACAATTATTAACACACAGGATGGGGCCTTCTGAAGCTTGGCGGCCCGTCTCATCATGAGGGTCCATCTTCTCTAATCTCCTGCAACAAAACCACCTTACTACCAATAACCCAAAATAAAGGAGGAACTCAAGAAAATAAGAGTAAAAGGAAGAGAAAGAACCACAAAGTAATTCAACTCCAAAAGATGGATATCAATAAACAGACATGAGCACATATTAAGCACGTATCATTTTACTAAATAAGAACTCATACCTAGGACTAACTTTCTCCATCATGATTCATCAATCAACAGTACACCAGAGACCGGACATAACTATCATTACTAATTGTAGCGATCTCAGGTGATGCAAAATTGCAGATAATTAGTTTACTTACAACATAACCATTAAAGGAACAACACCGCATCAGCTGATAATAATAACAATCAAAGGGAAAATGTTGAATAACAGGTATGGGCAGAAAGTAGGATGTATGAACATCAATAATCCAAGAAGCTATGTTACTTGGGTTTGTGCAGGATAACATAGGAATGTTCAATTTTTCCTAAGATTTTCCATATATTTGGTGGGCCGTCGGAGGGTCATATCCCTAAACCCATGTCCAAAACTGTTTCCAACACCAGTTCATTAAAAATAATAAAGTCCGAGCAACACATCCAATAAGCAAACATATCAGAGAGAGAACATCATGGAGTTGCCAAAACCAATGATAGATACATACATACATATATATATAATATGAAGCATCCTTTGTTTAAATCAGTTTAGCATGATAACAAGCTGAAGTTAGGAATATAGGCTTTCAATTGACCATAAGTTCCAAAACACATTCCCAGAAACGACATGTTTGCAACCATATCCATTATATCCAATGTTAAGCCGTGCATATGCTGCACAATTAGTATATTGGGTGTAGATTGGCTCGGAGTCTCTCACAATCATAGAACAAAAACATTTTTGCCATTTTTAAAAGGCAATAACTGCCCGATAGCAATAGAGAAAATTAGTTCAATTACGCAGACTTAAGCTAAGGCACTTCCCCCTTTATCATCATGAATATAATTAGTCTCAAAAAGAAGCAGATAATCCAGTGTCCTCTAGCTCATAATTAAAAATACATAAATTGATCTCGATTTACACTAAAAATTCTTAGTAAGCAACCAGCAACAGCAAACAAATTTCTAGTTCCTCTTAAAAATTCAATTTGTTTTAGCAAAAACCCTAAACACCCAATTGACCCAGATCAAGTACAACCAGATGAAAACAAAACCTAAATTATCTCTTTTTTTTTCAAGAATTAAACTTTAAAAGGACGGAAAGGAAGGGGAAGAAAATTCCTTGCCTGAAATCTTAATTTGGCCGATCTTGTCTGACAAAATCGAACCCAGCGATTCCTGTCTCATGCAAAATACATACACATAAAAAAATTTACAATTTTAATACAAAATAAAATAAAACATAATCTCTTTCTTCACATCTAATTTCAACCAAACAAATTTTATTTTTTAAAATAAAATTAAGAAAAAAGGTAAGAATTTATATCATCGTTTTAAAAAAAAAAAAAAGAAAACAGAGAGCTCTTACTTTAATCGAAGAGATATATTATGTAACGAAACTGATAGGAGAAAGAGAATTTCGGGTGATTTTTTCTTTTTCTTTTTTAGGAGGATTTTTTTTAAAAATAATTATCACTTTTCTTTTTTCCTTTTATTTAAAAGCTTTCTCGTTTAACCTTTTTGCTGCCACGCGACGCTTTTCACTGACACATTGCCCCTTCGGAAAGGCTGCGTTTACAGTTCTGCCCTTGGTTATGTGTTTATCATATTACTTTTTGGTTTGGGAAGGAATGGACCATTTTGGAATTTTGAGATGAATCTGGCTTTTCTATTTTGGGACTTATCCGAGCCCTAATATCTTTCCATTTTGGGACTTATCATACATTTATGAACATTAGACATGTTCGTCAATCACATATTTTCGCAAGAATAAAAAAAATGTTAAGTTCAAAAAATAAATTTTAATTTGAAAAAAATTAGACTTGGATAATATATGGGTGGTGCTTGAATTTGAATATAATTTATAACATATAAAATTTGTACTAATTCAATTTTAGATGGTGTTAAAAAAAATATGATTTAGAGTTTACTGCTGTAAATCAACTTGATGAAAATGTGGAAAGAAGGATTTGTAGGGTTAGTATGAAAATATATTAAAGAACGGTTAAATAATTAAAACTAGAAAATCATTAATTAAAGTATATGGATTAAATTGTAAAAATTCATTAGTTATTTAATTGTAATTTAAAAAATGCTTGAGGACCTAATTGGTAATTAACCAAGGGACCTAAATGGTTATTAAACCATTGTTTCTTATGAGATAGTGGAAAATGATGATAATATCCACTTAGTTCCATAATCATAATTAATAAAGAAGTATGTCTTAATTTAGTAATTTGATCATGATTAATTAAGTTAATTAAAACATCAATCTTAGTATAAATATCAAGTAGTGGAGAGAAAAAATCTTGTACCGTCCAAATAGGAAGAAAAAGAAAGAATTTTCTCTTTTTGTTTTTTTTACAATTTGGTCCAAAATTCTTTAAGGTACTTAAGTATTTTCTTTGATTTTTTTATGTTTTTATGATCATCTAAGTTTGGTTGAGCTTACCAATGCTTTAGATTTGTCAATTATTAGGACTAAGTTGAAAAGTAGAAAAAGGTGTTGGAATTGATTAGAAATTCAATTAAGCTATTTAGTAGTTTTGAGACATTAGGGATTGAATTGAATAAATTAAAATTTGTTGAAAATTTATGTTGTAGATTAGAAATATAAGGTTCCTAATGGGATAATATGAAATTAGATTTTGATTCGATGTTAAATATCAAACAATATGAGTAATTCAGATATAGCAACTAAAATGAATGACATGCAAACTATGTTTGATTATGTGATTTTCATGTGATAGGGTGAAAACTAATATTGTTTCTATACATGAATTATCATGCGTAGCTAAAGGCAACGTCGAGTCATCCCGAGAGAAAGGAAAGGCGAGAGTTGTAGACGAGTAGCTGATACAATTTGTACTTTCATTATTTGAATTCAATATATATGTCTTGTTACAACTTACTTGTCTCATGATTCGATTTGTATATGGTAATATGGATGTTGTGAATTGAATTGAGATGAGCATGGTATACATGAGTATTATATGAAACTATGATATGTGATTATGAATACATATATATATATATATATATATATATATATGTATGTTTGGAACATTGATTACCCTATTAACTATCTCGAGCAAAGTCGGATATAGTTGGCATGTCTTAGGATTAGTGTACAGGTATACTTCAATTTATATCGATGAGGCATGAAGCGCATACTATACTTCAAACATTCTTATGAGGTGCAGAGCACATTTTACTTCGGTTCATACCGATGAGACACGGAGCACAAATTATACTTCAAACATACCTAACTAAACTAATATTAACCAAACTTTTTAGTCCTTTAACTATTAATCGAACCAAAATTTTTTTTAAAACAATTAACTGAAATTTATATGCTTTTTTTTTTGTTAAAACAAGTATAAAACATATAAAAAATAAATTGATAATGTTTATTTGACTGAATTAATCGAATTAGTAATATCCTAATACATATAATATATAATATTATTTATTAAGTACGGTTAATTCGATTAATTACCCGATTTCAAACCGAATTAACCGTTAACCAAAATTCCAAAAAACCTTTAACCGACTTCTGACCGAACTAGATCAGTTAACTGACTGATTAACCAAATTAGATTGATTCGGTCGGTTAATTCTATTTTAAACGAAGTTTGAACACCCTTAAGTGCCAGATGTAACAGCCCAATTTTTAGTGGTGTCGGCAATAGCAATTTGAGATCACTAAATCTGACGAGTGAGTTCAAAAAATTTATTATTTATTATTTAGGAGTTAAATGTGATTTTAGGAAGACTTTTGAATTAGTGATTTATGTTTTAGAAATATTTATTAGATTAATGGGTTTCGAAAACGAGGAATCGAGACCTTGATTTCATAAATCGAGCCGTAACTATTTTTATAAATATTTACGAAGTGTCATTGAGTTAGTATTAAAATTTCATTAGAAAATTTTAACGTTTTGATAGTTAATTAATTAAAAATGACTAAATTGAAAAAGGTGCAAAACTTGTTAAAATGATTAAATAGCTTAAGAGGTAATTAAGGGAGGACCAAATAGGAAATTATACACTTATTATAAGGATGGACGGAATGTGTGTCCAAGAAATAACAAAAATTAGTGTGAACAAGGGGTAAAATAGGAAATTTTGTAAAATTAAGCTTAGAAATTGAATTTACAAGAGAATTTCTAGACAAATTCTCTTCAAAAAACTTCAGAAAAATGCCATAGGTCCCTAAGAAGCTTTTTTTCATATTTTCACTTCACGTGAGTCAATTATTGCTCCTTTCTTGAAATTTTTGTGTTTTTAAGACATTTACAATTAGGTCCAATTGTCTATTTCATTAGTTTTTAATTCTATGAGTATTTTTGAAAGTTACCATTGATGAGTGTTTTGGTGTTTATGATGAATTAACATGGAACTGAAGCTTTAATTTTGTTATGTGATGATTTTATCAAGTGATTTTAAATAGAAATTGATTTTAGGATTAAATTGTGAAAAGGTTAAGAATTAGGATTTGGTACTAAAATTATGAATATCAAAGGATGTATAGTAGCCAAAAATAATTAGATAAATTCTTAATTGAGAAAATTTAGCTCAATTGGTGGGAAATCGATAAGGGACTAAATTGTAAAAATTGTAAAAGTTGGGGTAAATGTGTAATTTCAAATTTTGAAGGGCATAAATTGTACAGTGAATTAGAATTGAATTAGAGCTGATTAATGAATAATTTTATACTATAGATCAAGAGCCCGAAAAAAATTTTGAAAAAGGGAAATTATCCGAATAGTCCCTGAATTACAACAAATTCTACAAATTAGCCTAGGTAAGTTCATATGGTTGAACTTTCATGATTAATTGTTAATTTAGGAATGATATAATGTATTATTTCATATTTTGTTATTGAATTATGATTATTATAAAAATATGGAAATTAAATTGAAAGTTCAAATTAAGTGGAACGCAGGATTAAGTACGATTGTTCCATGACACAAGATGAATTGACGGATAAGACCATGGTTGGACCATGGCAATGTTTAAATGTAAGACCATAGATGTGCTATGGCATTTTAATGAAAATACCATAACTAGGTTATGACACCTTGGACGTAAGACCATAGTTGGACCATTACAATATATATGTGTAAAACCATAGCTGGACTATGGCATCCTGATGATAAGACCATAACTGGGTTATACCATGGCAGGGTTATGACAATACATGTGTAAGACCATAGTTGGACTATGGCATAACGAAAATGATGTACTCAAATCCTTAAGTCGTTCTCTAATTTAAAAAGTGTGTGTCATATGGAATTAATGTGAAAGAATTTAAGTAGTTATTGATATTGAGCTCAATCAAGTGGATTATATTAATTGAAATTGTGATTTGTAGGAAATGTTAGTGAAATGCTTATTTAATGATTATTGTTATAGCATGTTCGGTAAGATTTATTTTTAAAGCCAATGAACTTACTAAGCTTCATTGTGCTTACTTGTGTCATTGAATGTTCTTTGTAGATTTTCAAAAAGTTCAGAGGATCGGATCAACACATTGAGCCACACTATCCAGATTGCTCTGGTAGGCTTTGTTATACATATTATGGTTTATATGGCATGTATAGGGTTTAATTAGAAAAGAGTTAAACTTGGAATATGGTTGAGAATGATACATGCATGCATACATACATACATACATACATACATACATACATACATACATACATACATACATACATACATACATACATACATACATACATACATACATACATACATACATACATACATACATACATACATACATATATATATTTGTATGCATGTAGTTAGTAGTAGGTTTTAGTAAATCAAAGAATGAAGTTGTTTTGGTAAGTTTATGCAAATGAGTTTTGTGATGACATATTATGTTTGAAATAAGATTTTTGGCTTGTATTGGGTTGCTTGGTTGAGACATATTAGTGTATTCAAATGTTGTGTGCAGGTTGATATTAAAAAAGGTGAGAAAAATGGCCTTAAAATGGTCTATTTTCATCCACACGGGCGTGTGTCTCAGCCGTGTGTGACACACGGCCTAGTACATGGGTATGTGATCTGGCTGTGTGTCCCCTGCACCTTGAAATTTCAAAACAGAATGCCCAGGTTTTTACACACGACCTAACACACGGGCATGTGGTTGGCCGTGTGGCACAAGTCAGAGAATTACATGGGTAAGGACACAGCCGTGTGTTTCACATCGAATGTCCACACGGCCCAATACACAAGCGTGTCTCCTGGCCGTGTAAGCCACATGGTTTGGCCACACGGGTGTGTGTCCCCTGTTTCTAAGAAATTTTTTGACATTTTACCAAAAATTCTCGAAGTCTCCGGTCGAGTCTCAATTTACTTCTAACACCTATTTTTGGGCTTCGATGGCCCATATAAGGAACCATATGAGTGTTATATGAATGAGTTATAATATGTGTATTAAAGATTATGAAATGTTCGTATTTAATCAAAAAAGTTCGGTAATGCTCTATAACCCTGTTCCGACAACGGATATGGGTTAAGGGTGTTACACCATATATAATGGTGTGATGGTTAGATGATCCATGTATCGATCTTGAGTCTGTGTCCGGTTAATAGAGATTATGACACATATCATGTTATATGATATTTAATATGAAATATTAATATCAATATCAATATCAATATCAATATCAATATTGAATGTTGTATCTTCTATGTTACTTTTAAAGTAATAAAAGATGGCATGTGAAAGATCTTGCAAACCAATTAAAACGAGCCCTGAGGGTAATAAGGATATGAAACGAATCTATGGATTTAAGATAGAAATAATAAATGAATGGATTTCTAGTATGCTATGCCATATATGAAATTGAGATATGATGATAAAATAAATTATGTGTTTATTAATAAAATGTCAAATGAATTTTGGTATTAGGCTATGCAATTTAGACATGAAAATGAAAATTGATTTAGTTGATAGATGAATTGTAATGACCCGATAGGCTGGTAATTGGAAAGTGCATTTTCGGGTCACTGTTTTCAAAAAACGGATTCGTAATATTTACGAATTTAGTTGTATGGTTAATTAGATTTTGGATAGGTGAATTAGCTTGAATTAAGGTTAATTTAGGGTCAGGACTAGATTGAATATAGGGTAAAAGTTGAATTATAGAATCAAGAAAAGTTGAAGGACTAAATTAGCAATTAAGCCATATGTGCCAAATGTATGATAAAAATTAAATACATGTGTAATAAATATTATACATACATTTGTAATACATGTATGTATTTACTTATTATTTAAGTTAATAATAATTATTACTATAATATAATATAATATAATAATAAAACATATCATAAAATAAAAGTAAATAAAAGAAATAAAAGATAGAAAAAAAATTAAAAAGAACAAAGCAAGAAATGAAAACAGAGAAGGGAAAGAAAGAAAGAAAAAGAGAAAGAAAAAGGGAAAAAAATTAGGGTTTTAAGGTTTGAAGTTTAATTGGTAAGTCAATTTTGCCCATTTTCTTGTAATTTTGATGTTTTTGGAATCCTAGAACAAAATACTACTTGATTTATGTGGGAATTTTGTAAGTTAGTTGATTTTTAGATGTAGTTATTGTTGAATTAATTGAAGAATTGGGGGTTAAATTGATAGAATTTCAAGTTAGAATTGAATAAAGGATTGAATTGTAAAAAAATATAAGTTTTGAGTAATAGGGACTAAATTGAAAGAATTTTGAAATTAGGATTTTATGATGAAATTAGGAGTTGGAATTAGTTTAAAGTGAAAATTTAATAAAGACATGGAATTAGTTTTGTATAAATAAAGTTAGTATTGGTTAAGGACTAAATTAGAATTTAGATAAAAGTTGTGTATACATTGAAATATTTAATGTTAAATTGTGTTGTATTGATGATTTTCAATTATTTTAAATTCCGTAGCTAACGTTGAGCCGGAGACCTCAGCTAGGAAAGGAAAAGACAAAGTTAACGAGGAGTAGCTCGATAATTCTGGTTTGTATTTCTATAATCTGAACTTAATATATATTTGTTGAATTTATTATTTAACATGTATGGTAAGTAGATTGAGGTAAGTATTGATATTATGATATTGAATTGAATTTATGAGTATTTGTGAATATTTGAATTGAAATATGTATATTGGTTGGAAATTGAAAGTGATGTGAAAACTCTACTAAGTGTATCGGGCTAAGGCGGATATAGTTGGCATGCCATAGGATTGGTAGAGTTTAGGGATACTTCGACCATGAGTCGATGAGACACTGGGTGTCATATTATTACTTCGAATAAATTCGATGAGGTACTGGGTACCACTTACTTCGGCATGGCCGATGAGACACTGGGTGTCAATTATTTGCTTCGAACTATCCGATGAGGCATTGGGTGTCATACTGGAGAGTTTGGTTGGACCCGTGTATCCGCTAAAGTCTGAATTTTGTTAATAGGGGTAAATCAATGAATTGGCAATATGAATGATATAAGATGATATTAGTTGGTTATATGTATAAGTTTATGGTTTATGTTGGAATTATAAAATGATATATTTTGGTTGAAGTATGAATGGATTTAATATATGCAAATTTAGGTTGAAATTTAGTATATAGTTTGAATTGGTTTAAAAGAAGTTAAATGATTTGAGTTAGTAAGTATTTGTAAAATACATATGTTAGTACGTTGATTAGATCATTAGGTAGATTACTTGGTATGATTTGGATGTATTTGATTGTGTTTTGGATTGATTGAATATTGGTTATTGAGTTATTTGAAGTTCAAGTTTGCAGAGTTGGTAAATTTGAAGTATAAGGCTCATTTTGAGTCCACACGGCTTGGCACACGGGCGTGTGACCAGACTGTGTGAGACACACGGCTTATACATGAGCGTGTGGTTAGGTCGTGTGTCCCTGCAATTTAATTTCTCAAAACAGAATACTTAGGTTTTGCCACACGGGCAGAGACATGGGCGTGTGTCTCAGACGTGTGAGGAACACGACTTGGTACATGGGTATGTGCTTTTGCCGTATGAAAACTGCACCTAATTTTCGAAAAAATAAATAAATTGACCACACAGCCTAGCATACGAGCGTGTGGCTTGGCCGTGTGAGGTGAGTCAGAGAGCACATAAATTAGGACACGAGCTGAAGCACGAGTATGTTTTAGGGTCACACGGGCATGTCCCTAGACTATACAGGCGTGTGAGCCCTGTTGTAGAAGGCCCAATCTGCCCGGCCCATTACAAAACCAAAACCCAACAAAAAAACAAGGCCCAGTGGCCCAAAATTTCAGGGTTTTCAGAAAACCCTAGTGCCCTCTCCCCTGGTGCGCCGCAAGCCTCTGGCCTCCACTACCGCCGAATGCCCCGTTGTCTACCACCATCACACTCCACCAGCCCCAAAACCTGCAAAAAAACAAAGCAAACGACAGCCTTTGCAATAATAAAAAAACAGATTTATTGTATTTTATTTTTTTGATGGATCGGCTATAAAAGCCGAAGACAAATCAGTAAATTGGACCCTTTTTTTTTGGCAATCAATCAGCAAAAAACAGATTCAAACAACACAGTAAAGTGATAAAAAATCGAAAGGCAGAGGCTAAAGAAGAACTTTCAAAGGTATTCTTTAAAATATTTTTATTTTATTCGCGTATATACATGTGTATATATATAGTATAAAAAATATAATAAAAAATATAAGAAATAAAATAAAACAACTTACCTTTTCCGGCCACCGCTAGCGGTGGCCGGAGCATCGGCACTAGCGGCGACCCTTGGGGGCAGTTTCTGGGTAGAACCCAGAGAAAAATAGGAAAGCCTCCCCTTTTTTTTCTGCTGCAAGGAAGAAATGAGATTTTGGAGAAAAATGCTGGTTTTATACCCCATTTAATACGGCGCCGTTTTGCCAACAGGGGTCAGAGGCCAAAACGACGTCGTTTTGGGCCTCTGACCCTCGACCCGACCCACTTCAGCCTGGGGTCCGCGTGTTTTATTGGAGGGGCTAATTGCGCTTTTAGCCCCTCCGCTTTTTCAGAGCGCGCAATTGAGTTTTTCTTTATTTTCAATTTTGACCCGGGGATTCACCACGGTTTCAAATTCCGTCCTTCTCCCAGCGCATGTTTCGATAAAGGGGGTTTATTGCTGTTTCAGCCCTTCCAGGTTGTGCGCGTGTCGCAAATTAGTCCTTTTCCTTTTTGATCTATTTCAAATCGACCCCAAACTTTGTTTTAAACACAGATTGATCCTTTTTTAGTTGTTTTGCAATCTTTTAATCCTTTTCTTATTATTTTATTATTGTTATTTTATTATTACTATATTATTATAATTACTATGTTATTATTATCATTATATTTATATTAGTATATTATATATTGCATATTAATTATTATCAGTATTGTTATTTTACTATTATTACTATGCTATTGTCATTATTAGTATTATATTATTATTATTATTGTTATTATTATTATTATTATACTTGTATTATTGTATTGTATATATTGTGTATCATTATTATTATCAGTATTATTATATTCACTATTTTATCATTACCACTATATCACTATCTTGTATATATTGAACATTATTATCGTTATTATTATTATTATAATTAGCATTAGTAGTTGCATAATTTTCACGTATTATTATTATTATTCTAACTATATTATATTATTACGTGTAAATATTTTGTTATGATTTTATTATGCTATTATTATTATTATTATTATTATTATTAGTATTCACATTATAATGTCCATTATCCTCGTTGTTATTAATTCTATCATTTTGACATTGTTTTGTTTTTTAAGAACTTTTCGTTTTATTTTCCATACTTTATATCATTTTTGTTACTGTTTCGACATTTTTACGATTGTTTTCGTCGGCGTCATTTTACGCAAATCAATAATTTCGAGGTGATCTCGGATTCAAAGGTTTAAATTATCGTGTCCTAAAGTATTGGATGTGATATTTTAGTCTTTGGGAGCGAGAAAATCTTGATTTTTCAAAAGAAAATATGGGATGACCTCGGGTTCGAGGATTTGGATTGCCATGTCCTAAAGTATTGGATGTGATACTTCGATTCCTTTGGAACAAGAGAATCTTGACTTGCATTTCTATAAAATCACGAGATGATCTTAGGATCGAAGATTTAAACTATCGTGTCCTAAAGTATTGGATGTGGTATTTCATTCCTTCGAAATGAGAAAATCTTAGTTCAAAAAACGCAAATATTTTTTAAAGGGCCGGGGATTTTAAATTTCTTACAAATTTCCAATTTTCGATATGAGGACATTAATTGATCAAATCGGTACCAAATTTGGGCGTGACTAGGGTGCTAACCCTTCCTCGTACGTAACCGACTCCCGAACTCCATTTCTCGAAATTTCGCGGACCAAAAACATTGTTTTAGTAAACCAAATCGTTTTATTAAAACAAAAGGGTGATCTGATCACACCTAATAAAAGATCGGTGGCGACTCCCGTTTTTATTCATTTCCAAAACCCAAGTTCGATTCCCGTCTTCAAAAAATGGTTTCGACAGTTTGGCGACTCCACTGGGGACCGTAAAGAGAGTCTGGCCGTAAATTGATTATTTTATGTCCTTTATCGAATGTTTGAAATTTTGATTTGAAAATTACTACCCTTTTTGTTGCCTTTGCTTGTGTCATTGCATGTGATTCCTACTTTCTTGTGCACATTGCATTGCATAACCATTGCGGTCGCACCCTTAAGTGGGAGTGAGAAGCTACTCTTTCGTGAGGTTTTCACCTCCGTGCAAGATAGTGGATCGCTTTCGGGATACATCCGTACCTATGTCTTCGTGAGGTTTTCATCTCCGTGCAGCCATAGGGAAATGTATTCCCCTGAACCGAACTCGTTCCGTATGAGCCTATAATGGGTGAGGATCGAGGAATCTGCTGGTTCGGGTACCTTTCTTTAGAACCGAACCCCATATATGGACCTTAAAGAACCACTCCTAGTTAGGACCACGCCAGACCTTGGCGGTTACCGAATAAGTGTCTAATTATTTCTCGCCTACCTTGAGTTTTTTTTGTACATGGTACTAACTCGTGGCATTTTGTTATAATCACATGGCATTTCATCATAAAAGGTGTTGATTTGCATTCGGTTACTAGGTCGAAGAACTTAACATGGAAAAGGGATTTCTTGATAGAGTGGAGGATAATGCGGCCGTTCGAACATGGTCGAGGGATACAACGCGAGAAAGGAGATAGCCTGATTGTGGATATGAATCAGAATTGTGGGACTTCACCCGTATCAGCGTAACTCAGAATAACCTGCAAGAATTGAAGGAGATATGAGATTCATGGGGTGATGACATGAAACAACTATGCTACGGTAGTTATGGCGATCTGCCCTATTTGCTTGACATCAAGTGGATGAGCGACTATTCCGGGCTATTACTCAATTCTGGAACCCCGCTTATAGTTGCTTTACTTTCGGGAAAGTAGACATGGTACCCACTATTGAAGATATACGGCCTTACTCCGTGCCCAAGTGCTCAAGCGGGCAAGCTTATTCAAGGCTGTTAATGTACCAACATTCACGAGGAAGTTAATGAACATTACGGGATGAGTGAGCAGTGGATTACGGCTCGAATCAAGCAAAAGGGGATTGTAAATGTTCCCTTGGCACATTTAAGGACTTAATCCTAGCATTCTGATATAAAAAAGAAGGTCGACGTTTTTGCCTTAGCATTTATGGTTTGGTTGTCTTTCCCAAGGCTTTAGGATATGTGGAGGAAGCTGTCTCAGATCTATTTGACAAACTGGATAAAGGAGTCACACCTGTCCCCGTAATCTTAGCCGAAACATTCCGATCACTGAACGCTAGCCGAAGAGTAGGTGAAGGAGATTCGTAGGGTGCGCGCAACTTCTGCTATCATGGTTTCATAGCCACTTTTGGAAGGTGGAAAAGGTTTCGTGTAAAGTCTTCTCCAAGAACTACTCTCCTTGGGGGAATTAGCAACTACGCCAAGACGGACGACCTGTCTGAAGAGAAATGGATAACAATTCTCCAAAATTTACAAGTAGAAGACATAGAATGGAGAGCTCCGTGGATGATCCCTGATGAGATTTTGTACCGGTGTGGAGAGTTTGACTGGGTTCCTTTACTCGGGATATGGGGAGCTGTGGGGTACGCTCCACTACTCGTAGCAAGGCAGTATCGATCGAGACAGTTCATACCTGCAACGCACGGGCTAGCCCAGAGCGAGTTTTCATACAAAGATGACGGCTATAAGAAGAAGATTCGTGAAATAACGGCTGCGTGGATCCAAACCCGACGAGTGAAGGGGCTCGCCGTAGGGCCGATGACAACCCCCGAATATGATAAGTGGAGGAATGCAAGAATCAATGACAATGTCCCAATGTCAAGCCAAGGGGATACTTTACCCATAGAAGAGCATCTGCGAGTTGTCCCATCTGAATTAGAGATCATCAAAGGGGATTTTGAGACCAAGAGTCGGGAATTAGGAAGGAAGATAGAGCGGCTAGAAGAGGAAAAGATGCACTTAGGGTTGGACATCGACATCTACAAATTAAAAGCCGAAAAGTTAAGGAAAGGAAAAAAACAAGGCTGAAGAAGATCTGGAGAGCTTAAAAACAGATTACAAGAAACTACGTGCGTCAATCAGGACCGCCGGTTTGGGTAAGACATCAGAACAATGGCGGCAAGAGATTCGAGAAGAAAAGACTAAAGCTGACCGATGGGAAAGGAAGTGCCAAAATGCTCGAGTACGTGAAGATGTTTTGAAAAAGAGCCTGTCGAAAAGTCAAAGTGAGAAAGAACAGCTATGGATCCGAACTACGGAATTAAAAAATCACTGCTCCTGTATCAAAATCGTAACTCGGTGAATTAAGAGCCAGCCAAAGCAATGTCAATGAGTTAAAAGGAAAGATAGAAGAACTTGAAACTGCGTTACAAAATGGCGAACATCAGGTCGAGCTCCTCAATAAACATTGGAAGAATCAACTTCAGCATTCTCAGGAACAAATCAGAAATAGGGATTATATGATGGGTGAAGCTGTAGTTCAAATCCGAAAAGTGGCTTCTCAGTTGCAAATTCTGGCAGTTCAAGCTGATGTGTTGAGTCTAATGTATGAGTCAGGGTCAGATCGGGGCCAAAGTCTAGCGGGGTTTCTTAGAGAAGTCAAGGATCTAGGTGATAAGGCAAAGCCGTACGCATAAATTGTCCACTCTATGTAAAGAACTTTGTTTTCCAGTGAAGTTGATCTAATAGAACTGAATCAAATCAACACCTTTCTGTCTTTTTGCAAGTTTTGCATTTCATAGATTTTGCATTTCATAAATTTTGCATTTCATACACTCGCATCACATCACATCACAAGCATTGAGAGAATCTGACTAGTCGGAATTATACAGAAGGGAAAGAAAAAAGGGAAACCTGGAAGCTGAACATCCATACGGCACCCGACTAAGATAAAGAAAATGGATCAGAAACTAGAACAATTCTAAAAGGAGATGAGTGACCAAATGGAAGCACAGATGCAAGAGCACTTGACCAAGATCCAGCGAGAAATGGAGGAATCCCAGAGGGACATGAAGGCTCAGATATCTCAAATGTCCCAACTATTGAACAGGTTCTTGGGGAAAGAGAAAAGCCCCATGGCCATCACTGGAGGGGAGAATGAACATGGTCCTTCAGAATCTATCTTACCGCAAGTGCCTTCGCAGCACGAGGAACACCCCCGGAGGCCACCTGTCACTATTAGGCCTCAACAAGGCCAGGCCAACATTGGATCTCCCGTGAATTTCCAAATAGGCTCAGGGTCCAACCCAGGAGACGGTTTCACTAATCTTATGGTACCGGATTTTGACGAAATGGACAAGGAAAGAATGAAGGCTGAACCCTCAACGCAAATGGAAGATCGCTACAAGTGGCTAGAGGAGAGAGTCAAAGCAATAGAGAAGTCTAAAACTCATTACGGGGTCGATATCAAAGAGCTAAGTCTGGTCCCAAACTTAGTGCTTCCACCAAAGTTTAAAATTCTGGATTTTGAAAAGTACAACGGGACCAGCTGCCCGGGAGCACACCTGAAGATGTTCGGTCGTCGAATGGCGGGATATGCTGATAATGAGAAATTATTAATACACTGCTTTCAGGATAGCCTGGTTGGGTCTGCGGCTAAATGGTACGATCAACTCAGTAGCACCCAAATCAAAACATGGAGGGACTTAGTTCAAGCCTTCATGAAACATTACGGCCACATAGCAGACATAGCTCCTGACAGAGTCACTCTCCAAACTATGGAGAAAAGACCAAGCGAAAACTTCAGGCAGTACGCTCAACGATGGAGAGAGGTAGCCACACAGGTCCAACCGCCTCTTTAGAAGAAGAAGCAGCCACACTCTTCATTCATACCTTGAAGGCCCCTTTCATCAACCACATGTTGGGAAGTTCTATGACCGATTTTTCAGAGATTGTGAGTGTGGGGAAAGGATAGAATATGCAGTCAGATGCGGCAAGATAGAAACAGGGGAAGGTCCCAGAAAAACGACTCAAAAGAAAAGAGAGGGTGACATAAATAACGTGAATGCCCGCGACAAATCAGTCACCCTGAATCAACCTAATACTGTAATCACTGATCGTCCAAGATTGCATAGACAAGAACCCAGTGCAAAACCGAGTGTAGAGAAACTCCAATTTACTCCGATCTACATGACGTATGGGCAGTTGTACCAAAAACTATATGACACGCATGTTGTTGCCCCCCATTACCTACAGCCCATACAACCCCCACACCCTAAATGGCACGATGCGAATGCGCAATATGAATACCACGCTGGGGTTGTCGGACATTCAATAGAGAACTGCCTCGCCTTCAAAAAGCTGGTTGAAAAACTCATTCAAATGGGTGTGGTGAAAGTCAACGACACAAAGCACCCGTTACCCAACCACGCTAATAACGGGGTGAACATGTTGGGGGAGAAGGTAGGGAAGAAAGTAAAAATGAACGTCGATGATATAAAAACCCCGCTGAGATGGGTTTGGAGGCAAATGATAAGCCGAGGCTTAATCACCCAACAGTCGAGAAGAGAGATTAAAAGAGCAGAGAATTATTGCGAGTTTCACGCCAAAATGGGCCATAATATTCAAGAATGCACCATGTTCAGGACTCTCATTCAAGGTCTCATGGATAACAAGGAGATAGAATTCTACGAAGAGATCGGAGATCTAGAGGAAGGAGAAGTTCACGCGTCAGAAGAAGGATCGGCTAGGAGGATCTACGGGGGCAATCATCCTGCAGTAGTTATATCACGACCTAGAGCGGTCGAAATCACGCCAAAGAGAGAGGCCGACATGTCGAAAGAAGGGACGTCTAGGAGAGTCTATGGAGGCAACTACCCTGCAGTAGTTATATCACGACCAAGGACGGGGGAGACTGGAATATCGATCACACCGAAGGTCATAATTCAAAAACCTACGACTACCCCTTATAAAGACAATAAAAAGGTACCTTGAAGCTACGATTGTAGGGTAGAAATCCCTGGAAGAGAGAATCCGGTCAATGCTACAGAAGAAGATCGAGATGGAGGCTTCTTTACACGTAGCGGGAGACATTACACCCTAAACACGAGTGTGGAAGCAACCAAAGGGAAAGCGGTGGCAACTGAGCGAAGGGAAGAAGGAACCGTCGAGTCCGAAGCACTTGTCAATGTGCCCGTGACAGAGAGCAACGCCAAGGAGTTTTTAAAATTCCTTAAACACAGCGAGTACAGTGTTGTAGAGCAACTGCACAAACAGCCAGCTCGCATATCGGTACTAGCCCTGCTCATGAGCTCAGAAACTCATCGAAAGGCGTTGATGAAGATATTAAATGAAACATATGTCGCGGAAGATATATCCGTTAATAAGTTGGACCGTCTCGTCGGTAATATAAGCGCGGACAACTTCATTTTCTTCAATGATGACGAGATACCTTCAGGGGGTATGGGATCTACAAAAGCCCTACACATAACCGCGCGCTGCAAAGGGTACATGTTGCCAGGGGTGCTAGTTGATAACGGATCAACCCTAAATGTATTACCTCTATCCACACTGAATAGGTTACCTGTGGATAGCTCCCACATGAAGGCATGCCATAATGTTGTGAGAGCATTTGATGGAATAGAGAGAAAGGTCATGGGGAGAATCGATATACCTCTTCAAATTGGCCCAAATACATATGAGGTAGACTTCTTGGTGATGGATATTAAACCTTCCTACAATTGCCTGCTGGGGAGACCTTGGATCCATTCAGCAGGGGCGGTACCGTCGTCACTGCACCAGAAGTTGAAATTGGTGACGGAAGGTAGATTGGTCACGATCAACGCTGAAGAAGAGATTATAGCATCCGTTACTAGTGACGCTCCGTACATTGAGGTAGATGAAAAGGCAATGGAATGTTCTTTCCGGTCATTGGAATTCATCAACGCCACCTTCATGGCCGAGGGCAGCAAGATCCCTAGGCCTAAAATATCCAAGTCTACGATGATGAGCCTCCAAATGACGATTGGGAAGGGAGCTTTGCCCGGGAGAGGACTCGGAAGAAACCTACAAGGAAAGACTGAGGTGCCGACGCAAAGAGAAAAACGAGACCGCTTCGGCTTAGGGTTCAAGCCAGATGCGAAACAAAAGAAGAGAAAAGAAGAGAGAGAAGAAGGGCACGCCTAAATGAGGAGGAGATCAAATGGGAGCCAATGACTTTCCCTCCTCTGTCCAAAACATTTGTCTCGGGGGGGATCTTGTACCCTGACCGAGGCATGGCAGTAATGGAAGAAATGTTGTGGAACTTAAGCATCAACGCCGTATCTGAGGAAAGGGCCGAGGGAAGAGCTTTATCTGGGATTCGTCCTTATGCTCCTAGAAGTGTTTTGAACAATTGGACAATAGAAGAAATCCCTGTAGCTTTTAGGAGTAATTCAGAGTAATGTTCGAAACACGCTTGTTGCTCTAAGCCTAGGAGCAATGAGAGACTCTTTGTTGTATAGGCATATCCCCAAGCGTCTTTATTTCAAATAAAATGCATATTTCGAGCAAATTTTCTTTTACTCTCCATTCATAGTCACTCACATAAATATCCATTCTTAGATTGTTACTTCTGCGTCTTTCTTTGCCTTCTTAACAGGTCTCCAGATATCAATGACGTGAGCGACACTGCTATTAACTCAAGATACCCTTTTGAACAAGATACAGACATGGAGGATTCTCAGGATTTCGAAGATGACCAAGACCGTAGCGTATCTCCTGATTTGTTAAGAATGGTAGAGCAAGGCGAAGAACAAATCCTACCTCACAAAGAGACAGTAGAAGTGGTGAACTTGGGAGAAGGAAAAGAGTTGAAAATTGGGGCTAGCATTGCCGCAAAAACGAAGCAAGACCTCATCGATTTACTCAAAGAATTCAGAGACATCTTTGCTTGGTCGTATCAAGATATGCCCGGGTTAAACACAGATATAGTGGTGCATCGACTCCCCATCAAGGAAGAATGTAAACCCGTCTAGCAAAAACTTCGAAGAATGAGGCCAGATGTTTTGTTAAAAGTAAAAGAAGAGGTCAAAAAACAGTTTGATGCCGGTTTCTTGCAAATGGTTAAATACTCAGAATGGGTAGCAAACATAGTGTCTGTCCCTAAGAAATATGGGAAAGTGCGAATGTGCGTGGACTACAGGGATTTGAACAAGGCCAGTCCAAAAGATAACTTTCCGCTACCTCACATTGATACCTTAGTGGATAACACAGCTGGATATTCTCTTTTCTCTTTCATGGACGGCTTCTCTGGGTATAACCAGATTAAAATGCACCCCGAAGATATGGAGAAAACCACGTTCGTTACCATGTGGGGGACATTCTGTTATAAAGTAATGCCTTTCGGACTGAAGAATTCAGGGGCAACGTATCAAAGGGCCATGGTGACTCTCTTCCACGACATGATGCACAAGGAGATCGAAGTTTATGTAGATGACATGATTGCAAAGTCCAGGACCGAGAGAAAACATGTGCAAGTCTTGAGGAAACTATTCCTAAGATTGAAAAAATTTCAGCTGAAACTCAATCCAACAAAATGTACCTTTGGGGCTAGATCCGGAAAATTGTTGGGATTTGTAGTCAGTGAAAAGGGAATCGAAGTTGATCCTGATAAGGTGAAAGCTATCCAAGAGTTGCCTCCACCACGTACCCAAAAGGAGGTTCGAAGTTTCTTAGGAAGATTAAACTACATCGCCCGGTTTATCGCACAACTAACGGAGAAGTGTGACCCCATATTTCGCCTCCTTAGGAAGCACAACTCAGGTGTATGGAGTGAGGAGTGCCAGAAAGCATTTGATAAGGTCAAGCATTACTTGTCTAAAGCCCCAGTATTGGTATCACCTTGCCCAAATAAGCCACTGATATTGTATTTGTCAGTATTTGAAAATTCCATGGGATGTGTGCTAGGCCAACATGATGAGTCAGGAAGGAAGGAAAGAGCGATATACTATCTCAGTAAGAAGTTTACAGAATGTGAGACAAGATATTCGCCGATCGAGAAGTTATGTTGCGCTCTGGTTTGGACGACCCGGAGATTGAGGCAATACATGCTATATCACACCACTTGGCTTATCTCCAAACTGGATCCTCTCAAGTTCATGATGGAGTCAACCGCACTGAATGGAAGAATGGCCCGGTGGCAAATTCTGCTTTCAGAGTTTGACATAGTCTATGTAAATCAGAAGGCCATAAAAGGGAGTGCAATAGCGGATTTTTTAGCCTGAGAGCGTTAGAAGACTACGAGCCATTGGACTTTGATTTCCCAAACGAAGATTTAATGTATGTGGCAGCCATTGAAGAAGAGGCCCAAAAGAAGGGGCACCCGTGGAAACTAAACTTTGACGGAGCTTCAAATGCAGTAGGGAATGGAATTGGGGCAGTCCTGGTGTCCCCCAACGGAGATCACTATCCTCTTACTAGCAAGTTAGATTTTGACTGCACAAACAACATGGCCGAATACGAAGTGTACATCCTAGGAATTCGTGCAGCCATTGAACGGAAAATTGGAACATTGGAGGTATACGGCGACTCTGCGCTAGTAATCTATCAGCTGAAAGGTGAGTGGGAAACAAGAGACCCCAAGTTAATCAGTTATCGTAGGCTGGTGTTGGAATTAATCAAAGAGTTTGACAACGTCACTTTCTGCTACCTCCCACGAGAAGAGAACCAGATGGCCGACGCTTTGGCTACCTTGGCTTCTATGATCAAAGTAAACAAAGCAGAAGAAGTAAAGCCTATCCAAATGAGCATTTACGAAGCTCCGGCACATTGCTGCAACATCGACGAAGAAGAAGAAAGAGATAGTCACCCATGGTATCACGATGTATTACGATATGTGAAAGATCGTGAATACCCTGACCAAGCGACCGAGAATGATAAGAGGACGTTGAGAAGATTGGCCAATGATTATGTCCTAGATGGAGAAATCCTATACAAGAGAAGGAATGATCAAGTACTGCTAAGATGCGTGGATGCAATTGAAGCCAAGAAGATTCTCGAAGAAGTTCATGAAGGTGTCTGCGGGACTCATGCTAATGGATTTACGATGGCAAGACAAATCATGAGGTTCGGGTATTATTGGTCCACTATGGAGGGAGATTGTATCAGCTATGCCAAGAGATGCCACAAATGTCAAATCTATGGAGATAAAATTCACGTGCCTCCTTCACCCCTCCACGTCATGACATCCCCGTGGCCTTTCTCTATATGGGGGATGGACGTCATTAGGCCGATCTCTCCAAAAGCTTCGAATGAGCACCGATTTATCTTTGTGGTAATTGACTACTTCACCAAATGGGTAGAGGCCACTTCGTACGCAAATGTCACGAAATCAGCGGTCAGCAAGTTCTTAAAGAAAGAGATCATATGTCGGTACGGGATGCCTGAAAGGATCATATCTGACAATGCACTAAACTTGAATAATAGCACGATAGCGGAGGTCTGCAGCCAATTCAAGATCAAACATCACAACTCGTCACCATATCGTCCGAAGATGAATGGCGCAGTCGAGGCAGCCAACAAGAATATCAAGAAAATCGTGGGAAAAATGACTGAGACTTACAAAGATTGGCATGAGAAGCTACCGTTCGCCCTTTACGCCTATCGAACGTCAGTTAGAACTTCCACCGGGGCAACTCCCTTCTCTTTAGATTATGGAATGGAGGCAGTACTGCCGATTGAAGTTGAGATCCCCTCCCTTCGGGTCTTATCCGAGATAAGGTTGGACGAAGCAGAATGGACTCAATCTCGGTATGATCAGCTGAACCTAATTGAGGAAAAGAGGCTAAAAGCCCTTCGTCATGGACAAATGTATCAAAGGCGAATGATACGGGCTTACAACAAAAAGGTTCGCCCCAGGGAATTCTATGAAGGAGACCTCGTCCTGAAAAAGATTCTTCCCATACAGAAAGACTTTAGAGGAAAATGGATGCCAAATTGGGAGGGACCATATGTAGTAAAAAAGGCCTTCTCCGGTGGAGCTCTAATCTTGACGGAAATGGATGGCAAAAGTTTGCCGAATCCTGTAAACTCAGATTCAGTCAAGAAATACTTCGCCTAAAAAAAAAAACTGGAGAGGTCAAAGTGAAAACCCGTAAAGGGCACTTTGTGACTCAAGGGGTTTTGGATCGAAAACCCAAACTGGGCGATCCAAATCATTGATTGGATGGGGTATGCGGTAGCCTCGCTATAACCAAAATTAACAAGAAGAAGAAACGTCACGACTCGGGGGCATCAATGAAGTCTTCTTATTCCGCCAGACACCTATCGAGTACAAAAGGAGTCCTCAAGAAGTTTTATGCAGGGAAACTCATGCTATGATATCTGGACACTTGTTCTTGTCTTCTTTGTAACATGTTTAGCTAAACTTACCTTGTCAAAGTCTGATCTTTTGGTCAATCTATTCATTTTGAGCCTTACTTTCGATATCTCTTATGATTATACTTTTAAGCACTTTTCATTGAAACAACGATTAATGGACCACTAGTATTCAAACTAAGAGAGTTTCGCATACTACTCTGAAAACTTCTAGTTGTTACAAGAACCTAAAGGGAGAGCAATGTTCAGAACTAACCTGGTTCATAGGGTAATCGAAACCTAAAATAGTGACCCCCCAAAGATATCAATCAAACCAGGAGGCAAGATGATCCGTCACAAAGAGATCATTCTCATGCATTCATTCACATCCAATTAGGGGCATTCGATTCATTCCGATCATTGCATCCTGATCATAGTAAAAAGACCATGCTCATGTCATCCATAGCACATGTAGATAGGGGCATTCGAGTCATTCCGATCATTGCATCCTAATCATAGTAAAAAGACCATGCTCATGTCATCCATAGCACATGTAGATAGGGGTATTTGAGTCATTTCGAGCATTACATCAGCATCATTTTCGAAGGACAGGTTCCTCAAAGAACGGTGTAACAAGTTCAGGTGGAACAAATTGAAGATTGATAACCTCCTGAAAGAGGCGATATAAAAATTATCCTATGGCCATCGACCAGCGGTGAACTAGGTTGAAGATCGCTCTATTTCCACTAACCAGTAGTGGAATAGATTGAAGATTGAAGGTTGAAGATTATTCTATTACCCCCGACCAACGGTAGAATAGATTGAAGACTGGAGGTCAAAGATTATTCTATTACCACTAACCAGTAGTGGAAT
Source organism: Gossypium australe (assembly GCA_005393395.2). NCBI lineage: Eukaryota > Viridiplantae > Streptophyta > Magnoliopsida > Malvales > Malvaceae > Gossypium > Gossypium australe. Next base: position 131,760,639 of record CM016614.1, read on the forward strand.
GGATTGAGGATTGTTCTATTACCACTAGTCAGTAGTGGAATAGAGATCATCCTATTACCATCGACCAGCTGTGGAATGGATCGAAGATTATCCTATTACTATCGACCAGCGATGGAACAGATTGAAGATTATCCTATTACCACGGACCAGTGGTGGAATAGGTCAAAGATTGCAAATATTATCCCCTTGAAGACTCAGCAGAACAATAAAACGGATTGAAGCCACAAATCTTATCTCTCAAAAGAAGCGCTGGAGTGATCAAAGCAACAAGTTACAGTGGAGTTTGAGGCTACCTGACAAAGAAAAGCAACAAAGAAGGGCAAGATGCAGTGAATCCCGACAAATTTGGGCCTTCTTTATATCTTTGCTCTATTCCTGTTACACGAGAATGAGCAAAGAGGGGCAGCTGTAGAAGGCCCAATCTGCCCGGCCCATTACAAAACCAAAACCCAACAAAAAAACAAGGCCCAATGGCCCAAAATTTCAGGGTTTTCGGAAAACCCTAGTGCCCTCTCCCCTGGTGCGCCGCAAGCCTCTGGCCTCCACTACCGCCGAATGCCCCGTTGTCTACCACCATCACACTCCACCAGCCCCAAAACCTGCAAAAAAACAAAGCAAACGACAGCCTTTGCAATAATAAAAAAACAGATTTATTGTATTTTATTTTTTTGATGGATCGGCTATAAAAGCCGAAGACAAATCAGTAAATTGGACCCTTTTTTTTGGCAATCAATCAGCAAAAAAACAGATTCAAACAACACAGTAAAGTGATAAAAAATCGAAAGGCAGAGGCTAAAGAAGAACTTTCAAAGGTATTCTTTAAAATATTTTTATTTTATTCTCGTATATACATGTGTATATATATATATAGTATAAAAAATATAATAAAAAATATAAGAAATAAAATAAAACAACTTACCTTTTCCGGCCACCCCTTTTTTTTTCTGCTGCAAGGAAGAAATGAGATTTTGGAGAAAAATGCTGGTTTTATACCCCATTTAATACGGCGCCGTTTTGCCAACAGGGGTCAGAGGCCAAAACGACGTCGTTTTGGGCCTCTGACCCGCGACCCGACCCACTTCAGCCTGGGGTCCGCGTGTTTTATTGGAGGGGCTAATTGCGCTTTTAGCCCCTCCGCTTTTTCAGAGCGCGCAATTGAGTTTTTCTTTATTTTCAATTTTGACCCGGGGATTCACCACGGTTTCAAATTCCGTCCTTCTCCCAGCGCATGTTTCGATAAAGGGGGTTTATTGCTGTTTCAGCCCTTCCAGGTTGTGCGCGTGTCGCAAATTAGTCCTTTTCCTTTTTGATCTATTTCAAATCGACCCCAAACTTTGTTTTAAACACAGATTGATCCTTTTTTAGTTGTTTTGCAATCTTTTAATCCTTTTCTTATTATTTTATTATTGTTATTTTATTATTACTATATTATTATAATTACTATGTTATTATTATCATTATATTTATATTAGTATATTATATATTGCATATTAATTATTATCAGTATTGTTATTTTACTATTATTACTATGCTATTGTCATTATTAGTATTATATTATTATTATTATTGTTATTATTATTATTATTATACTTGTATTATTGTATTGTATATATTGTGTATCATTATTATTATCAGTATTATTATATTCACTATTTATCATTATCACTATATCACTATCTTGTATATATTGAACATTATTATCGTTATTATTATTATTATAATTAGCATTAGTAGTTGCATAATTTTCACGTATTATTATTATTCTAACTATATTTATATTATTACGTGTAAATATTTTGTTATGATTTTATTATGCTATTATTATTATTATTATTATTATTATTATTATTATTATTATTATTATTATTAGTATTCACATTATAATGTCCATTATCCTCGTTGTTATTAATTCTATCATTTTGACATTGTTTTGTTTTTTAAGAACTTTTCGTTTTATTTTCCATACTTTATATCATTTTTGTTACTGTTTCGACATTTTTACGATTGTTTTCGTCGGCGTCATTTTACGCAAATCAATAATTTCGAGGTGATCTCGGATTCAAAGGTTTAAATTATCGTGTCCTAAAGTATTGGATGTGATATTTTAGTCTTTGGGAGCGAGAAAATCTTGATTTTTCAAAAGAAAATATGGGATGACCTCGGGTTCGAGGATTTGGATTGCCATGTCCTAAAGTATTGGATGTGATACTTCGATTCCTTTGGAACGAGAGAATCTTGACTTGCATTTCTATAAAATCACGAGATGATCTTAGGATCGAAGATTTAAACTATCGTGTCCTAAAGTATTGGATGTGGTATTTCATTCCTTCGAAATGAGAAAATCTTAGTTTAATTCAAAAAACGCAAATATTTTTTAAAGGGTCGGGGATTTTAAATTTCTTACAAATTTCCAATTTTCGATATGAGGACATTAATTGATCAAATCGGTACCAAATTTGGGCGTGACGAGGGTGCTAACCCTTCCTCGTACGTAACCGACTCCCGAACTCCATTTCTCGAAATTTCGCGGACCAAAAACATTGTTTTAGTAAACCAAATCGTTTTATTAAAACAAAAGGGTGATCTGATCACACCTAATAAAAGATCGGTGGCGACTCCCGTTTTTATTCATTTCCAAAACCCAAGTTCGATTCCCGTCTTCAAAAAATGGTTTCGACACCTGTAATTGAGAAAAATTTTGGAATTTCATGAAAAATTTCTCAAGCACTCGAATTGGTCCCAAATCACTTCTATCACGTATTTTGGGCCTCAAGAGCCCATAAAAGAGACATATGATTGTTTTACAATATGAATGTTATTTATTTGTATAATGTTCGTAATATTTCAGAAAAGTCCGGTAATGCTCTGTAACCCTGTTCCGATAATGGTTTAGGGTTAGGGGGTGTTACATGAATCATGATTGAATTGATATATTGTTTCTATTTATTATTTATTTAAATCATGAAAGTACTACTGAGTCCTATTGCTCAACGTATGGTTTGTTTATTTCCATGCACAAGTACTGTAGCTTTCAAAGTCACAAGGTGATTAGAAGCATCCAAAATCAATTTTCGACTTAGCAAATTCATACATTTTGTTATGTTAATTGCAAGTGGCATGTACGTAACATTTGAGTTGGTTCTTAGATTCAGCCATATTGGTACATATGATAGAAAGATTTACATTTTAAACATGTCTGCATGAGTTTGATGTTAAGTATATATATATATATATATATATTTCTAGTGAGTTAATGTTTACATACCAATTTCGTCATGTTATACTTGTGATGGAGTTGTTCTTTGCTGGTCGAGTAAATGAAAGTATTATGTATTTGCGATCACATGTTGATAGATGCTTGATGTGTCAAGGATGGTAGTTTGGTATTTGAACTAATGCCTAATTTGTATTGTTGTTGAGTTATTGGGTCACATAGACCCTTTGATATTTGTACTTGGCAAATTGGAGAAGAATTATGTAAAATTTGGGGGAAATTGCCTTTAGAGTCACGACACTCCTTTATCAGTGTTGCGACATTGAGCTTCTATTTTCATAGTCGTGATTCTCCCCTATTGAGGTTGCGACATCGAATCCCCTGTCCTCAAGGTCGCAACGTTCCCCTATTGAAGTCGCAATGTCAATTTCTTATCTTTAATGTCGCAACATTAACCCCTAAATTATGTAATTCTTACACTTAGTCCTTTATTCATCATCGGATTAGTATGAGAGCTTTCATAAGCTTACTCACGATGCGAATTTGATTAAATAATGTTTTTGAAAGATATAATATTTAATTGTTTGTATAATTTATATCACAAAATGTTGAAATGACATCTTAATTACTTGGATAACGAATGTGACATCTCATGTCTCAGATTTGGTGATCAGGTCAGGAGAAGGGTGTTAAAAACTAAACTTATAATAATATATAATGGGAGAATATTTGATAAATTGTCAATACATAAATCTCATGCATCATCAATGAATAATAACATAACATCCCGTCATTAAATAAAACAAAAAATAATTGAGGGCTTTTAAATAAGGTTAAAATGTGCTACAAGTCCTTGTACTTTTTGAAAAATATGAATCTAGTCCTTGTAGTTTTATTTTGTGGAATTTAGTCCTACTTTTCAGATTTTAAAATTCAAGTCCAACTGTTAACACAATTATTTTTTTTTTGTTAAATTTAAGTTGATTACAATGTTATTTTTCAATTACATGGCTACCAAATGATTTTTTTATTTCAAAAATGTCATACCAACAAATTTAATAAAAAAAAATTAACAGTGTTAACAATTAGACCTAAATTTTAAAACCTGAAAAGTAAAAAGACTAAATTCCATGAGATAAAAATACAATGACTAAATTCCTAATTTTCAAAAAATACAAGGACTTATAGCATATTTTAACCTATAAATAAATATTAATAACTTATTTTAAACATAATTATATAATAATTAATTATAATAAATGCTAAAACTCTTAAACCTAAACTTGAAACCCTACACTCAATATCCTAAATTTGAGAGTTATTAATATTTATTAATGATTGTTAGGATTAATGGTTAATTACCTTTAAATAAAACTATTAGCATTTATTTATAAATCCTCATATTTTTTTGTCTAATTTTAATGGTGGTGTGTTATATTATTATTCACTGATGGTGCATCAAATATATAATACAATAATATAAATATTTAAAAAATCAAGATGCATGTATATAATTTTTTAATAAATTAAAATATATAAAATTATTAGATATTAAATTAATATTAATATAAGTTTTTTAAAAATTTATAAAAGAAATATGAATCAGTCTAAAATAGATTTGGGTTGACCATTTACAAATATGGTCGGGTTTGATTAAAATTTTAAGCTCGTATTCCTAGTTGAGTCGAATTAAGGCAAACATAAAGTGTATTAATATTATACTTAAACTCGGTCCGACCTACAAACACCTCTAGTGACAATAGTTATAGTGCGATTTCTTTTATATAGAATTTATTTTTATTCATAATCCATTCCCATTTCCCATCTTTAAATTAGAGGAAACAAAAATACGTTTTAGACGTGTTGTAATGGACAAGAATATTAGAAAAAGTAAAAACATGTGACTTTCAAATTAACTATATTAGAAAAAGTAAAAAAATTCAAATATTAAATAATAAAAATCCTAAGGGTATAACTCTAACTTCTGACTTAATGGTTTGAGTGTTCACCATAAAAATCCATGACATGGTTCGAATCATATATGGAATGTATGCAAGTTAACAATGATTTATCATCTCTCCCTTGTCCTTGAAGGCTATGTGTTATGGCATTCGCATTAAGGTTCGAACTTTGAGAGTTGGTATTCCAAAGAAAAAACAAGAGTTAACAATGATATACTATTTGGTAAATTCATTTAAGGTGTCTAAATTATTAGTAAGTTTACATTTAAGTCATCTAAATTATTTAATTTTAGAAAGTTACAAAATTGTTATTGAACTATTCAAAAGTTTTTATTTAAGTCACTAAGTCATTAAAATCGTTGTTGTATGACTTTTTTATTTGCATCACTTGTACCAATCAAAACTTCTCATTCTAATTATTTTCTAAAGTTTAATTTTTATTTATGAAACAATTTTAAACATCATCAATCTGCAAATGAAAATCCAAACAACTTTATTCTTTGATCTCTAACATCGATCATTAGATCGACTTGGATCTAATGTATTCTTTCATTCGTCAATGGGTATTAATTCGCCGTACTGATAGTCAAATTGTCACTTAAAACTCGTTAGTCAAGCTTAAAAAGACCTTAACAACCAAGTAACTTAAATAAAATTTTTTGAATAGTTCAATGATTTAATGAAAACTTTCAAATAATTTAATGAATATTTTGTAACTTTTTAAAGTTGAAAGACTAAAATATAAATTTATTAATAATTTAAACGTGTTTGTTTAATATTTGGGGTGATTTAATTATAAATGTAAAAAAAAAAAAAAAGAAAAGAGTTTTTGGGCCATGTTGAAAGTTCATCAGTCATGTGGATCCCATCTGCCATCAACGGCGCCAATACAGTGTTCTTATCGACCTTTACCTAAGCTCAGTCCACATCATATCATCAACTGGCGGGAAAATGGGGAAAGCAAAGACCCAAATGGCGGGAAGGAATCAAATTCTAAAACCTACGCTATAAATTCAGAAACCAAAAATCTTCCCAGACCCAAAGTTCCTTTCTTCTGGCTTAAGAGACGAAAAAAAGAAGAATTTTAAAACTCAGAATACTTAAAATTGTTATTTTGTTAAATTTGGGCTAAAAAATGGGAAAGAGAAAGAACTCTGGGGTTTCACGCGATGAAGAAGAGGAAGTAGAGGTGGAAAATCACTCTTCTTCAAATGAAAAGAGCTTATACGAGGTATTTCTAGGATTTTTTCATTGATTTTTTAATTATTTGGATTTGGAATTTAGGGTTTATCTGTTATTTTTGCCTGCGACCGAGCTAGTGTTTCTTTCATTTTATTCTTTTCTAGTGAAGTAATTTGTTGGCCCTAGACTGGAATTAACAAGTTAAATGAAATGGTTAAATTATGTATCCACCAGGGATTTCAATTTTATTGTGGGTTCGGTGCGACTTTCATTGCATCGTTCCATTGGCATATCCATGAAAAATTTGAGCGAAGATGCTTAATAACGACGGGTTGCTTGTAGGTTCTCAATGTTGCAAAGACGGCATCTCAGCAGGAGATTAAGAAAGCATATTATAAGTTGGCCCTGAGACTACATCCTGATAAAAATCCTGGTGATGAGGTAAAAGCCTCAAGTTAATTTGTATTCTGAATTTAGGTTTCGTTTTCTATATGTGTGTCGGATTTTTCATGGAAGAATATAAGGGTAAATTTTGATTCCATTCATCTATACAGGATGCTAAAGAGAAATTTCAGCAATTGCAAAAGGTGATATCCATTCTCGGTGATGAGGAGAAACGAGCCGTCTATGACCAAACTGGTTGCGTCGATGATGCTGTGAGTAAAATGTAGTTCAGGATTTATTGTTCTGACTCTTCGTTTTGCTTCAAGTCTTTATGTACGGCACTCGTTCAGTGGAATATTTTAAGTGAAATTGAGCATAGTTGTGTCGGACTGGACTTACCATCGTTATTACAAACAATTCAATTTAACTTGTCCATCTTGTCCAGTTTATTCCCTTATTAATTGAGCTTTTTTGAACTCTTTTCTCTGTTATTTGTTGATCAGGACCTTGCTGGAGATGTTGTTGAGAATTTGAAAACCTTTTTCAGGGCTATGTATAAAAAGGTTGGTACTTTTGTTGACTTTTCTTCCCTTTTATGTCATTAGAACATTGGCTTTTAGTTCATTAAAATCATGGCGGTTTAATCAATCTCAGGTCACTGAGGCTGATATTGAAGAGTTTGAAGTGAACTATAGGGGATCTGACTCAGAGAAGAAAGATTTATTTGATCTTTATAAGAAGTGCAAAGGCAATATGAATAAGTAAGAGATGCAATTTGTATGTGTCTCTGTATGTGTTCTGTCCCTTTAGCCTGTCCTGATTAAATTTGATCTTTTGTCCCCTCAACAGGCTTTTCTGTTCAATGCTTTGTTCAGATCCTAAGCTTGATTCACACCGTTTCAAGGACTTGCTTGATGAAGCAATAGCTGCCGGTGAGCCTTCATTCGAGCGTAGTTATTACCTGGTTCTTACTGCTTTCAGTTAATGGATGATTTTTCCGTGATACCATTTTCATTTTTTCTTTTGCTATTTTAGGGGAACTGAAAGAAACAAGAGCCTACAGGAAATGGGCGAACAAAGTATCTGAAATGAAGCCACCGACCAGTCCATTGAGAAGGAAGGAGAAGTGAGTCTTGTGCTGGGTCTTTTCCTTTTTTCTCACCGGTGTTAAATCAACTTTGATGTTAAAGTATTTCCCTTTTTCTCACCGGTGTTGAACAGGTCCGTTAAACAGTCAGAATCAGATCTACTTGCAATTATATCTCAGCGCAGAAGTGAGAGGAAAGACCGGTTTGATTCCATGTTTTCAACATTGGTGTCCAAATATGGGGGTAACGCAGATTCCGAGCCTACTGAGGAAGAATTTGAAGCTGCAAGGAGGAAAGTTGAAAGTCGAAAGGCCTCCAACAAATCAAAGCACAAGTAACATCTGGCCTTATTCTAGGGTTGTTTCTGTGAAAACGATGAATATGGCGAGAATTATGGAAAATCCTAACTTGTCTTAATTATCTAAATAAACATGGAATGTTTCCTTGTATTCTAGTTACAGTCATTTGCATTTGCCTTGGGTTATCTACATTGTAATGAACATGCCTGCTTTAACTATACAACACAACCTAGTCTAGTCGTCTCACCCATCATCTATCATCCTTGTGTTTACTGATTGGGTTGCCACACCCGTCAACAACTTGGTCGGGTTGCCATACCCGTTATCATTTCGTAAACATTTATTCAATATTACTTATCAAAAACTAAGGTCATAAGCTACATTCGCTATCATTATTCATAACAGGGAATAATCTTCTCACCCACATTTTAATAGACATTATGTATTTCTTATGTAAAGGATAATGCACATATTTTTTTGTCTTATATTACCAATGAATATGTATTTCAAAGCGGATAGTCTACATTTATATATTTTTTATCACCAATGAGTGCTTTACGCTCCTTCCATTTTATATCGTCAATGGATGGTTTGTACTTCTTGCATTTTATATCATCAATGAACCGTTTTATATTGCTTACGTTTTTATATTACCAATGGATAGTGCACATTTATTACGCCAACGAATAGTATGCATTTTTTACGTTTTATATATTATCGTCGACTAGGTCATACCTTTTACATTTTATATTGCCAATGGATGGCTTAAATATATTCTATTTTACATTTTCATTAATCGCATCTGCGATATATATACGACTCCTATCCATCGTATAAATCCGGATTCTCTAATTGACAAGTACACCACTTGAGTATGCATTATATGTTTTTGGATTGTCGAGTCAATGGACATACCACTTGTTAAATAATAAATTACAATTTATACAAATTAACTATGAATAGGAACACCATCAGCAAACACATTATTAAAAAGATTGTGCAATGAATTTCAAAAGCCTCTCAAAGCATCGCATGTTCCCGGGTCATTGGGCCAATAATTGTACCCTTCATCAAAATACAAACAAATTTTTTGGGTAAGTTCTCTGCAACTTCCATCCTTTACTTTATTTGTAACAACTACCATTTATTAGGTAACTTGCATGTGGTCTCGAGGTAAGGGGGACTATTGTTATATCCCTACCAAATTGGATTTGATTGAGCCCTCCATTGGGCCATTACATTTCCTATAAATATCCCAATATATCATTTAGTAGGGGACTCTTCTCCACTCGAAACCCTAATACGCTAAGCATGCATCTTGAGTCCCTCTACCTATCTAGTTCTTGGTCTTAGAATGGGTGAACGAGTAGTCTCTTTTGACACCGTCCTTCTCCTTCTCCATCTCTGTTAATGTTGTGGATAATATTTAAATTATTTTAATAGTATATAATATTTATAATATGTTTTAATATTTCCACACACATACATGTGTAATGAGATTCTAATTTCTTTTCCATTTTAATATCGTATATATTCACTTGTTACTATTAATTTGTTCCAAACCATATTTTTCATCATTCATTGTATAGTGTACTTGTGATAAGATTTTTAGTGTTTATAATATGTACTAATATAGTTTAAATTTAATATATATTTAATATTTTAATAATACATTTAATAATTTCCAAAATTTTATATTTTTAATTCCATTATCTCATAAACATAGCTTCTCTCTCCCTCTCCTCATAAATATTCTCACACACCTCTCTCTACATCTCTATCAATTATCACTAGTCATTTTCTTCATTTATTTCTTTTAACATCAAAGAATATACATCATCAAATGAAAAAATAAATTAAATACAAAAGATTTAGCAAAAAAAAAAAATTGGGCAAAAAATTGTCAACAATAGTTAACACATGTCATGATAAGAAGATAAAATAACTCCAAACATAGAAATAAATATAAAAAAAAACATTAATGAAACAACAATGCACAAAATAAAATTATCTATAAAAGATAACATGCATTGGCATAAGAACATAAAATCAAGATGAGCAACTAGTGCAAGTAGGAAAAAAAAAGGAAAATAAACACAAAATATATATATATATATATATATATATATATATATATATATAAAGAACACGTATCACCAAGTTGCTTATGGTCGGGTTAGACCTATGCAAGGTATTTAGATTTATTTTTTAAGTTTGAGTCCAACCTGAAAAATAGATTTACTTTTTTATTCAAGCCTGACCTAATTTAAGAAAAATAAACCTGGGCCCGACTTTACCTGCCCATATTTATTTATTTTTAGATTAGTTTTTATTTAAAAATATTTTTTTTCAAAAATATAATACACTAAATGTACTAAAAATGTTAAAATAATTATAATAAATATTATTTTATTAAAAAAGTCTGCTATTCTAGCACGCCTCTGTCTGCTCTCTTTGGCAGTTTTTAGGGTTTCTTTTGTTTAATTGTTTTTCTGCGGCATCAAGATTATTCTTCAATTTTATTCTTGGATTTGGTAAATAGATTCAACCAATTAGGTGACGTTGAAGGATGGATACAGAATTTGCAAGATTATCGATAGATGAAGAGGAGGATGAGATTCTACAGGTGCCGAACAAACCAAATACGAGAGTAGGGGATGGGGTTTGTCGACTGGCGGGGTGTTTTCTGACAGCCAGTATGATCCACTTTCCGGCTATGATGAGCACAATGGCAAATTTATGGCATCCGGTTCGGGGGGTTCAGATACGAGATCTAGGGGAAAAAAGGTATCTATTTTAATTTTTTTCATATTTTGAACTTGGAAAGAGTAATAAAGGGTTCGCCATGGACCTTTAATAATCATTTACTGATCCTACATAAGTTGCAGTGGGGGGAGGATCCTTTAAAAATTCCTTTAATTTTTTCCCTTTTTTGGGTGCAAATACATGGTGTTCTTGTCGGCTTTTTCTCAGAAAATTTCACTGTTCAAATGGGCAACTTTATAGGTACTTTCATGGAGTATGATGGTTCAAATCTGGGGAAAGAAAATAGAAACTTTATGAGAATAAGGGTTCAATTAGATATTCGAAGATCTTTAAAAAGGAAGAAACAAATAATGTGTTGTGGAAAGTGTTCTTATGTCAGATTTAAATATGAAAGATTGACAATATTTTGCTTTTATTGCGGTCGTTTGGGCCATAATGACTCGTTTTGTGAAGCAAAGATGGTTTTAGGAGTGGAAGTTCCTGAGATGGGTTGGGATTTATCTTTAAGGGCACAATCTCGTCGAGCTCTAACAATGAATAGTGTATGGTTGCGGGAAGAGGGAGATGGGGAATGGGGTGGACAAAAGGAGAAAAATCAAATTATGGGGAATAAAGGGAGGGAGTTTCTGCCATGCGTTCATAACAGAAATAATATAGACCCCATATTGGGGATTAATTTGGAGGGACGATTTACAAATTCATGGAGTAGTGGGGTAAAAGTAGATGAAGGAATGCCACATACTTTAATGGAACATGATCTCGAAGATGAAGTTCTTATAGGGGAAGAGGGTAAAAAGCGACATAGAAGAGAGATAGAGGAAATTATGGACAATTAGGAGATAACCAATGGTGAGCGAAGAAACATGAGGAGAGTTGAAGTCAATCACTTATTATCGGCGGCTGCCAAGAGGTAAGCCGACCGATCGCAATGAAAATACTAAGCTGGAATGTCCGGGGTCTGTGGAACCCACGGATAATTCGAAGGCTTCGGCATGTGCTGAAGTTACAAAATCCCCAAGTTGTCTACTTGATGGAGACAAAGATCTGCAAGAGTCAGATAGAAAGAGTTTGAAGAAGTTGTGGTTTTTTGCATGGAATTGATGTAGATTCAAATGGGTTTAGAGGAGGGCTAAGTTTGGCTTGGCGAGCAGGTATTAATATACAACTTAGAAGTTTTTCGCAGAGACATATTGATGTCATCATAGAAGAAGTTGAAGAAGGAAGTAAATGGAGGCTTACCGGATACTATGGATCTCCTTATTCATAAGATAGAACTGAATCATGGAATCTTTTACGTCGGTTAGGAGAGTTTAAAGAGTTTTCATGGATGGTTTGTGGGGACTTTAATGAAATCTTGTATGGTTTTGAAAAGAAGGGAGGGCTACCACGTGAAGAAGGTAGAATGGAAGCTTTTCACAAGGTTTTGGAGGATTGCAACTTGGTGGATGTAGGTTATACAGGAAATTGGTTTACTTGGGAGTGGGGTAATCTGCCCGGAACTAATATACAGGAGCGATTAAACAGGGGTGTAGCAACTGAGGAATGGCTTTCTTTATTTCCTAACTTTCAACTTCAGCACCTTACGCATACATTTTTAGATCACTGCCCATTACTCATAAGCACAAAAAAAAAAAAAAAGAGAGAGAAGGAAAGAAGATCTAGAAGTTTTAAGTTTGAAGCATGGTGGGTTATGGAGGAATCGTTTCTTAATGCAGTTAAAAATATCTGGGAAAATTCAACAGGAGACTTGCTGAGTAAATTAGAATGCACAATAAGGGGTTTGGAAAGGTGGGCTGGCCAGATAAAATACAACAGAAAAGAAAAGGTAAAGATGTTAACCTTCAGTCTGGGCAAGTTAATGGAAGTTGAGAGAAATGATGATTGTAACACCCCTAACCCGTATCCGTCGCCGAATAAGAGTTGCGAGGCATTACCAGACTTAACTAATAATTTGGGGCATAAAAATTGAAACTGTTCATCTGCGCCATGTTGACTAAATTGACTACAACTCGAGTTAGGAAACTCTAAATTTAGATCCGTAAATTTTTCTTGAAACTAGACTTATATATCTTCTTACTATAATTTTTCCAGAATTTTTCGTGTGGCCAATTAGTACAGTTTATTCATTAAAAGTTTCCCCTATTTCACAGACCAACGGTTCTGACCTCTCTTAACCTAAATTCAAATATCTCATTGTACAGTTTTCATATGTTGTTCCCACTTGTTTCTATTAAAAATAGACTCACTAAGGAATCTAGAAATATAAATTATAACTCATAATTCATTTTTTTTACAATTTTGAATGATTTTCTAAAGTCAAAATAGGGGACTTCAAATACCATCTTGACCCTGTCTCACTAAAATTAGAATATCACATAATATAAAATTCCTTTGCCTACTCTGTTTCTTTCACATAAAAATAGACACAATAATCTTTAATTATATATCTTATTCACTTTCTAATTTCATTTCTCCCATTTTTGGTGATTTTTCAAAATCACGTCACTGCTGCTAACCAAAAACTGTTTCATTGCAAAATATGGTTAACTAGTTTATAACATCTTTAATCCATTTCATTTAACTCTATACATTAACCCTATCGAAATCATTGAATCAATAATTATATCATATCTAGCCATTTTCGCATGGCTTAGTAATTACAGCTTCAAAACGAACCCAAAACACAAGATAGCCTATACATGCCATAGTTTCAAAAATTCAGTTTATAAAATACCAAAATGAGTCGATAGTGTGATAGACTTGATGATGATCCCCGTGCTCGTAACTTGACTCCAAAATCTAATAAACAATGCAAACAAACACATATAGTAAGCTATCATAGCTTAGTAAGTTATAAGCAATTACATAACAACAATGCATTATATCATTATATTAGTAATGCCAATTTAATATAATCGAAATCAAGGTTTAAAACCATAACTATAATTTATATTACCATTCGTAAACTTTCACATTTCATAGCCTTAAGGCCAAACACTTACACATTCAATAATAGATTTCACATCAATCTATAAATCATTTTCCCATCTCAAAACAAATACATATACATTTGTTCAAGTATATACATATTAACTACTAAATTTTCTTTCTTACCTTTCAATCCATATAATTCACCTATAAATACGTATGATATAAAATTTTCATTTCAACATCTGAAACTTACTTATTATTCAAAAGATGATTTATCATCGCATACCTGTTCATTTTATTCTGTTAAACATATTCATTAACTAATTAAATTAAAAGATCGGCAAACCCGCATACTCAATGCAAAAACCTTATCACGTATCACATGCTTAGAGTCGTCATACTAATACCTTGCACACTTAGTGCCAAATTCTTGTAACGTATCGCACACTTAATGCCGTTACATTTAACTTCTCGCACACTTAGTGCTAAACAACCAATTTCGCACACTTAGTGCTCGGTATTTAATTCCGCACATTTAGTGCTCATTGACCAATTTCTCACACTTAGTGCTCGGTATACAATTTCGCACATTATTGCATTTCCCGAACTTAATCTTTATTTATATATACATAAAAATTAAACCTCAATTGCATATATACCAAATCGCTTAGTTTATTTCTATGATCAACATCACATTCAATTATATTGCCATATATATGCGTCACATTCGGTTATATTCATTCCTCAATTCAATGTCACATTCGGTTATATCATTGACATATATATACACATCACATTCGAATGAACCAATGACATATATATATGCCTCTCATTCGGTTATACTTTATACATATATAAATAATACATTCGACTATATTAAAAATCAGTATACATACTTCCATTAAATTTTAGGTACATCAATATTGATAAATTCCATACAACATGATTGCTTAAAAACTTACCTCGGACGATGTAAAATGGAACGGGGCGACTAGTCGATAACTTTCGTTTTTCCCCAATCCAAGTCCGATTTCTTTTGTTGTTGATCTATATAATTTCAAATTAACCCCATTTAAACACTATTTCATTCAATTTAATCCAACAACACATAAATGGGAAAATTGCCATTTTACCCCTGATATTTCATACTTTTACAAATTAGTCCTAATTGCACAAAATACAAAATACACAAAATCTCACCACATCATAGTTAGGTTGAATCTTTCTTATGCTCATACTAATCCATCTATTTCATTTATTTTACCTTTTAGCCCTTCAATTTATTATTTTTGCAATTTAGTCCTAATAATTCTAAATAATTAAAAACTCCAATACAAAATATATTAATCCAAAACATATCTTTCATAATTTATCATCAAACATCACAAAACACAAATATTCATCAATGGCGTAACTCAAAATATTCACCAAAATAAAAAATTCAAGCATGGGTCGGGTAGTACTCGAAGCAACGATTTCAAAAATATAAAAAGTATCAAAAACCGAAACCAAAACATACCTTAATTGAGTTAAATAAGTGCCAAACCTAAGAAGCCATGGATGGTTTCTTTCTTTTCTACATTCGGCAAAAACAAAGATGAATGTGTCATCTTTTTATGGTTTATTTTATTATATTGATATATTTTACCCAATTACTAAATTAACCTTTTAATAATAATAATATATAACATATATCTTAAGGTTAGTTTTTTCAAATGCCACCCACTATCTATCTTTTGGTCTTATTGCATCATAAAACCTCCACTTTATAAAGACAACAACAAATAGACACTTTTAGATTTAACCCTCAATTTTTCATTTTACGTAATTAAATCCCTTTTATTTAATCGGTCACTTAAACGATGAAATTAAGTCACGAAAATTTAACACCAACAAATTCACACATAATAAACACGAAAAATAATTTTAAAATATTTTTCGGACTCGGATTTGTGGTCCCGAAACCATTTTTCTGATTAGGGTCAAAACCGGGCTGTTACAATGATAATCTGGCAGATCTTATTGATACAAGAATTCAACTCAATTTTGAAATTGAAAAAGATGAGCGTTACTGGGAATAGAGGGCAAGAGTCAATTGGTTAAAGCTTGGCGATAAAAACACAGCTTTTTTTCACAAACAGGCAATTCGAAAAAAGTAGAAAAATCAGATTCGAAAGATGCAGAATGATGACGGTCGAGAAACAAATGATATTGGAAAAATGGAGGAGATAGCTAGATCGTATTTTCTTAACTTGTTTTCTGTAACGACCCAAAATCCGTGGGCACCAGAAAAAAAAATGTGTTATCGGGCCTCCGTCTTAGTAAACCGAGTTAGTAAATAATTATTAGGAGTAATTATGAGTCTAATAGTGTGTTTAATTAGATTTTTATTTAGTGAATTTAGCTTAATTTAAAGTAATTAGGAAAAAGGATCAAATTGAATAAGGAGTAAAAGTCTAATTGTAGATTAAAAGAAAATAAAAAGGATCAAAATGGCAAATATGCCATTTAGCATAAGTTGAGGCGGCATACATGCATAAAAATCTGAGATTTTTATGTATTAAAATATATTATTATTAATATTAGATAACTATATTAATATAATATTATATTATAAAATAAAGTAAATGAAATAATAAAAAGAAACAAAGAAGAACAGAAAAGAACAGAGAAGTTTTCGAAACAGGGGAAAGGAAAGAAAGAAAGAAAAAGAAAAGGGAAAATTGAAGTTTTAAAGCTTGGAGTTTAATTAGGTAAGTCAATCAAGTTCTATTATCTTAATTTTGATGTTTTAGAAGCTTTAAAGCAAGATTTTGATGAAACTAAGTTGGTATTTTGAGAGTTTTTAGGTTTTTAAATATAGTTTATGTTGAAGAAAAAGATGAATTATGAATTAAATTAGATGAAATCTAAGTTAGAATTAGTAAAAGGATTAAATTGTAAAGTAAGCTATAAGTTTTCTACTATAGGGATTAATTTGGAAGAAATTATGAATTAGGGTTTTATTATGAAAATTATATAATCAAGTTGAATATGGAAGGAATTTAAGTAGAATCAAAGCATGAATTAAGTTAAGAAATAAGTAAACTTAATTAGGAGTTAATTGCAAAATAAGTTATAAGAAAACAGTTTGGGGACAGCAGCAGTAGAGCAACTTTGAAAATTCACCAAAAATCGTAGAAGTGGAATTAGAAGTTGAGTGAGATATGAAATTAAAGCTTATTGAGTCTATTTTCATATGAAAGAAACAGAGAAAGAAAATAAGTTCTGTATTATGAGATATTTAAATTTTAGTGAAACTAGTTCAGGGTGATTTCGAGATCCTCTGTTCTGACTTGGAAAAATCATTAAAAACTGTATAAAAATAATTTGGGAACATAATTTATATGGTTAGATTCCTTAATGAGTCTAGTTTTAGAAGAAATAAACCATAACATCATTTGAATTCTGTAAAAAAATATAATTAAATTTTAGCAAAGAGTGGTCGGAACTGTCAGACAACAGAATAGGGGTGAATTCAAAGAATAAACTGTACTTATTGGATAAATCAAAAATTCTGAAAATTTTATGGCAAGAAGATATGTGAGTCTAGTTTCATAGAAAATTTACGGATCTTAATTTGGAATTCTGTAATTCAAGATATAGATAATTTAGTGACAATGACTCAGGTAGACAGCTTTGAAAGAACTTATAAGTAAATAATAGAATTGTGTATAAAGGATGTGGAATGAAGAGGAAGAGTAGAAATTGAATAAAATTCAATTATTTATTGTAATTTAATGTTGTAATTAATAATGTAAATTATTATTATTTTCGTAGCTAAAAAGGAACTCGAGGCATCAACCCACAAAGGAAAGGAGAAGGTTACCGAGGAATAACCAAGCAAATTCGGGTTTGTATTACTATAATTCAAACTATTTATTTATTCATTAAATGTTAGATTAATTTATGAATATGGTAAGTAAATTATAAGGTAAGTGTTTTTATTGAATTGAATGGAAATTGAGTTGAATGAT
Organism: Gossypium australe; assembly: GCA_005393395.2. Lineage (NCBI taxonomy): Eukaryota > Viridiplantae > Streptophyta > Magnoliopsida > Malvales > Malvaceae > Gossypium > Gossypium australe. The sequence goes on from CM016614.1 coordinate 131,778,480, forward strand.
GAATATGTATTGAAATTGAATTGTATGTGGTTTGAAATGGAAAAGTGTAATTGATATTGAAATTGAATTTGTTATGAAAATGAAAATGAAATTGAGAACTGAAATACCCTATTAACTAGTCGGGCTGAGTCGGATATAATTGGCATGCCATAGGATTTGGAAGAGTACGGGATTTATCGGCTTTGCCGATCAGGCACTTTATGTGTCGTAAATCAGGCACTTTATGTGTCGTATTTTAGGCACCTCGTGTGTCGTATCAGGCACCTCGTGTGTCGTTTCAGGCACTTATGTGTCGTATACTGATCAGGTACTATGTACCGTTTTAGGCACAATGTGCCGTACTGGTGTGTTTGGGTTGGAATCCGTGTATCCGTTAAAGTCCGAGTCTGTTAATAGGGGTAAATAAGGAAAAGGTTAAATTGAATAAAATGAAATGGTTGGGCCATTGGAAGAAATGCGAAAATAGAACATGAACTGAAAAAAAATGTGATTGGAATATGAGTATGAGAATAGAAAGTATGAACCATTGGTTCAAGAAATGGATAGTGGCTCAACATGATTGTGTATTATTTCAATTGTTGAATAGCTAAAATTGAATTGTATGAATATATTGAGAAGGACAAACTTATATGAAAGTTATGTTTGAATTGGTTTAGTTAAATTAAAGTTATATGAATTAATGATATGATTATTATGTTTATAATTTGAATTATGGTAATACCACTGAGTATATGTATACTCAGCGTACGGTTGTTTCCGTGCGCAAGTTGTAGAAGTCAAATACTGAGCCAGCATCCGAAGCCAGACCCGACTTCAGCAAACTTTTGGTGATGTATATTTCCTTTTCATAATGTGGCATGTACGTAGGTTGTGTATAAAGGTTATTATGTTTTGAATGTAAATGGTTAAAAATGTTAGTATTACAAGTTTAAGAATTATAATAAATGAAGTATATTTATTTTAATCTAACTAATATTTTGATAAATTTAAGTTGATATTATATTGATTGAGTTTGATTAGAAGGTATTTGGAATAGAAAATAAATATATGGAATGAATTGGTTATGATTGAAATGAATATGGTTTAATTTACAGGGGGTTTTATATAATAATAAGCAGAAATGTTGCCGAAATTTATATTAAACAAAATTTATATTTGTAAATTGTCTGATATGTCCGGTAATGCCTCGTAACCCTGTTCCGACGATGGTTCGGGGTTAGGGGTGTTACATTTTCAGCTGGGAGGAAGGGAAATTACGACCACATTTTGTCAGGAGTTTCTCGATGTATTTTTGAGGCGGACAATTCAGAGCTCAAGGAAAGATTTACGAATGAGGAGATACAAGCAGCAATGGCAGAATTAGGTCCTACAAAAGCACCAGGAGAGGATGGTTTTCCGGCGATATTTTATCAGAAGTGCTGGGCAATTATAGGAGAAGACGTCACAAATTATTGTCTTCATCGGCTGAATGGAGGTATGAATATCAACTTAATTAACAAAACAAATATTGTGTTGATTCCGAAGATTGCAAAACCATCAGATATTACTCAATACAGGCCAATTAGTTTGTGTAATGTGATTTACAAATTGCTGGCTAAAGTTTTGGCAAATCGTCTTTGTTTGGTGATGAATAAATGTATAGATTTGCCTCAAAGCGCTTTTGTACCAGAGAGGCTGATTTCAGATAATGTATTGTTAGCTTATGAACTTCTTCATATTTTGAAACATAAGAGGGTGGGAAAAAAAGGATTTATGGCAGTAAAATTGGATATGAGTAAAGCATATGATAGGGTTGAATGGAATTTTGTGGAAGAAATAATGAAAAAGCTAGGGTTTGATCCAGAATGGGTGGCTCTACTTATGAAATGTGTTACTACAGTATCCTACTCGGTGGTTTTAAATGGGAACAATGGGAAAATTTTTTCTCCTTCGAGAGGGTTAAGGCAAGGTGATCCGTTGAGTCCATTTTTATTCTTATTCTGTGGAGAAGGCTTATCTAGCCTTATGAAGTTAGGGATACGAGACAAATTATTGAGAGGTGTTAAGGCAAGCAGAAGTGGCCATCAGATTTCTCACCTACTTTTTGTAGATGATTGCATTTTATTTGGGGAAGCAACAGAAAGAGGCGCAGTTGGGTTGAAACGGATACTATATGAATACAAAATATGTTCAGGTCAAAGAGTTAATTTTTCAAAATCTGCTATTTTTTTCAGTACTAACTCAGAGGAGGAAGTCAGAAGAACAATAATTAGAGTGCTAGGAGTTCGTAGCTCTAATGATCCTGAAAGATATTTAGGTTTACCTAATAAGGTGGGCAGGAAAAAGAAAGCGACTTTTCAGATTCTGAAAGACAGACTGCGGCAACGTATTGATAACTGGAGCATCAAATATCTATCCCAAGGAGGAAAAGAGGTATTTATCAAAGCCGTTCTACAATCTATACCAACTTATTCAATGGCGTGTTTTTTGCTTCCTAAGTCTCTATGCTCAGAATTAGAAATAATTATTGCTAAATTTTGGTGGAGAAATAATAAAGGGAAAAAAGGGATTCATTGGTATGCCTGGAAGGATATTTGCGTACCGAAAGAATTTGGTGGTCTCGATTTTCGAAATTTAGACAAGTTTAATATCGCTTTATTAGCCAAGCAGGGTTGGCGTCTTATTACTTATTCCAATTCTTTGTTAGCCTGTGTCTTAAAAGCTAAATACTATCCGAATGGGAATTTTTTAGATGCTGCATTGGGAAATGTACCTTCTCTTACCTGGAGAAGCATTTGGTCAGCAAAAGGAATACTGGAGAAAGGACTCTGTTGGAGAGTAAGTAGGGGAGACGGCATATCAGTGTGGACTGACTTGTGGGTGTTGGGTAATGGAGCAGACAGACTACAGAATCATCGCAGAAATGGAAATATCAGATTAGTGGCCGACTTAATTGGTGAAAGTAATAGAACCTGGAAAAGAAATTTGATTGTCAATACCTTTGATGCGACTATAGCTAGGAAAATCCTACAAATTCCGTTGGCGAAATCGGTCTATGAAGATTTTCAAGTGTGGAGAGGAGAGCCATCAGGGAACTTTTCAGTAATGAGTACCTATAAACTATTACAAGTGTCTACACTGATTCCTAGTAATATTATACAAATCGACACCATAAATTTTTACAAGAAATTATGGAGCCTAAATATGCCCTCGAAGATAAAAATTTCAGTATGGAGGATTTCATGGAACTACATTCCCACGTTCTCAAATCTTAAGATGAAAAGAGTGACTACAGTGGGCCAGTGCCTTAGATGTCAACAAGATGAGGAGGATAATATCCACGTTTTTCGATCATGTCCTACAACAAAGGAAGTTTGGAAGCTGTTAAATTTTGCATGGTACTGAATAATAATTTTTCAGAATGTTGGGATTGGCTTACTTGGGTTTTTACCTGTGGGACGACTGAGCAATGTAGAACTTTTTGTTGCGGACTCTGGATGATATGGTGGAGTAGGAACAAGCTAATATATGAAGGCAAAAAGTTGAACAGTTGGGATTTTACAAGACAGATCAATAGTCATATTTCGGAGTTAGAAGGAGTTGAAGATAGAAGACTTAGCTTGGATGCAACAACGAGGTTTTCGCATGCTGAACAGAGAGCGAATGTGGCGATCTATTTTGATGCGGCTTACGATCAGCAAACTTTCAGATCCGCTTCAGGCTTGGTTGTATATGACGTGAGGGGAAGAATCTTAGCCTCTAAAGCTGTTCTCCACTCAAACGTTGCGTCTCCGTTCGCCGTAGAAGCACATGCAAGATTACAAGCCGTCAAATTAGGGGAGCAAATGGGTTTTACTGTTCTTGATATAATATGTGATTCAAAGACGGTTATAATGAAATGCCAAACTGGGAATCGTGACAGTTCAAATGTTGGGGCTCTTATCAGAGACATTCAAGCAACAAAAAGCAACTTTCAAGAAATCAAATTTTGGTTTATCCCAAGGACAGAAAATACTTGTGCTGATTTAATAGCAAGAGAAATGCTTTATAAAAGAGAGGAGTTTTACCTGGAGAGAGAGATTCCAAATTTCATTCGACGATAAATGGATCAGTTAAGCAGGAGAACTTTAGACCGAGAAGGAAGAAGAAAGTCTGGAGTAGTTTGAAATGCTAGTGAAAAAGAAACCGAGACGCCCTTTGAAGCAAAAGAGGAAATTTCAAAAATCGAAGAAGAGAAAAAGAGTCTGATGAAAAGAAAGAAATGAAGAAGATGGGTGCTGTTGAAATGAAAGAGGAGACATTTAATTTTTTGGAAACGTAGCAGAAAAGTTAAATATATGGAGAAAATTTGCTATAGTACAGCTGTTTTTGGCAATGGGAAAT